>JARQOC010000001.1:365708347-366114118 GCA_033576535.1 Allobates femoralis | reverse complement strand
ATCCATTCACAGACAGCTGTTTCGGGGTATTGCCCCTCATCAGTGTGGAGTGGGATTCTGGCTAGGTGGGAGCAATGCCTGGTAGACAAACATCACAAAGCACTCACTGATCTCAGGGAGACCAGTCAAGGAAAACACTGCGGGCAACCGCCTAAAGCGCTCATACCCCCCAACTGCATAGGTTCCTCGCGTGGAGCCTCCTCAACAGGGATAGCCACAGGGGACAAAGTTGGTCTCAGTCTGTCCTTCAGACATCTGTCTACCCTGATGGCTAAGGACATTACAACCCCCAATTACTCAGGTGCAGCGTACTGAACCAGGGTGTCTTGCAGTCTAGCTGACTAACCCAGACAGAACTGACTCCTGAGGACAGGGTCATTCCACAGGGTGTCAGTCGCCCACCTCCGAAACTCTGAGCAGTACTCCTCCATTGCTCGTGACCTCTGTTTGAGTTCATGGAGGTTTGACTCAGCAAGAGTCACACTATTTGGTTCACCGTACACCTGAGCCAGAGCTGCAAAAAAATGTTCACTGACCGCAGCGATGGTGAGTTGGTCGGGAGGGAGAAAGCCCAGGTCTGGAGATCCCCCTTAAGAAGGGAGATTGTAATCCCCACCCGCTGTTCCTCGCTCCCAGATGAACAGGCCTGAAGCCTGAAATAAAGTTTACAGGCTTTGAACACCAAGAATTTATCTCTTCCCCCAGAAAACCTATCTGGAAGCGATATCTTGGGTTCAGGTATGGCCTGGGCATGAGCCGCGAGGACAGATACCCCACAACCTGCTGTAGCTGCTGCACCACCTGTGTCCACAGGTCAGTGAACTCAACTGAGATGGTCTGCATTAGTTTTGAGAAGGCATCTGCAGAGGATGTCTGAGACATAATGGCTCAGAGAAACAAAAATGGTAATAGGATGCTGATAATGTCACGCTTGGAAGGTAAGGGAATCAGGTAACAGGTAGATGAAATGGGCAAAAGAGGGTCAGGAGAGCCTAATCTGACCCTGATGCTCGGGTCCCTAGCTCGCCCTAATCTCGGCGGTACCTCTGATGGTGAGGAGTTCCGAGCTGCCAACCTGTATCCTAAAACTCCTGATTAGCCCTAGGCTGAGGGCCCCTACCTCAACCACAGGTCAGGGATCACAGCTTCTCCCAAGGAAAGACGTAATCCAGCAGCAAGCATCAGCACAGCACCAAGACCTAGAGCAAATAGTTATCAGCAGTGTCGAGCCCCAGGCTTTAGGGTTCTCGGGTATCAGGTTCCAATGGGTTAACGCTCCTGTGTCACGGGGCATGGTGGCCGTGCCTGATCCCGTGTCCTGGGGTACTTCTTTGAAAAGGGGGTTATTTACAGGGGATTTTATATTCAGTTGTCGTGATGCCACCTATAGTTTCTGGTCATGGGTCACCAGCGCCGTCACAGTCCGCCGGAGGTAGATGGTAATGCGGCTAGTTTGGCAAAGTCCTCTACAGGTAGGGCTAGACCTTCAGGACAGCGTTCCTGCAAAGGGAACAAGTTCATGCAAAAGGAAACACAGGCAGAAGCAATGTCACTTTTCTTCCGGGTACTTTACTGTTGGTTGTAGCACAGCGGTTACAGTTAACAGTTCAGCACTTGAGATGTTACAAGTACAGGTAGCTTAACGGGTGGCTGCAACTGGATCCCAGGTGGTATGGTGGAACCCTTGGTGTACCTTCGTTAACTAACCCGTGTCCGTTCTTCCCCACTTTGGATCGATCTATACCCAGTAGCTCCGTGTAGGTAGTACCGGGAGTCACCTCCCTAGTTAGTGAGAAAGCAGGCAGACCTCTCCGATGGCAGGGTGCTGTGACTGATGAACAAGCCACAGCAGCCGGTTGCCGACTGCAAGCTGGACTTGGCCGGTTGATAGGGCCTGACGTTCCCCTGGGTGGACTGGAGTATCCCCTGGAGTATGGACGCTCCACGTTGAGGATCTCCCTTTCTCTCTAGGGCCCATACTTCTCTTGTCGGCAGCCCTCTTTCAGGACCTCCTCAAGGTCCCTTCTTCTCTCCTCCGGTGCGGCTTGTAACCAACCTGGTGTGACCTTCTGCCTCGTTCCACTTAGCTGATCTTTCCTTCCTAAAACCTTTCCTCTTCCTCCATCTCCTCCTGGTCCCTCAGCTGAGAGACCTTAAGCTCAAGACTTAGAGGCAAAGACAAAGACCAAAGACAAATACCTCCTTGTTCCCCCTAGAGGTGAATTTATTCCCTCCCGGGTAACCTCCCACCCTAAACTAATGTGGGAGTGCTGGGAATGGGTCCCACCCACCATCCTAGGGTCCACCTGCAGCTGGAGTACTTTCACCTCTTTTACGGGTGTAGTACCCCTCTGTGACACCTGCATTTGCAGGGTGCCACAGCAGAACCTGACAGAGGAGAGGGAAGGCTATTTAAAGCCAGGGGGAGGGGATTCCAGTTGAGTCACACATTAACCCCTCAACCAGCAGTTGTTGAATATAATAGTGAATGCAGGTCTGGAGCACAACACAGGAGGCAAAGACCTTGACAACTATCACCCACGCAGCTCTTAAAGACAAACAACATACATAGCAGCATCCAGCAATGTCAGCGCCAACTAAGCGCATGACAGTATGTCATCAGTGGACGGTGCATGTATCCATTTTTTCACCGGTGTATTATCCATGATTTTCCAGTATGGATAAAGAAAAGGGGGACACAGGACCGTGGGTGTTATGCTGCTGTCCACTAGGAGGCGACACTAAGCCAAATCTGAAAAATATACAGAAAGAGCTCCTCCCATGCAGTATATACACTCTGGCTAGTGCATACCTAACCAATTTTGTGCCAAGCAATGGGAGATAACTGTAAAGGCCTGAAAAAGGCAACCAAAAAGAAAACTCAATGAAACATAGAAAGAAACATGGAAACAATGGCCCAATATAGGGAACAGGGAGGGTGCTGTGTCCCCTAATTAGAGGCTCAGAGAAAAAGGATTTTACGATGAGTACACAAAAATCTCCTTTTCTCCATCGCATCATTGGGGAAAACAGGACCATGGGACATCCTAAAGCAGTCCCTGGGTGGGTACAGAAACACTAGAAGCACTGTCAAGACACCCCCTCTACATGTGGGCTACCGCTGCCTGTAGGATACGCCTTCCTAAGCTGGCATCTGCTGAGGATTCTGTATGGACCTGTAATGCTTCATAAACGTATGAAGCCTGGTCCATGTAGCAGCTTTACAGACTTGCTCAGCCGAGGTCTGGTGTCTGAGAGCCCCGGATGCTCCAACTGAACGAGTAGAGTGAGCTTTAATGGCCGCAGGGACAGTCAGGCCATGCAACTGGTACGCGTGCTGAATCGTTGTCTTAATCCATCTGGCCAAGGTGGCCTTGGAAGCCGGCATGCCCTTTCGCTAACCTTTTGGAAGAATAAACAGGGCGTCGGATTTTCTGAAGGACGCCGTCCTAGAAACATAGTACCGAAGAGCTCGGACTAGTTCAAGAGTGCGCAGAGCCTTTTCCACGCAATGTACAGGAGCTGGGCATAAAAAATGGAGAGAGATTTCCTCAATCAGGTGGAAAGAGGAAACCACTTTAGGCAGGAATGATGGTTCAGGGAGGAGCACTACCTTGTCCTGATGAAAAGTTAGGAAAGGTGCCTTGCAGGATAGCGCTACCAGTTCTGAAACACGGCGGATAGAAGTAATCTCCACTAGGAAAACAACTTTCTGCGAGAGAAGCCAAAGGGGGACCTCCTTGAGGGGCTCAAAGGGAGGACACTGAAGATAGGGCGGAACCAGGTGGGAGACTCCCTGAAACAAAGTCTTGATCTGAGGCTTGACCGCGAGCCGTCGTTGGAACAGTACTGACAATGCAGAAATCTGACCCTTGAGGGACCCGAGAGAAAGGCCCACATATAATCCGGATTGGAGAAAATTCCGAATGACTGGGAGAGAAAACCGTAGCAGTGGGTAGTTCCTAGAGATGCACCAGTCGAAGAAAATATTCTATGTTCGATGGTAAATGTGAGCTGATGCAGGCTTCCTCGCTCTAAGCATGGTGGAAATAATGTCTGGAGAAAATTCAGCCTGGGTCAGAACCCAGGTCTCAACAGCCATGCCGTTAAATTCAAGGCCGACGAGTTCTGGTGGTAGAGTGGTCCTGAGTGAGCAAGTCCGGACGATCCGGGAGACCCCAAGGAGTGTCGGCAACGAGCTGGACCAGGTCGGCGTACCAAGTGCGTCTGGGCCAATCTGGAGCAACGAGTATGACCGGGACGCCCTCCGTCTTGATCTTCCGTATGACCCTGGGAATCAGGGGTAATGGAGGAAATATGTAGGGAAGGCAGAACTGAGTCAATGACTGGACTAGGGCATCCGCTCCTATAGATTGTGGATCGTGAGATCGGGCCATGAACTGGAGCACCTTGGCATTAAGGCGTGAGGCTATGAGGTCCACATCCGGAGTCCCCCAGCGAGTGTAAATTTATTGAAAAACTTCTGGGTGCAAGGCCCATTCCCCTGACGCAATGCCTTGACGACTGAGGAAGTCTGCTGCCCAGTTGTCGACTCCCGGAATATGTACTGCCGACAGTACTGAGTTGGTGGCCTCCGCCCAGTGGAGTATGGGTTCCATCTCGAGCATTGCTTGCCGACTGCGGGTGCCTCCCTGGTGATTGAGATATGCTACGGCTGTAGCATTGTCTGACTGGATCCTGATGTGACCACCCGCTAGGAGATGATGGAAGGATTGCAGAGCCAGGAATATGACCCGAATCTCCAGGAGGTTGATGGGAAGCTTGGACTCTTTACAGGACCACCTGCCCTGTGCTGTATGCTGATGGTAAACAGCCCCCCAGCCGATGAGACTGGCGTCGGTGGTCAGTACTTCCCAGCATGCCGGCAGGAAGGATCTCCCCTGAGAGAGAGACTTGTCCTTCAACCATCAGTGGAGAGATTGTCTGGTTGTAGCGGAGAGACGAAAAACCATGTCAAGAGTGAATGAATTCCTGTCCCAGGCCCTGAGTAGAGCCCTTTGGAGAGGTCGGAGATGGAATTGGGCAAAGGGTACAGCCTCCATTGCCGCCACCATCTTGCCAAGGACTCTCATCCCGAACCGGAGGGAGTGAGGGGACGGGCAAAGGAGGGCACGAACTCCTTGTCGCAAAGCACGGGATTTGTCCCGAGGGAGAATTACCAAACTGCGGTAGGTGTTGAAGGACATGCCCTGGAAAGTAAGTGATTGACTTGGAACTGGAGAAGATTTCTGTAGATTCACCAGCCATCCTAGTCATCTGAGGGTATCCACAGTGATATGAACGCTGTCCTCACAAGCGCAGCAGGAAGGAGCCTTGACCAGGAGCTCATCCAAATAAGGGAGAACTACTATACCTCGGGAGTGAAGAATGGTCATGACGGCTGCCATGACCTTGGTGAACACTCTTGGAGCTGTGGCGAGCCTGAATGGCAGAGCGACAAATTGAAAATGGTCGTCATTGATAGCAAAACGTAGGAATTTTTGGTGACCTCAGGCATTTGGAATGTGCAGGTACGCAATGATAGACCGGAGAGATTCCATGCAAAAGTGTCGGATGCAGACAAACTTGTTGAGGTGTTTTAAGTCCAGGATGGGTCATACGGATCCGTCCTTTTTGCGGACCACAAATAGATTTGAATAGAAACCGTTGAACCGTTCGTGTTCTGGAACAAGGACTATGACTCCCCTGTGAAGTACCAAATCTATAGCCTTGAGAAAGGCCCGGGCTCTCGACGTGGATCGGGGGGGAAGTGACGGGAAGAAACCTCTTGGAGGTAGGGAGGTAAACTTTATCTTGTAACCGGAAGACACCAACTATCTGATCCAGTTGTCTTGTGTGGTAGCGAGCCAGATGTGCTGAAAAAGGGAAAGTCGGCTGCCTACCTGAGAGGTGTCCTCCGCAGGGAACAGGGAGTCAGAAACTATGGGACCTGGAACCCTTGGTCTTGGGCTGCTGTGATCTGGACTGCCAGGTGGACTATGGCTTTTGTGACTATGGTGGGCCCTTATCTCTTCTTGGTGAACGGTTGCCGGCTTGAGACGACCGAGACATCGACCAGCTAAACGAGGTCCAAAAGGAGCGGAAACGTGTTTGTTGGCACCATGCAGGGAAACGTCTTGGTCTATTCTGGGTAAGAGAGGTACTCTTACCCCCTGTAGCATCCGATATTAGTTTGTCCAGTTTCTATCCGAAGAGGCAGCCACTAAGGTATGGGAGACTAGTGAGCAACTTCTTAGAGGCAGAATCTGCCTTCCACTCACAGAGCCAGAGTGCCCTGCGGATGGCGATGGCATTGGATGCGGCAAGTGTGGAGCAGTTGGCCACATCCAGGCATGCATGCATAAGGTATTCCCCAGCAACTAATATTTGGGCTGCTAGGTCCACCACTTGGGGGAAGAATCAGCCTCGCGGAGAGCAGCATGTAGAGTGCTTGCCCAAGTCATTGTTACCTTGGCCACCCAGACAGACGCAAATGAAGGGGATAGTGAGGACCCTGTTGCCTCAAACACTGAACGAGCAAGTTGTTCAATCTGACAGTCGCTTAGATCCTTAATGGAAGAACCGTCTGGCAGAGAGAGTAAGGTTTTGGTGTAAAGACGGGAGATTGGGGGGTCCACCTGTGGGGATTCCGCCTAGTCCTGTGTTAGAGTCTGAGGAAAAGGGTAACGGGTATCCATAGCTTTGCGGTTACTGAACCTTTTATCCGGATGGGTTCTATGCCTCCGTAGAATCTCCTGGCATTCTGGGTTGTGAGAAAAAAATTTGTTTGGGTGTTTTAGCGGCTTAAACGAAATGGCATGGTCTGGTGTTTCAGAGGGGGGATCCTGCACATCACGGGTGGCTGCCGAGGCCGTGGCCCTGGTGGTCAATGTGTTTGTCTTCGTGACGCCACCTGCTGTGTCTGGTGAGAGATCACCAGCGCCGCTACAGTCCTCCGGAGGTCGGTGGGATTGCGGCAGTGATGGTATGGTCCCCACAGGTGGGACTGGGACCCCTGGGGCAGCTTGGTGAGGTGAGCAGGTTATAGCAGTGCTGAGGTGGTGAATGGGAGTAGGGAAAGTCTATGGAGGGCATGGTGAGAGATAGGAAAGGATGCACGCACACACTTAAAGTCTCTTTACGTTTTACTGGTGGGATGTAGGTAAATTGTCCTGAGCACTGACGGGTAACCGGGCTGCACAGTGAGCTCCCACAGGAAGTGGGTATAAGGCCTCCTTTCCTTTGTATTCACTGAAGCACAGTCTATTAAATCTGACTTGCCTCCACTCTCTTCTCTTGTCTGTTTCTCCTTCCCTCCTGTGCAGTCTCCGAGACGACCTTTCTCTGGCACTGCAGCGTCCTGCTGTTCCTGGTGACGCACACCAGGGGCCAGGGTTACTCCCGGTTTATACAGGCGATTCTTCTCCTTCCTTGTCACGGGTGGACCGTGCCTGCCGGTATGTGGGGCCCGGTGTAGTGCAGATCAAAATTGAGGTCGTCTTACGGGAACAGATTAAAAAGGGGTTTTAATTTGTTTTCTTCGTGACGCCACCTATGAGTAGATTCGGTAAGGGCTACCGACGCTGCGGAACCTCCCGGGGTGATGGACAGCAGCAAGATGTTACGCTCCCCACAGGCTGAGCGGTGATCCCCGGGGGCTGGAGCTGCTCAAGATGTTGTGCGGCAGCTGCGGTTACCTTAAGTTCATGACGGACAGTTCATAAGGAGACACGGACACAGTTAGTCTCTGCAACGGTTCTTTACTGTAACCAGCAGGCAGTACATGGCTTACAGTGGTTGAGTAGAAGACCGGGTGGACTTAGCAGTGATAGTGCTCCTCAGAGATCCGCAGTGTACCTCCTCTCTACCTCCTTAGCTTCTCTTGCCAGCGTCGCCCAGGAATACCAGGTCGGGTACGGGGAGGCTGCTTCAATGCCCTATCCATGATGTACGTTCTGGATTCTTTGGGGAGCCTTGGGTCCCTCAGTGGGTACACCGCTGGTTAGACGACTGGAAACTGGCTGGTGGTGGGGTGCTCCTATAAAGCTGCTCCTCCACGGGGCTGGTTCGCGTGACAGAGGTGAACTGCTGCCAGCTTCGGTACCAGTGAACCGGCTGTAAGTTGTGGGCACGGGAGTCTTTTGGGAACCCGTGTAGAAATGCCCATTCCCGGTAGTTAAGGCCTCAGGTGCTGACACCCGACCGGTGACGGCCCAGGGGCCCGCACGGAGTGCGGAGCCCCCGCTCCACTCCAAGTTCTAGTCTGCTCTCTTCAGGTTCTAGACTCTTCACTAGACTCTCTAGATTACTGTGTGTTTTACTTCACTACCCTAACACTCCTCCCACCAGGACCTAGGATTGGTCCTCTGTTCTAGGTGTTGTATGTTGGGTTGGATCTCTGAGTTAACTATTGCACTGCTTTGTCTAGAGAATATTGCGGCTGCAATACTCCCTTGTGACGCACTCGTTGCGGGGCGCCACACTCCCCCTTGGTTAAATCAGCTTGTCCCCAAGCGTCAAACTACTCACATTACAGAGGTTTTTACATTTTTATACATATATGTGACACACTTTTATTAAAATAGAAAAACAGGTAAAGGAATGCTTTGGTGATATAAGCACAGAAACAGGTAATCACTTTGTGCGGACCCGGCGGGCGGTCGGCTGTACTTTAACTAGAGTCCAGGCTGTAGCCGCGAGATCACACAGTCAATGATTAACGGTAACAGAGTCATTGATGAAGTTCAAGTTTTAAAGTCTCTGGCTCTGAGGGTGATGGCGCACCCGGATAGCGAACCACCCATCTGCACAAGCATAGCGATCGTAGGTGATAATATCGCCCCGGTATAGGTCGCGATCGGGATGTCCTCTTGGCAAGTTTGACTCAACGTCCCGGCGCCCCACAAACACCTCCTCATTCAAACCCACCTCCCAAGCGAACCCCCACCCGGTATTTAAGTTAAAGGTGGAAATTCTACCTTCACGGCGGAGTTCATCAGGCAGCGGCGGCTGGCGGCGAGCCTCGGCACGGGCCTCCATGTTGGCGCGTTCTCGGGCTTGCCACTCCTCTCGTCGTCTCTGGCGTACATCTCCGTCGTTACGGCTCGGGGTGTAGAGATGAGTAACGGAGCTGGTGGTTTGGCGGGAAGCTTGAACTTGGCGGGCTGTCTGTATCGGAACCCGGTGGAACGGCACAGGGGAAGGTGTCGGCAGTGCACCCGACCAGTGTACCCGAGCTGTATGCCCGGAAGGAAGTTCTTTGTTGTCTCCCCAAGCGAACCCGGTGTCGAAATCCTCAGCGGTGCTGTGGGTCTCGTCGTCATCCTCTCCGACCTCTTCCTCGATGACCACATCAGGCTGCTCGATGGTGAAAGACGTTAAAGCTTGTTCCGTTGTACAACAGGGCGGTGGTGCTGCGGATCCTTCCGTAGGGACGTCCTGTAGGGCTTCCAGGCTGCCTGCCTCTTCATCTGTTTCCGCAGGTAAAGGTGTTTCAGTCCCGGTTACCAGGTAGGCCTCTGTAGTTGCAGAGGAGGCCTCCGGTTCAAGGGAGAAACAAGCGACAGTCTCGGTAGTGTGGAAACTAGTCGCGGGTTCCGCAGGTGGAACCTGGTAGAGATCGAGTTCTTCCATGGAGCGTGTTATGAGCTCCGGCTCAAGAACGGAATCGGTTGCGATGTTGGTCGCTGGAACGGGTCGAGTTGCGGCCTCCACCGGAATGACACAGTCTATTGGCTCAGGTGACGGAGCAGGACAGGTGGTAGGCGAGGGTGAGGCGGTCGAGAAGCTGGTGACGTCGTCTGGGCTTGGAGAAGCTGCACCCGGTCGGCTCTGCTGCATCGCATGGTGTAGTCGTCTGCCTAGGGTCGCGCTCCAGCTACGGATCGTCCATTCCACTGTCTCTAGTAACCGCACCCGGAGGTCTTGTAGAGCCTCTAGCCAGAAGTCGGGGCTGCCGTCTATGGTAAAGGCAGGATCCGGACCCGGTTGGCTGATGGCTGCTCTGGCCTCCGCCTCGACCTCCCGCATCAGGTCTTGGAGTCTCATGCTGGCCATTCTTCTTTGGAGGGAAACCACACCCGTTCAACCGGTAAGACGTTCTGGTTGAGCTGGTGAAGAAGTCTTCTCTTTCTGTCGGTGTGTCTAGGTATGACACTCCCATCTCCGCTGGGCTTTTGTAGTCCAATCGTGGGAAAAGTCTTTGGGATCCGCCCCCATGGTTGATTCGAGCAATCAGGGCGGACAAAGAGTTTGGCGCCTTTTGTCTTTAGCCCTCCCACAGTGAGGGGGGGGGTTGACTCACTCTTGGGCTTCACGTGGCGGGAACGCCATCTTGGGCGCCATCTTGACCCAATGGTGTAAAGGCGGGAAAGTTCTTTTAGGGACGAACAAAGTCCAATTGTAGACAATAAAGTCCAGTTTAAGCACAACATACCCGTTGGGTAACGGGCCTGCTCGTATCCTGTTCGTGACGCCATTTTCTGACGCACACCAGGGGCCAGGGTTACTCCCGGTTTATACAGGCGATTCTTCTCCTTCCTTGTCACGGGTGGACCGCGCCTGCCGGTAGTGGGGCCCGGTGTAGTGCAGATCAAAATTGAGGTCGTCTTACGGGAACAGATTAAAAAGGGGTTTTAATTTGTTTTCTTCGTGACGCCACCTATGAGTAGATTCGGTAAGGGCTACCGACGCTGCGGAACCTCCCGGGGTGATGGACAGCAGCAAGATGTTACGCTCCCCACAGGCTGAGCGGTGATCCCCGGGGGCTGGAGCTGCTCAAGATGTTGTGCGGCAGCTGCGGTTACCTTAAGTTCATGACGGACAGTTCATAAGGAGACACGGACACAGTTAGTCTCTGCAACGGTTCTTTACTGTAACCAGCAGGCAGTACATGGCTTACAGTGGTTGAGTAGAAGACCGGGTGGACTTAGCAGTGATAGTGCTCCTCAGAGATCCGCAGTGTACCTCCTCTCTACCTCCTTAGCTTCTCTTGCCAGCGTCGCCCAGGAATACCAGGTCGGGTACGGGGAGGCTGCTTCAATGCCCTATCCATGATGTACGTTCTGGATTCTTTGGGGAGCCTTGGGTCCCTCAGTGGGTACACCGCTGGTTAGACGACTGGAAACTGGCTGGTGGTGGGGTGCTCCTATAAAGCTGCTCCTCCACGGGGCTGGTTCGCGTGACAGAGGTGAACTGCTGCCAGCTTCGGTACCAGTGAACCGGCTGTAAGTTGTGGGCACGGGAGTCTTTTGGGAACCCGTGTAGAAATGCCCATTCCCGGTAGTTAAGGCCTCAGGTGCTGACACCCGACCGGTGACGGCCCAGGGGCCCGCACGGAGTGCGGAGCCCCCGCTCCACTCCAAGTTCTAGTCTGCTCTCTTCAGGTTCTAGACTCTTCACTAGACTCTCTAGATTACTGTGTGTTCTACTTCACTACCCTAACACTCCTCCCACCAGGACCTAGGATTGGTCCTCTGTTCTAGGTGTTGTATGTTGGGTTGGATCTCTGAGTTAACTATTGCACTGCTTTGTCTAGAGAATATTGCGGCTGCAATACTCCCTTGTGACGCACTCGTTGCGGGGCGCCACACTGGCTCCCTTTCCTTGACTCTCTAAGGAGACCAGGTAGCTGTAGCTTTCTCGGTGCCCAGGGATTTTCTGTGGGACTTGTAGTTCTCCACTGGTGCGGATCCCCAATATCCAGCTTGTCTCTCCCTTTCTGGAACGAACTCACAGCCGGAGCTACCTGTTCCCTGCTTCTGCTTGTAAGCTCCTTGCCTTCAGTCCCACTTAGGCTGGTGGGACATTGAAAGGCTACTCTGGGTCTCTGTCTCGTGCCTACTTGTGGCACCAGCGCCAGAACTTTCCTGCAGCTCTTCTAGCGTCTGCCACACTCTTACTAACTCTGCCCCCAGCAGCAGTATTTATAGGGGATCCTGCTTAAGTGCAGCAGGTTGAGCTCCCCCTACTCTGCCGAAGTGGAAGTGAAACCCAGCTGTGCAGCAGAGAGATATGTGGTTACCTGCGTTGGCAGGGCGCCACATCTCTACGTGTGACATCTCCAAAGCAATCTTGGCTTAATGCCAAAAAGTGCACGCTCCCATGATATTGCATCTGACATTGCTGCAACATCGTGTCGTGTAACAGTACCTTAAGACTTTTGGGAAAAACGTCTGCTGTAGCAGTGTTTAAATTAAAATGCCTTGAAGATGTGTGTCACTCAGCTGAAGAGTTGTGGAAAGATTTGCAGGCTGAATATCAGAAATGTCTGTCTCCACTAAAACTGGAGCCAAGGAGGGCCATGTGCGATAATTGTGCGAACTTGGTGGTGGCCTTACGCTGGGGCAAACTTACACACGTACCCTGCATGGTTCACGCATCAACCTGGTTGTCCAGCAATTCCTACACCACTATCCTGGTCTGGAAGAGCTGCTGTACAAGGCACGGTCACTGTGTGCTCACTTCCACCATTCTCAATCCGTGGTTCATGGACTAGCATTACTACAAAGGTCTTTCAGATAACCGGTTAACCGTTTGATAGGCAATGTGCTGACATGGTGGAATTCTATTCTGCACATGATGCAGTGAGTGTGCCAGCAGCAAAAAGTCCTGGCGCTGTATACAATGATGCGTTTAGTGACTCAAAGCAAGCCGAATGTGGTGAAAATAATACTTGCAGAGTGTACACAGATCAAGGACCTCTGCAACCTTCTTCACAGTTTCAAAATGGCTACTAAGATAGTTAGTGCTGACGATGCCATCATCAGCATCACTGCTCTCCACAGCGCAGTCCTCTGCACAGGTCCTCACATGTGGATGCAGGCACACAGCAGCTTTTAGTCAGACTCTCCAGTTCAGGCACCAGTGGAGTGGGAGGAGCTACTTTTGGTGCTGTGTATGAGGCTCCGCCCATGATGGGATAGTTTTGCATATGGTTAGCTGCACATGTCTTCCCTCACAGCAGTAATGGCCACTTTCACAGTTCAAAAGCACCATGCAGTGTTTTTACACAGTCTTTACACAGTTAATAAGGCTCACAGGACCATGTTCCTACGGCTTGTTATCCTCTTCATGTTGCCAAAATTGTGGCGCACTATTGGCTGGAGTACTCAGCAGCTGGGCCGTTCTTTCTGGATCACAGTAGCTGAACCCAGTGATGTATCCCTGGCGGACAATGAAAAAGGGGCAAAAGTAAAAATGGGGGATAAGGAAATAAAAATAGAAAAATAAAGAATATTTGTAATGACAGCTGTAACCAGCCACTAGGTGGCAGGGCTCTGAATGTGGAGTTCTCAAGGGATAGATGTTGTGACAGTGAAATGGTATAATCCCCCGTCAGCATGGGGCTAGCACTTGAGAAATGAAGGGAATGATGGTGGTTGTAGTAGCAAGGCACAGCAGGCAGTCTTTCAGTTCTTTACTTTTACTGTAGGTTGGTCGGTACAACCAGGACACATGAAGAACCAGGCATTCAGTTCAGCCAGTATGAAAGGAGATGGAATCAGCTCTGCTAAGGCTGGTTTCACACTACGATTTGTCTAAATCCGATGCTGTCCGATGAAAATCGGACAGCATCGGACCGATTTTCGGACCCCATGTATCCCTATGGGCATCGGACCGAATCGGATGTGCACTAAATGCCATCCGATTTGGTCCGATCCGAATCTGTCCGATTTTATTATCGGTGCAAAAATCGGAGCTTGCTCCGATTTTTGCACCGAAAATAAAATCTGACAGATTCGGATCGGACCAGATCGGATGGCATTTAGTGCACATCCGATCCGACCCGATCCCTATAACATGGGGCCCTATGGAGAAGGGTCCGAGGAAACATCTATGTCTCCTCGGACCTCGTTTTACTGTACTGAGCATGCTCAGTACAGTAAAACTGCTCCTAACTAGGAGCACAAGGGTTAAAAAAAAAAAAAAAAAAAGTTATTCTCACCTCTCCACGAGCCCCCGCAGTCTTCCGCCATCTTCTTGGAGGCTCCCGGTGGCTCTCGCAGGCTGCCGGTGTCAGCAGAGCGCTTCCTCTGCCTTATAGGACCTGCGGTGATGTCATAGTCATGTGACCGCGGGTTACCATGGTGAACCCGCGGTCACGTGACTGTGACATCACCGCAGGTCCTGTGTACAGCAGAGGAAGCGCTCTGCTGACACCGGCAGCCTGCGAGAGCCACCGGGAGCCTCCAAGAAGATGGCGGAAGACGGCGGGGGCTCGGGGGGAGGTGAGCATAAGGTTTTTTTTTTTTCTTTTACACCCCGGAGGCACCGATTTTATGCCGGAATCGGGTGCCTATTTGGCACCCGATTCCAGGCATCAGAAGGGAGCCGATGCTGTCCGATTTATATCGGACAGCATCGGCTCCCTAAAAATCGTAATGTGAAAGTAGCCTAAGTGAAATGATTTGCCTTTCTGCTGTCTTCCATGAGTTATAGAGTTCAGGTGTCTGTGAATTATCCCATACTCCCTCTGCTCTTCTCCCAACTTCTGTGTGAATCTCTCCTAGCCAAGCATTATTATTATTATTATTATTATACATTTATATAGCGCCATTGGTTCCATGGCGCTTTACATATGTAAGGGCAGATGAGAACAAGAACATAAAATAACGACAATTAAATCATACAGGTACAGTAGGGCAAAGGATCCTGTCCACAAGGGCTCACAGTCTATAGGGGATGGGTGGGAGACAGTAGGAGGGGGAGAGGTGGGGGTGAGATGGGGCACTGAATTAGGTCTCAGTGTGGGTTTCAGGCTTGAAGGAAGAGGTGGTTCTTCAGGTTTTTCTTGAAGGTTACCAGAGTAGGGGAGTGTCTGATGTGGTGGGGAAGAGAGTTCCAGAGTATGGCAGATGCACAAGAGAAGTCTTGTATGCGGTTGTGGGAGGTGGGAGATGCGGGAGGAGAGGAGGAAGAGCTCTTGAAAGGAGCGCAGATTGCGTGAGAGGAGGTTTCGAGAGACCAAGTCGGAGATGTACGGAGGGGACAGGTTGTGGATGGCTTTGTAAGTCAGGGTTAGGGTTTTGAACTGTGATCTTTGGGAAGTAGGGAGCCAGTGAAGGACTTGGTAGAGGGGGGAGACGGGGAAGTAACGGGGCGACAGATGGATGAGTGAGGCAGCAGAATTGAGGATGGTTCGGAGGGGTGCAAGGGGGCTAGCGGGTAGGCCGGTGAACAGGAGGTTGCAGTAGTCAAGGCGGGACATGATAAGGGCATGGACAAGTGTTTTGGTAGTGTCATGTTCAAGGAAGGAGCGGATTCGGGTAATGTTTTTGAGCTGGAGTTGGCAGGCGGTGGCGAGGGCTTGGATGTGGGGCTTGAAGGAGAGGGAAGAGTCGAGGATTACCACGAGGCACTTGGTGTGGGGGACGGATGAGAGCGTGCAGTCGTTGACAGTGATGGTGAGGTTGGGTAGGGGGGGGGAGCGGCTGGGGGGAAGACGATGAACTCTGTTTTGTCCATGTTGAGCTTGAGGAATCGAGCGGAGAAGAAGGATGAGATGGCGGACAGGCAGTGCGGAATTTTGGATAGTAGGGAGGTGATGTCAGGGCTGGAGAGGTAGAGCTGGGTGTTGTCGGCGTAAAGGTGGTATTGAATGCCGTGGTACTCGATGAGTTGGCCTAGGCCGAGGGTGTAGATCGAGAAGAGTAGTGGTCCCAGGACCGAGCCTTGGGGAACTCCAACAGGTAGGGCGAGGAGGAGGTGTGGGAGTGGGTGACGCTGAAGATCTGGTCTGTTAGATAAGAGGAGATCCAGGAGAGGGCTAGGTCAGCGATGCCAAGAGATTCTAGAATTTGTAGTAGGAGGGAGTGGTTGACTGTGTCGAAGGCAGCAGAAAGGTCGAGAAGGAGGAGGATGGATTAGTGTTGCTTGCTCCTGGCGGTCAGTAAGTCATTGGTGACTTTGGTTAGGGCTGTTTCGGTGGAGTGGTGGGCTTGGAAACCGGATGGCAGGCAGTCAAAGAGGGAGCAGGAGGAGAGAAAGGAGGGCAGTTCTGAGTAGACATGTTGCTCAAGCAATTTTGAGGCGAAGGGGAGGAGAGATATGGGACGATAGTTGGAGACTGTTACGGGTCGAGGGAGGATTTTTTGAGGAAGGGTGTGATGAGGGTATGTTTAAAGGATGAGGGGAAGACACCAGTATTAAGTGATATGTTGAAGACATGGGTTAGGGCAGGGATAAGGACTGTGGTGATGTTAGGGATGAGGTGCGAGGGGAGAGGGTCGAGGGCACACGTGGTGAGGTGTGATTGTGCTAGAAGGGAGGAGATGCGCTTTTCTGTCATGGAGGAGAAGCTGTTTTTGGTTGAGGGGGTTGAGCAATACAGGGGGGATCTGAGGGTATTGGGAGTCGAAGCTTTCCCTGATTTTGTCGATCTTCTGTTTGAAAAAGGTGCCGAAGTATTCAGCGGAGATGAGGGGAGAGAGGGGGTGCAGGGGACGGAGTAGAGCGTTAAAAGTTCTGAATAGTTGCTTGGGATTGTGGGAGAGGGTGGTTATGAGAGAGGAGAAGAAAGCTTGTGATGCAAACCTTGCAAGCAGCCTCAGCTATTTGGCTCTCTGAATCACTGTGCTTCTGGGGTCTAGACAAGTGGCCAGAGGACCTGGAATCCACCGGTCTCCTACTTCTGCCCTCAGGATCTGAAATGTCTGAGCAGCCCAGGAAGCTGGGTCCCTGCTGCAGTGTGGTCTTCTGTGGAGAGCTCCTAGTCACTCCCTTCCCCATACTTAACTCCCTTCTCCTCTCTCCCTGTCTGCTCTACACTCTTCTCTAATCCTCCCCCCAGCTAGGAATGATAAGTCCGAGCCAAAGTCTGGCTTCTCAGTGCTCACATTTCTAGCCAGGATTTGTAAGGTGTATGCATGCATTGGGTTCTTAGCATAGGAATTCCACTTCCCCCTCAGACATGGCATTATAAATGGATGTAGTTATAATACCACTTGTGGCAGCCAAACCGCACACTATCTACTATACAATTGTCTACTTCTGTCTGTTTGTCTGTAACGCAAATCCTGCATTGCTGATTGGTCAGGCCAGCCGCCCACGACCAATCAGCAACAGGGACAGTCCGCCCGCAAATTGGCGTGGGATTTCAACCACGCTTTGCTGATTGGTTGCCGGTTGCCAGCAATCAGCGATATTGGCGCAGGATTTAAACCCAGCTTCACTTTACATTATTCTTAAATCTTCATAAATAAACAACATACATACTCTATAATAGCCGATGTGTTGGAATCGGGCCACCATCTAGTTAAACATAACCATGGCTTTATGAAGCTATGAGGGACATATAATCAAGTGTAAAAGGAGTATGCTATGAGGGTCTTAACATCTTCACCGACCGTTCAGTTCATTTTAAATCTATATACAATGTTCTCCTCTCCCTGTTCAAAGACCCTGAAGCACTTCCTTCAACCCTTTACTTCAATACCAATTATCCCCATCTCATTGTTACCTCTTCTTGGTATTTAAACAAAACAAAAAAGTCACTCACCAAGAATATTGGCCCCCTCCGAGCCTAAAAACAAGAGCCCTTAGCCATCCCAGAAATGGCACATCCATGGGACGTGCCAAATCTGGCACTTAGCCTCGCTCTGCCACACTGCCATGTAGCGGTGACAGCGGGTTATGGGGTTGGGGTTGATGTCACCTTATAATGCCAGCTGATATCAAGCCCAGGTTAGAAATGGAGAGGCATCTATAAGACACCCCCATTACTAACCCCATGGTCAAAAATTGAAATAAAACACAGAAACCCAGTATAAAGTATTTTATTTTAAATAAAGACAGTATTCCTTTATTGTTCTTAATTAAACTATACTTACCGTCTTGCCTATTCCAGCTGAAGCCAGTGTCTCACGTAATAGAAATAAACAATAAAAGCAACCTCAGCCTCACCTTTTTGTCACCAGGAGTCTCCATTTGTCCCACGACAGCACCAACACTGCTACATCTGATGGCAGGCTGGAGAGTTGCTGGATGCGAAGATTCAGCCTGCCATCCAGCAGAATTACTGAAGAGCGCATGCCAGCGCTCATCAGTGACTTGCTGTGGTGTAAGATGAGCCTGTGTGCTGGGAAAAAATTTACATGGTTGACATGACTCAATCAATGCATTTCGACTGCACTAAGCAGTCCTACTCATGAGTCATGAGTAAGACTGCTTAGTGCAGTCGAAACACATCGGCTGGGTCATGTCGACCATGTACATTTTTCTCCTGCATGCACTATGCTTTCTTTTGAAAAAGAAAAGAACAATCCAGTCCTGTTGAGCTGGGCTCCAATTTTTCTATTGTTCTTGATGTGAGGCCAGGGGAAGGCCGATGTCTGAGCTCCAGGTTGATGAGCATGGAGCAACTGGGTGAGCTGGAATCATGTTTCTATTATGCTTTGTTGTTCATATTATTAAGCAGTTGGTCTCCTATAATGTTATTGCGTGACTGGAATGGAGCCACCTGTCCTATACCCACCGCAGGCTGCTATATACCCTGCCTTCTTATATACACTGCCTGTATACAGCTTGATTAGTCCTAAAAAGGACTATTTGTTTAGATGGATTGTGTTGTGTACACTACCTAGTACCTACACTACATAAGGCACACACGAAATCTGTCCCTAGCTCAGCAGCACCTCTCCCAACTGTAGCTGACTGTGGATCAGAGTGACGAGCACAGTGCCGCCAGGTCTGAGATAGACCTGATGACTCTGTGAGGCCAGCCAATCACTGTAATGCCACAACCAACATGTCTGTGGCATTACAGTGTGTGGCAGCCAATCCCGGCATCTGGGCTGGCTCTGTAAAGAGCACCAACATGCAGGGAGGGGGAGCCGAACATGTGCCTGATCATCTCACCGGTACTCGGTGAGTGCCGAGCATCTCGAGTACTCAGATGCTCGGGCGAGCACCGAGCACCCGCGAGCATGCTCGCCCATCCCTAGTGATTAACTGACAGCTTTAATCTCTCATCTAAGTCTGGTGGGGGAGGAACATTGTTGCAGAAGTTGAGTCACAATACAAACACTTTTAGTGGCTGTCTGAAATTCAAATACACAGCATTGCCAAAGCCTTTGTAGTCATGCCAATTCTGCTGTACTGCCCTTCCCCCCACACTGACTGCTGGAAATGAAAGCTGTTAATCACACTCAGGTCTGCTGTGCTCCTGCAGCGAGAAGATCAGACTGTATCATCATATCACACACAGAGTCTGTGGTAACCTATAATGGCGACATGTTGTTTTTCCCCTTGTATGTGGATGCTTTCTTATTATTGGCAGAGCTGGCAGCACTAAGGGTACCTTACACACGGCTACATTTGTAGCTTGTCACCAGGTAACTTACTGGTTGCAGTGAAATCATGATACATGGTTCTATCTGTTGCTGTGTACAAATGAATAATCTCTCCATGATTTCACTGCAACCAGTAAGTTACCTGGTGACAAGCACAAATGTAGCCGTGTGTAAAGGTACCCTAAGGGTACCGTTACACGTCGCAACATTGCATGCAATTTCACTTGCAATTGCTAGTTGCAGTGAAATCATGGACACATTGTCTATCTTGTTGCTGTGTACAAATATAACAATGTGTCCATGATTTCACTGCAACCAGCAAATTGCCAGTGAATTTGCATGCAATGTTGCGATGTGTAACAGTACCCGAAGTGTTATGAGACTTAACTATGCTGCAATGCCCCTCCCCCCTACACTGATTGTCATAGATAAGAGCTGAAAGCTATCTGCTAACACCAGGTAAGCTTTGCCCCATCACATCATCACTTTGCAGTGAGAAGAGCAGATTGTTTAAAATATCTCACATTGTGCCTGTTCTAAGCTATTGTGGGGGTGTACGGTATTTTTCTTTCTCTAGTGAGCCGCTAATCATATTAATATTTATTCATTTATATAGCATTATTAATTTCACAGCGCTTTACATGTATCACAACTCTGTCCCCATTGGGGCTCACAATCTAAACGTCCTATCAGTATATCTTTGGAGTGTGGAAGGAAATTGGAGTGCCTAGAGGAAACCCATGCAAACAAGGGGAGAAAGTACAAACGCTTGCAGATTGTATCCTTGGTGGGCTTTCAACCCAGAACCCCAGCACTACAAGGTTACAGTTCTACCACTGAGCCACCATTATAATTAGTCATCTTCTTACTGGGGAAGAGCTACACACCCCCAGTGAATCTCACCAGCATTGCCCAGTAAATTAACTATTGACAAGCCAAGTAATTTGGTAGCTAATATTTCTGCAACAGAGAGCCAACAGAACAAAAAAGTTTTATTCTGCACTTTATCCACTGTTACACCGTGTGCCCAGATCAGCATAATAATTTGGTGACAGGTTCTCTTTAAACCTGAAATAAGGAAAGTATACAAAGAATTCTGGTAATCCATAAACTTTAGAATTGCTGCATATCAGCCCTTCTGGCTCCTGCTACAGAGAGAAGATGGCAGATAAATACTCACAAATTGCATTTCTGAAGGTTTTTCACTTGATTAGTGATCTTCGAGATAGACTGAGGAAGAAGACCCTGGCAAGGGACTTGCAAGGAAAATGTATAAAAGTCTACTAAAATGTAGGGAAACTTTTTCCACTATACTGTAAATTCTTTAAGGAGTCAAGTAATAGGTTTTAATGTTAGGTAAGCCTTAAATCCTGTAATGAAGCACCCACGGCGACATTAATCACAAGAAGAATGCAAATGAAGGGAACAGAAATGCTCCATGTTTCAGGCTGTTGTTGTGTCAGAACAATATGCTCTCGCACAACGCCCCTCCCTGAGCCTTCGATAGGTCGCTAAGAATAGTTGCAGTCTGTGTCACTGAAGGGCAAAGTATTTTGAAATAGAAACAAAGTTTTTTGCACCACACTTTAATACCGGCAGCCTCTTTGAAGCCATGTGCAAGGTAAACTCTCTGTCTGCTGCTGTTGGGAAGAAAAAAACATCTTTTCCATAGAGATACATGCACCCTGAGAAAAAATCCCATACACCAGGAATATGCTTCCCGAGTGCACCGCAGAGGACCTCATACTACAGCAGCAGAGCGGCGCAGTGGACACACACCAGCCAGTTCCTAGACAAACAGGTAATGACATCCTGCGTGACAATGGAAATACAAATTGTGCTTCTTCTGTCTTTAAGAAACTTTCATTTCTCTATTTTTTGTTACCGTATGTGAAGTTCTCACCAGGCCTGTTTTTTTTCTTCTAATGTGGTTCAGCAGTGACCAAATGTGAAATAACACTAAAGCTACGTGCTTTACGTTGCTGCTTTTTTGGTGCAGGCATTTTCTGCAGCAAAAACGCTACAAAACTGCAGTCTGGTTCCACACTTGCATTTTTTTTGTCCTGCGTTGTGATCCGTTCAAACCCTGAAGGCTCCTGATCAGATCTGTCTCCATTGACTTACGCTAGGGCCACACTTGGTAGCCTGCATCAAGTAACTGGATGCATTATTGGATCCAGCTTTTCCCCTTGTCTGTTTGGAGGCATTTTTACTGGATAAGGTACTGGATCAGGTATTGGATAGTACCTAAATGTACCATCCAGTACTGGATCAGGTTCCCATAGGGTCCCATGTTAAAAAAACTGATCAGGTTTTGCTAAAAGGTCAAAAAACATTGCAGACCCTATTAAAACCTGACTTCTCAAAAACTGGATCCAGTAGACGGATTGCACTTTTTGCAAACAATTGTTAACATTGGAGTCTATGGGTCAGGTACCTGGTCAGGTTTTCAGGATGAAAAACTGGATCCAGTAACTGGATTGCAAACTGAAGTGTGGCCCTAGCCTTAGAATGGGGACGCAGGCACAAGCGGCGACATCAGGTTTATACCTTATCCTATTATACTCTTTTTTTACCTCCTCCCTAAACACATGAAGTAGCATTTTTGTTGGTTGTTTAAAAACCTAATGCTCCCCTCAATGCATCTACAGGTACAGATGAATTAGAATTAACTTTGTTGGAAAATAATTATGACATGGTTGGGATATCGGAGACAAGGCTGGACGAGAGCCATGACTGGGCTGTTACTTTACAAAGCTATAGTCTGTTCAGAAATGACCATACAAATAAGCGAGGGGGAGGTGTGTGTTTATATGTAAAATCATCCTTAAAACCCATCCTTCGTGATAATATATGTGAATCTAATTAAAATGTAGAGTCCCTGTGGGTGGAAATAAGGGGAGGTGGAAAAATAATAAATTACTGATTGGGGTTTGTTATAAGTCTCCAAAAATAATGGAAGCGGCAGAGAATATCTTCATAAAGCAAATAGATGAAGCAGCAAATCAGGGAGAAGTCATTATTATGGGGGACTTCAACTACCCTGAACTTCATTGGGGAACAGAAACCTGCAGTTCCATCAAAGGTAATAGGTTTTTGACAACTATGAGAGACAATTATCTTTCACAACTGGTTCAGGACCCAACAAGAAGGGGGGCACTGCTGGACCTAATATTAAGCAACAGGCGTAATCACGTATCAAATATACGGGTTGGAGGTCACTTGGGTAATAGTGATCACAAAATAATACGTTTTCAAGTATCCTTTAATAAGACGTGTAGTAGAGGGGCTACACTAACCTTCAGGAAGGCAAATTTCCAACGGTTGAGAGATGATCTTAGTGCAATAAACTGGGATGATGTCCTGAGACATAAAGGTACACAAAGCAAATGGGAGATGTTTCTTAGCATCCTGAATAGGACCTGTGCACAATATATTCCCTATGGGAATAAATATGCTAGAAATTGGATGAAACCACCATGGCTAAATAGAGCTGTAAGGGGCACAATAAGTAACAAAAAAAAAGCATTTATTGAACTAAAGGGATCCTAATGGGCGTGATCTTTTATTCATTTTCTAGGCAGGCCCTCCCTGCTCTCCACTACGCTGGCTGGGCATGATTGACGCCAATCGCATCATTTCCGGGATCGGGAGACATCAGTACACCCACGCATGCGCATGCGTTGCTTGAATCCGAAAGAGCGTCGTGGGTGTACTGACGTCAGCCGATCCTGGAAATGACGCAATTTGCGGCATTCATGCCCGGCCAGCGTCGTGGAGAACAAGGAGGGCCTGCCTAGAAAATGAATAAAAGATTCACACCCATTAAACTGTGATCTTCTGACGAACAGGGCACCAAACAAACACGCCCTAAAGAATATAGCCCCTACTAATTATAATCCCTAATGAGTGAGTATTAAATCGTTTTTATGTATTTTAACAGAATGCTTTTAGGAGACGAAAGGAGTGTGAGAATGGTGATAGGATGCTGCAGGGAGATGATTTTGAAAGCTTAGATGGCGTTTATGGAGGTGACAGGAACCCTTTAAAGTAAATCGGTAGTGATGAGGCATTAAATAAATGCAAAAAATTTAATAAATTCTGTAAAAAGCAAATCATGGTAGCAAAGATTGAGACAGAAAGACTCATTGCCAGAGAAAGTAAAGATAATTCAAAAATATTCTTTAACTACATAAATAGTAAGAAGCTAAAAAATGATAGTTTTGGCCCCTTTAAAAATAGTCTGGGTGAAATGGTAAATGAGGATGAGGGAAAAGCCAATATGCTAAATGACTTTTTTTCAAAATTATTTACACAAGAAAATACCATGACAATCAAAATGAACTGTGATAAACAAAAATTCTCCATTAAATATCATCTGCTTAACCCAGCAGGAAGTACGGCGCCATCTAAAAATCACTAAAGTTGACAAATCTCTGGGCCCGAATGGGATACATCCCTGAGTACTACAGGAATTATGTACCGTCATAGATAGACCATTATTTTTAATCTTTAAAGATTCCATAATGACAGGGTTTGTTGGACAGGACTCGCAGATAGCAAATATGGTGCCAATACTCAAAAGGGAACAAAAATTGAACTTGGAAATTATAAGATCAGTAAGCCTAACTCTACTGTAGGTAAAATCTATGAGGGTTTCCTAAGAGATGCTATGACTGGAGCATCTGAATAATACCAACCTCTTGACCATTATCAACATGGTTTACAAGGGACCGTTCCTACAAACTAATCTGATCAGCTTCTATGAAGACGTAAGTTGTGGACTGGAGCAAGAAAATGCAGTGGATGTGGTGTATATGGAATTTTCAAAAGCTTTTGATACGGGCCACACAAAAGATTGATACATAAAATGAGAGCAATGGGATAGGGGAAAATATGTTTTAAATGGGTTAAGAACTGGCTCAGTGATAGGAAACAAAGGTAGATTTAATAGAACACACTCAGAATGGGTCACAGTTAACAGTGGGGTACCACAGGGGTCAGTTTGGGCCTGCTTTTTCTTAACATAGTTATTAATGACCTTGTAGGGGTCATACAGAGTAGAATCTCAATATTTGCAGATGACACTGAACTCTGCAGGGTAATCAATACAGAGGAGGACAATTTTATATTACAGGAGGATTTATGTAAACTAGAAGTTGGACTGATAAATGGCAAATGAGCTTTAATGGACACAAATGTAAGTTCATGTACTTGACAGAGGAAATAAAATGTATAATTATGTGCTTAAGTATAATACACTGGGCAAAACTATAATTGAAAAAGACCTGGGTGTATGGGTAGATGACAAACTCACATTTAGTGGCCAGTGTCAGGCAGCTGCTGCAAAGGCAAATAAAATAATGGATGCATTAAAAGAGGCATAGATGCTCATGAGGAGAACATAATTTTACCTCTATACAAGTCACTAGTGCAGACCACACTTAGAATACTGTGTACAGTTCTGGTCTCCAGTATATAAGAAAGACATTGCTGAATTAGAGCGGGTGCAGAGCAGAGCGACCAAAGTTATTAGAGGACTGGGTGCACTGCAATACCAAAACGAAGGCTTAGGGGTGATCTTATATACAAATATATGAGGGGACAGTACAGAGACCTTTCTAATGATCTTTGTACACCTGGACCTGAGACGGGACAAGGGAGCATCCTCTACGTCTAGAGGAAAGAAGGTTTAATCATAATCACAGATGCAGATTCTTTATTGTAAGAGCAGTGATCTATGGAACTCTCTGCCGTATGATGTTGTAATTAATGATTCATTACTAACATTTAAGTAGAGCCTGGATGCCTTTCTTGAAAAATATAATATTACCAGATATGCATACTAAATTCTTTGATAGGGCAGTTGAGTCGGCCACTGGGGCCGTGGGGTACTCAGAACCGGACCTCGTCGTCGTCGTCTGGGTCTGCAGGGTGTCATGGTGTCGTGACCCAGCTCTGTGGTCCATGGCGAGTTAATAAAATGGGGAAAACAGTTTTTAAATTAATCGTGATGCCACCTGTGGGTTGTGGCTAGAAGTAGCCACCGCTGCAGATGGGACCTCTGGGGATAATGGGGGTTGCAGCAGAGATGTTGCGCACTCCACAGGTAGGGCTGGCCCCAGGGCTACCGCGTAGAAAGTTTAGGTGTGGTGTAAAGTTCTCGTATCCTCAGGCAACCTCCTGCTGCTGGCTCGCAGACTAATTTCCACCTCTCAGGCACACAATCAAAGTCTCACACAATTCTGAGCTTTAGCAGGTTTACTTCCTTGCTCGTCAGATGTTACAACACACACAGTTCAGTACAACAATGGCTCCGATGTGTGTTAGCAGCTGGGACACCCTTTCATGTTCCTTTCGGGCCTCTTCAGTCTATTCCGCACACTAGCTACGGTCCAGTGGTCATGGGTTTTCAGTGGGCACCCTTCCAGGTATCCTAGCCCTAGTTCGACAGCCTTCCTTTTACTGTGCCGGAGGTTGAGTATCGGGACACAAAGACCCTACCGCACGCTGCTGGAATTTGTGGTTGGGGCATACAGCTTCCCTGCCACTTCAGTAGAGCCAGCACTCTGGTTCCGGCCCAGTCCCTCAGTGTCCCTGCTGACTCAGGTACACCTTAGATTCCCTCTGTCCTTCCTCGGCTCTCAGCCTGAGACACGGGCTAGCCATATGGTGGCACAGGCCGCAGGATCCAGGTTCTCTCAATCTGGTCTCTCTGACTACTTGGCTGACAGGGGCTCACTCTTTGGTTCTCTCTCTTTCTTTACTCTCCTCTTGACTACTCCTACTCCTCCTCCTACCCTCTCTTGGTGTTGTGCGTTCCCTTTTTGTTGTGTCATTCCCACCCCTTATTGGGTTGTGCCCTAACATTCCACCCTCCACCTGGCTCCTCCAACTATCCCGTTGTCAGACATAGAGTAACTTAGACTTGGGATTGGGGGATGTGTTGGGTGTGTGTGTGGGGTGACCGACTTACTAATCCCAGCTACTGCACTATCTAGTGGCGACGGGTCTTCAGGGGTGCCACACATTGATGCAGGGAACTAGTCTCCAACCACCCTCTCTCCCTGCCTAGTTTCATGACCCACCCTAAGCAGCACTCCACAACTGGGTGAAAGTCTCTGCTCTAATATGCTAGAATCTACAGAAACATATAATGGAAAAAACTAACCATGACCAAGCAGACAGAAACACAAGGAGACAATGGTATAAAACATATACCAGTGCTGGAAGAACAGAAACCCAGCAGGGAGACAGGGCCAGAGGAGAAGTCAAACAAGCAAAAATTAGGAGGGAAAACAAATCCAATGCCAGTAAGTAAGGGTATGTGCCAACACTAAGTATTTGTTACAGAAATTTTCTGCATCCAAACTGCACACTGTGGCAGGAAAATGTATGTGTTTTTGTTTTGTTTTTGTGCAGATTGCTGTCAAGCATTTTTTCACTATTGTCTATGGCTGAGAGGGCTACTAAACACAGCAAATTATATTCTCATTCTCTTGTCCTGACCACAATCTGCTCCTAAACTGCAAGGAAAAAATAAGCATCGTGAGCACAACACATCAAAATTCTCAGAGTTTGCTGAGGTAAGGATAAATATGCAGATTTGTGTCAAACGGTAACACAAAAATGCTGCAAAAACGCATGAAAACAGCCCTGTGTGCATATAACCTACGGAGGCTTGAGTCATGTAAGGACACTGATTACAGGCAAAAGCAAAATCGAACTATGGAACAAAATTAAATAGCCTGCCCAGCAGATCACATGATCCTTGCAGAACACATGATCCAAAGAGCATGGTAAATGTTACTGACAGTACTCTGCACCACACCTACTAGAACAGGGCAAAACTGTTGGCAGCAGATCATTCAGGATACACTGAAAGCGTGCTGACAACAGAACTTAGCTTTAATTAGCAACAAACAGGTACAGATATGAAGGGCTTTGCGGAAATAGGAATATACATCTTAAATGTCCCTTTGCAGCACCAGCAAGCTGCTGTGCTTCTCTTCACATGTACAGACACAGGAAACTGGTTACAGTCACATGGTATTTCCTGTGTGTGAGCCTCTGGGAGTGTTCTCCTTATTTTATTTTTTTAAACTAACTTTACTGACAATGCACAAACCTAGCAATACAACACTTACACATACAGGATTGGAGTTGTTGCACTTAACATATTCCAACACCCCACTCAACAACTTCTTATCCTGTTAGTCCCATTGCGGTTCTAAAGTCCTCAAACTTGGCTCTTGGCAATAGTTTTTCATACCGTCTGCTAGCATCATATCAGACTCGCAATACACAAACTTTAATACATCATGTTCTACTAAGTCACATAAGTAGTGATGCTTAATGTTGATGTGCTTAGTCCTTGCACTGATCTTCTTACCACTGGCAAGTCCAATACATCCTTGGTTGTCCTTATATACGGAAGTGCCCCCACTGCTTGGCTGTAACTCTCATTGCTGGAGTCTGACAAATCTTTTGCTTCTGTGGGCTCTTTTTCCTTGCCATGACTGTGGCTCTGATTCAGGAAGTGTTCTGACCCTTTAAGAAAGGCGTCTAGCTGCGATACCCATGTTTGGTCTTTCTGATCTTCTGACTGAAGGTTGACTTTGTTCTTCTGTTTCTTCCTCAGTGGCTTCAGAGCTTGTTCAGACTTCACTATTTTCTTTTTCAGTGTCTGGGTTTGGTGACTGAGATTCTTCTTCTTGTTCCTTTGCTTGAATGAATGGTGTAACTTCATGGAATTTGAGCGAAACAGATTTCTCATCAATCACTGTATCTCTGCTGATTGTTACTGTGTTGGTCTCTGGGTACAGCATTCTGTATCCCTTTTGAGTTTCAATGTAGCCCACCAGGACACCTTGCTTTGCATGTGATTCCCACTTAGAACGTTTTTCTTTGGGAACATACACATATGTTTTGCTTCCAAATATCCTGAGGTGCTTCGGGTTAGGCTGGTTACAGTTCCAAAGCTCACATGGAGTTTTATTTGTGGCTCTACTTGGTAGTCTGTTTTGAAGATAGCAAGCTGTCATGATGGCTTTGATGGCTTCTCCCCAATACGTTGTAGGTAGATTGGCATCAAACAACATACCGTATATACTCGTGTATAAGCCGACCCGTGTATAAGCCGACCCCCCTACTTTTGCCCCCAAAACCTGGGAAAATCTATTGACTCGCGTATAAGCCGAGGGTGGACCCCAGCACAGGTATACAGCCCCCAGCAGTGGTATACAGGCCCCAGCAGTATGATATACAGCAGCCCCCAGTGGTATATACAGCAGCCCCAGTGGTATTGCAGCCCCTATATACAGCAGCCCCAGTGGTATTGCAGCCCCAGTGGTGTATACAGCAGCCCCTATATACAGCAGCCCCAGTGGTATTGCAGCCCCAGTGGTATTGCAGCCCCTATATACAGCAGCCCCAGTGGTATTGCAGCCCCAGTGGTATTGCAGCCCCTATATACAGCAGCCCCAGTGGTATTGCAGCCCCAGTGGTGTATACAGCAGCCCCTATATACAGCAGCCCCAGTGGTATTGCAGCCCCAGTCGTATTGCAGCCCCTATATACAGCAGCCCCAGTGGTATTGCAGCCCCAGTGGTGAATACAGCAGCCCCTATATACAGCAGCCCCAGTGGTATTGCAGCCCCAGTGGTATTGCAGCCCCTATATACAGCAGCCCCAGTGGTATTGCAGCCCCAGTGGTATTGCAGCCCCTATATACAGCAGCCCCAGTGGTATTGCAGCCCCAGTGGTGTATACAGCAGCCCCTATATACAGCAGCCCCAGTGGTATTGCAGCCCCAGTGGTATTGCAGCCCCTGTATACAGCAGCCCCAGTGGTATTGCAGCCCCAGTGGTGTATACAGCAGCCCCTATATACAGCAGCCCCAGTGGTATTGCAGCCCCAGTGGTATTGCAGCCCCTATATACAGCAGCCCCAGTGGTATTGCAGCCCCAGTGGTATTGCAGCCCCTATATACAGCAGCCCCAGTGGTATTGCAGCCCAGTGGTAGTATACAGCCCCTGTATACAGCAGCCCCAGTAGTATTGCAGCCCCAGTGGTACTGCAGCCCCTATATACAGCAGCCCCAGTGGTATTGCAGCCCCAGTGGTAGTATACAGCCCCTATATACAGCAGCCCCAGTGGTACTGCAGCCCCTATATACAGCAGCCCCAGTGGTATTGCAGCCCCAGTGTAGTATCCAGCAGCCCCAGTAGTAATAAACAGCCCCCCCTCCTTATCACGTCCCCCCCAGGCTGCGGCAGCTGTCAAAATAACAAACACTTTATACATCACCTTCCGACGCAGCTCTCCGCTCCTCCGGTCCTCTGCCCTCCGCTCGCCAGCTTCTTCTTCCTTGATGTGCCGACTTCTGTGACCGCGCGCAGGAAATGACGTCATCTCCTGCGCCCGGTCACATGACACCGGCACATCAAGGAAGAAGAAGCCGGCGAGCGGAGGGCAGAGGACCGGAGGAGCGGAGAGCTGCGTCGGAAGGTGATGTATACAGTGTTTGTTATTTTGACAGCTGCCGCAGCCTGGGGGGACGTGATAAGGAGGGGGGGCTGTTTATTACTACCGGTGGACCCATATTAAGGAGGGGGGCTGTGCAGTGCAATATGCACGGCATCCCCCCGCCGTTGATGGACGGGGGGATGCCGTGCATATTCATTGCACTAATGAGGCGGCCCCACGTGACCGCATGCGGTCACCGCGGCCCCCTCCTGCCTCCTCCAGCCCCCGTCACAGCTCCCCCCCCCACAGCATACCGTATTGACCCGTGTATAAGCCGAGGGGGGGACTTTTCAGCCCAATTTTTGGGCTGAAAAACTCGGCTTATACACGAGTATATACGGTACTTCTTCCACTTTCACAGAGAGTGCGGTTCTTTCTCTCTGCAATGCCATTCTGTTCTGGGTTGTATGGAATGGTACTCTGGAACACGATTCCATTTTTTTTCAAAATGGTTTGCACCTTACTACTTGTACACTCAGTCCCATTATCTGCACGCAGGGTTTTTTGCATTCTTCCAAATTTTCTTTCCAAACAATACGGCAAGATAGTCTTCAAGTTTCTGTGGAACTTCATCCTTACTGTGAAGCAGGTAGGCAACTGATATCTGGAGTAGTCATCAATAAATGTGAGAAAATATCTCTTCTTGCTTGCAGTTTGAACACTCATTGGACCGCAAACATCTGTGTGTATCAAATCCAGTGGCTGTGCAGATCTAGTGCTGCCTACTTTAGGAAAGGATTTTCAGGATATTTTCCCTTTAACCCCTCCCCGACGTTTGATGTTATAGAGACGTCATGAAAGTCGGTGAGTTCCCGACCTATGATGTTTCTATAACGTCATGACTTCTTTGCACTCCTGCAGCTCCGGTGACAGAGTCAGTGACAAGTCACCAGAGCTGCAGGACTTCAAGCACCTATACTTTAGCCTAGGGGGGTGGCTTAGCCCCCGTGGCTAAAGTTGCTCTGAGTGGCAGTTGAAAATAAAACTGACGATTAGAGCGAATCAGAGGGATTCACCCCTCCAGATCTAATTGGAGCTCTCCAATCAGATCTGGAGGGGTGGATCGGCGGGTGCCCTCCCCCTCCTCAGCCCCCTCCCACTCCACTAAAGACCCATCCCTCCAATCCGGCCCCTCCTCCTCGGATCTGCATGTATCCGTCAGCGGGCTGCACCCGCCGGTGCATCTGCTGGTCAGACTCCTCAGCCCCCTCCCATTAGTGTCACCCCCCAGTCCCGCCCCCACCTCCGATCCCTGTGTTCTGGACCACCCCTCACCTCTCCGGTCAGCTTTCCTTTTACTCCATGTGGGCCCTGCTTCCTCTCCCGGGCTCCTCCTCCTCACCGTGGATCGTGGGTGAGGTAAGTATGAATGAATGAATGCATGGATAGATGGGTGCATGCAAGGATGGGTGCATACATAGGATGGATGGATAGGTGGGTGCATGCATGAAATGCATAGATGGATGTGTGCGTGATGCATGCATGCATAGATGGATGTCATGCAGGGGTGATGGATGCATGGTGCATGCATGGATGGATGGATGGGTGCATGCATGAAAGTGTGCGTGCATGGATGTGTGCATAGATTGATGTGTGCGTGCATGGATGTGTGCGTGGTGCATGGATGGATGGGTGCATGGATATTGCATGGATGGATGTATGCATGCGTGGAGAGAACCAAATGTTGTGGGCCCCCCACACTACAAATTACAACCCACAGCCACCCAGAAAATAGTGCATTCATTAGAGGCACGATTTTCTGATGCTGTACCCCAACTCTTCCAGATGCCCTTGTGCTGGTGGCACACAGGGGCTTTCTATACGCGGTGCCTGCTAACAAGTTGAATGGAAAATTAGCTCCAATTGTTAGTGAACACCATATCACATATGGAGAGCCCCTGTGTCCTAAACATTGGAACTCCCCCATAAGTGACCCCATTTTGGAAAGTTGACCCCCAAGGAACATATCTGAGATGCATAGAGAGCACATTGAACCCCCAGGTGCTTCACAAATTGATCTGTAAGAATGAAAAAAGACAATTTGTGTGAATAAAAAAACCTTTTTCCTTATTACGGATCAATTTGTGAAGCACCTGGGGGTTCAAAGTGCTCACTATGCATCTAGATACATTCCTTGAGGGGTCTAGTTTCCCCAAAGAACCTATCCAGATGCATAGTGAGCACTTTGAACCCCCAGGTACTTCACAAATTGATCTGTAATAAGGAAAAAGTACTTTTTTTTCACACAAATTGGAAAAAAAAGCTTTTTCATCTTTACGGATCAATTTGTGAAGCACCTGGGGGTTCAAAGTGCTCACTATGCATCTAGATACGTTCATTGGGGGCCTAGTTTCCAAAATGGGGTCACTTGTGGGGGAGCTCCAATGTTTAGGCACACATGGGCTCTCCAAAGGCAACATGGCTCAACAATTAATATTTCCATCAATTGTTAGCAGATACCATGTGCGTTATGAGAGCCACTGTGTGCCTAAACATTGAGCTCCCCCTCAAGTAACCCCATTTTGGAAACTAGACCCCCCAAGAACTTATCTAGATGCATAGTGAGCACTTTGAACCCACAGTGCTTCACAAATGGAGCCATAAAAATGAAAAAGTACTTTTTTTTCCACAAACCATTTTCTTTTTTCATTTTTACGAATTAATTTGTGAAGCACTTTGGGGTTCAAAATGCTTACCACCCATCTAGATAAGTTCCCTGGGGGGTCTAGTTTCCAAAATGGGGTCACTTGAGGGGGAGCTCTAATGTTTAGGCACACAGGGCTCTCCAAACCGACATGGTATCTGCTAACAATTGGAATGGAAAATTAGCTTAAATTGTTAGCCATGTTGCCTTTGGAGAGCCCCTGTGTGCCTAAAGATTGGAGCTCCCCCACAAGTGACCCCATTTTGGAAACTAGACCCCCCCAGGGAACTTATGTAGATGGTGGTGAGCACTTTGAACCCTCAGATGTTTCACAAATTGTTCCGTAAAAAATGAAAAATTACTTTTTTTTTCACAAAACTTTTCTTTTAGCCTAATTTTTTTCATTTTCACATGGGTAACAGGATAAAATAAATCCTAAATTTTGTTGGGCAATTTCTCCTGAGTACAACGATATCCCCATATGTGGTCATAAACCACTGTTTGGGCCACGGCAGGGCTCAGAAGGGAAGGAGTGCAATTTTACTTTTTGAAAATTAGCTCTAAAAGTCAAATTGCGCTCCTTCCCTTCTAAACCCTGCCGCGCACCCAAACAGTGGTTTATAACCACATATATCAGGTATCGGTGTACTCAGGAGAAATTGCACAACAAATTTTAGGATCCATTTTCATCCTGTTGCCCATGTGAAATGAAAGAATTGAGGTTAAAAGAACATTTTTGTTGGAAAAATCAAAATGTCTATTTTTTCCTTCCACGTTACTTTAGTTCCTGTGAAGCACCTGAAGGGTTAATAATCTTCTTGAATGTAGTTTTGAGTAGCTTGAGGGGTGCAGTTTTTGGAATAGTGTCACTTTTGGGTGTTTTCTGTCATGTACACCCCTCAAAGGGACTTCAAATGTGATGTGGTCACTAAAAAAATGATTTTGTAAATTTTGCTGTAAAAATTAAAAATTGCTGATAAACTTTGAACCCTTATAACTTCCTACCAAAACAATTTTTTTTCCAAAATTGTGCTGATGTAAAGTAGACATGTGGGAAATGTTATTTATCAACTATGTTGTGTCCCATCACTCTCTGGTTTAGCAGAAAAAAAATTCAAAATTTGAAATTTGCCAAATTTTTGCCAAATATATTATTTTTTCACAAATAAACACAAAAATTATCGACCTAAATTTAATACTAACATAAAGCCCAATATGTCACGAAAAAACATTCTCAGAATCCTAGGATCCAGTGAAGCGTTCCAGAGTTATTACCTCATAAAAGGACACTGGTCAGAATTGACAAAAATGCCAAGGTCTTTAAGGTCAAAACAGGCTGGGCCATGAAGGGGTTAAGACAGCTAGTGCAATTCATCAATTGATTACATTTCTTGATTTCAACATCATTTGCTAGTTGACCTAGCTTCTTTACGGCTTCTGGGTCTCTGTGCCCAAGATGTCTGTGCCACACATGGATACAGTTCTTATGCAGATCTTGTCTAGCACTGTACATTTTTTCTTTGCATTTTAGCTGATAAAGTTCATGTTGGACTTTTCCTTCTGCAAGAGTGTGACCTTTCGATATAATGCAGCTGTTGTCTTGAAAAGTAACTACATTCCCCTTTTGCGTAAGCTTCTTTACAGACAGAAGATTGCTTTCAAGACTGGGAACATAGAGAACATTTTTTACTGGGAACTATCTGCTTTATGCTGATGAAACTGGACAGTGGAGGTACTCCTTCTGAAGTCATATATTGACCATTATCTAAGATGACCTTTTCTGACTTGCTTTATTCAAAGTCAGTGAAGAAATTCTTGTTATTCGTCATATGGCTACTAGCACCAGAGTCTATACACCATATATGCTTTGCAGATGAGCCTGTACTGGTGTTATATGCAGCTTCAACACATGCAGATTTTTCCTTTACAGCTGTTTTCACCTATTGATCACTGTTCTGTTTTTTAAGCTGACTCATTTTTTCTTTCCATATTCTGCAGTTTGTTTTAAGGTGGCCAGACCTTTTACAGATAAAGCATTCCCGAGTTTCCTTTAGATTGCTCTTATTTTTAGAACTGTCCTGTGTCTTTAATGCTTTCTCTGCTTTAGATTCATTACTGCTGCTTACATTCTGCGTTTATTTGAAAGTTGAATTAATCTACAAGCTTGCCTTTGACATATTATAGTGTGAGTTCATTATCTGGCCGTGCATCTAATGCAATGACAAGTGTGTCATAACTTTCTGGAAGACCACTTAATAGTAGTGCAGCAACATTAAAGTCTTTAATTTATTCTCCAATACCCCTGAGACACTCCACAATCTCTAGGGTGTTTCTTATATAGTCCTGCATATTCTGGCCATCACTTAAATTAGACTGGTACAGCTTTCTCATGAGATAAAGCACATTGATTTAAGATTTGATTTTTCATGCCCTTTCTATAACTCATCCCACATCTCCTTTGCAGTTGCACACTTGCATCATCTACACTGATGGAGATAGTGCTTTATGATCCTTCTTTACCGAATCATTTGGTAATAGATGAGGCTCTTGTTCCTGTGTATGTTTCCACATATCTTCTCTTATGAGCACTGGGCCCATAACCTGTTGGCAGCGGATCATTCAGGATACACTGAAAGCATGTTGACAACAGAACTTAGCTTTAATTAGCAACAAACAGGTATAGATATAAAGGGCTTTGTCGAAACAGGAATATACATCTTAATTGTCCCTTCGCTGCATCAGCAAGCTGCTGTGCTTCTCTTCACATGCACAGACAAAGGAAACTGGTTACAGTCACATGGTATTTCCTGTGTGTAAGCCCCTGGGAGTGTTCTCCTTTTTTGAAAAAAAACACAAAACTAACTTTACTGACAATGCACAAACCTAGCAATACAACACTAACACATACAGGATTGGAGTTGTTGCACTTAACATATTCCAACAAAAACCTTTTTTAGTCAAGGAGCCTCCCCAAGAGAACTCCTGATCAATGGAACAACGACTAAGACAGTTCTCTGTTGAAACCCGTCGGTGTTAGCACATACTGCCTGTATTAGCTGGATGGCATTCATGTTTGAATAAATCCTCATAATTGCAAGTTTATGAGTGCTGGATTTTTCTACATTATTAACTCCTGTTACACCACACAGATCTGCCTGATGTCTTCAGATTACAAAGAAAAAACTGGCTGACAGATTACTTCTCTAACTCATTGGTAGCATGCTAAGGCTTTTACGTGTGATAATTTATGTGCGTGGCGCTCATGTTTTAACTAATATAATGAGATTTTTTACATCATTTGCATATCATTAAAATATTTATAAATTTTGTGATTCTCATAATTCCATAACATCAACTTCTTCATACTCCCATCTCGATGTTGAGGAGTGTATATTTCCATGTTACCACCTAAATAAAAAAAATAGGAAGAATATAAAAAATGTGCAGCGCTTTCTCAAACACCTGTTGAAGTGTCCATTAACTAGAGTAAAAATGAGAAAACAGTACAAAAATCAATAAGTTGTGGACCTTTATTGCCAATGGTGTGGTGACCTTTCGGATGTCTTATCCTTTTTCAAGCAGCTGAAAAAGGAAAGACTTGCTTGAAAAAGGATAAGACATCCGAAACGTCGCCACGCCATTGGCAATAAAGGTCCATGATTTATTGATTCTTGTGCTGTTTTCTTATTTTTTTACTCCATGTTACCATCTAGCAATGTAGCAATTTAGGGGTACATTATTTTTGTCAAGGAGTGGGAGAATTTAAAGAGGACTTGTAACCCCCCCCCCCCATGGTTTCCAAAGTGAAAGCACCATTAAATGCAGCGTGTATGCTACATTCAAAACACTTTTGAAACTTTTATGGTGGGTTTACACACACCAATCATTGTATCCAATCTCTGAACCAATCTCTGGTTGCAGTGAAATCATGGACACATAGTTCCATTTTGTGGCTGTGTACAACATGGAGCAATCTGTCCATGATTTCACTGCAACCAGAGATTGGTTCAGAGATTGGATACAATGATTGGTGTGTGTAAACCCACCATTAAGATAAGAAGGGCGGGATTTACTAATTTCTCATTTCTCATTGTTCATAGGGTCTTCCCGCCCCCTGCCTCTCTGTGATGCCTTGTGGCTCTCTGTGCTGCCTCCTGCCTGTGTGGGTCTCCACTCCTCACCTGTGCCTGTGCATCAGCATCTGAATTCTCGCAGGCGCACACCGAGGAATTAGTAGGAGTGGGTCCCGGGCTCTAGAATGGCGCATGCGCAGGAACATCAGGATCGGAGCCTGCCCTGTTAAAGATTATGCTGTATGCATGCAGCAGGGTGGAAATCTGGTGCTGATGTTCCCGCGCATGCACCGTTCCAACAGCCGGGACCTGCTCCTACCAGTTCTTCGCTGTGCACCTGCGTAAATTTAGATTCTGAGGCACATGCAAGGAGGGGAGACCCAAACAGGCAGGAGGCAGCACAGAGATGCGGGAGGTGGAACCGAGAGGCAGGGGCAGGAGGACCCTGTGAACAGTGAGGAAAGAGAAATTAGTAAGTTGCTCTGGACGTTTTATCTTAAAATTTTCAAAAGTGATTTTTACAGGTTACAGGGGGGTAGAGAGAAATGGGAGATCCCTTTCCTAAATGCAGCATACACGCTGCATTCAGTAGTGCTTTTGTGGCACCCCTGCAGACTGGTGGCCACAAAATAGTACAGCAGCTGGGATGGTAAACCATCCACCCCAAACCAAACACTCAACATGCTCCCGAATCCTCAGACCTAGGACTTTTTGCCAGGCAGGGGAGAGGTGGGGGAAGACTGAGTGGTGGGTGGAGCTTAGAGGAGACATCTGTGAAAGGGGGAGGAGCAACAGTAGTTACCTTAGGGAGATAGTGACAGTTAGTCAGTCTGAGTTGGAGTTGGTGCAGAGGACGGGAGTGACAGAGGAGAAAGAGAGTAACAATGAGAGAGGAAAACTGGGACCCGGTGGCCGGTGTCATCTTATAGCTGACCGGGTCTGAGGCTACTGACCCTCAAAGAGACGTTAGCACAGGTCCGGAGTTCATGGCGAGTAAAGGGAGGAGGAGGAACCACACTAGCTGAAACCCCTGACATAGCTAAAGAGACTGACCAGGTGAAGTGGAGAAGGAGTCCAAGGTGGAAGACCGGCTTTACGGAGACACCGAGGGACTGGGTCGACTGACAGGGTACCGACCCTGCAAAAGTGGGTGGCTGCTTTACGCCCCGGCCACAGATTAAACGATGAGGTGAAGGGTCACAGACTGTCACACTAAAGGAAAGGCCTCACATAGGACTAGGGATACAAGGGAAGGATACCCAGGAAAAAGTCAGCAACTGTTAGCCCTGAGGTACTGAGCAGTCCTGGAGAGACCTGAAAAGGATTAAGAAAGAGGGTGCTTGGTGATCCATCTCAGCTGCTGTATTGGCTACTGGTACCGCTCACTGCAGGAAAACTGAGACTTTGAAAAGCAAGAGCAAAAGCAGTGAGTAAAGTACCCGGTTAAACTTGAAACTTGTGTGAGAGTTTTTATTAAGTGTCCATGGTTACAGATACCAGCATCTGAGAGGTTGCAAAGCTGAGAGATCCGAAGCGCAGCTGGAGAAATAAGTTGCACCCCCAGAGTCACCTCACAACCACTTCACCATAGACTATTATCACCGGCCCAGGGGATAAAGCAGCCCTGCCCGTGGAGGGCTCATCACCTTGCTGCACCACACCACCATCCCCTGAGACATGCAGCGGTGGTCACATCTGGCCACGTACCACAGGTGGCGTCACTGACAAACTTTAATTTAATTTTTGCCCCTTTTTACATTTTTCCCCTTTTAATTGTAGTCCCTCCAGGGCAATGGAACCAGTCCACGGCCACTACCGTAACATACCCCATGTGACCAGAAAAGCAGGGACCGGTCCTGAGTAACCCACGGCCCTGGTGGGCAATGCACTTTCACTTTGGAAAGCACCAGGGGGGTGACAGGTCCTCTTTAAAAAAATATATTATACTAGCTGGGTGCCCGATGCACAATGCATCGGGATTCTAGCAGAGCGAGTCTCTGACTCGCAATGGCCGCTTCGCGGCCAATGCTTCGCGCTGCTAAGGCGACTCGCCATGCCCGCTGCGCGGGCATAGCGAGTCGCCTTAGAGCGACTCGCAATGGCCGCTGCGCGGCCAATGCTTCGTTCGTATCCACATGACCACGCTGACTCGCAGCGAGTGCGGTCTCAAAAGGGGCACTCGCTGCATTCGTGATTATATAATAGATATTAAAAATATATATATTAAAAATAAGATTAAAGTTTTGCATACCTGTTTTACTCGTAGAAGTTTGCAACTGTACACCTAACAAGTATACTTTGGATTGTTGTCCAAGCTCTTTACTTACTTACCTCTTGACATTTGGTGTTTTGTTGTCCTTTTTGTCAGGTGAAATTTATCTACTTAACCAACATTTTAAAAAGAAATAATTACAATATAAGTTGTCAAATTAGAGACAAGTACATGCCCCACCGATGAGAGAGAAAATCTTACCATGGCAAAAAAGTGGGACTAGCACCACCGCTGGTACTGCTGGCTTGGGCAATCGCATCAGAAGCAGTATAAAATGCAGATCATTGTTGCCCTTTATTGTCTTTATGTAGCATAATAATGGGGACAAAGTGGAGGCAATGAGGGAATATATATCACATTGCTCTTCTCAGTTACATGAGGATGATGTTATTGATACAATCAGCTTGACTTAGTGTTGTGTTCAGTTCACATCCTTCGCCAACATAACACTTAATATATAGTGGAATTTCAATCCAATCAATGACATCTGTATTTGTTCTGACCCTAGGTTCCCTAACCACAATACGCAGGCTCTAAGAAGATACAGTCATATGATAAAGTTTGTAATACTAGATTAGCCTCGCACACTCACTAATAAAAACTGGAAAGGAAGAAATGTTTCTTTATGCTGATAATTTTATTGTAACGAAACGAAATCATCCCACGTTCGGCTCAACATGAGCTTTCCTCAGGGAATTGAGCTTACAAACTCAGAGAGTAGGAATAAGTAGTATAGAAACGATCCAGTAGCAAGGAAAAATCTCAGAGTCGTTTAGTGATTATCCTTAATAGAGGAATATACCAGAGAGATAACTACTGAACTGGTCGCCTTAAATTGTAAGGAGGTACATGACTCCTGTCCTTGTGTCCATAGTGTTTGCAGGGGAGGCCAGGAGTATATGAAAAGGTTTGGACACCCCTCTTAATCTTACTATTTTTTTTTTGTTTAAAATTGTTTTTTTGCAACAGCTATTTCAGTGTGATATATATAATAACTGATGGACACAGTAATATTTCAGGTTTGAAATGAGGTTTATTGTACTAACCGAAAATGTGAAATATGCATTATTTCAAAACATGACAGGTGCCAAAGTATGGGCACCCTTCTGATTTTCATGATTTGAATACTCCTAACTACATTTTACTGACTTACTGAAGCACTGAATTGGTTTGGTAACCTCATTGAGCTTTGTACTTCATAGCCCGGTGTATCCAATCATGAGAAAATCTATTTCAAGTGTCCACTTGCAAGTTGTTCTCGTAGTTGCATCTTCTCTGAGGAGTGGCATCATGGGCTCCTCAAAACAGCTCTCAAATGATCTGAAAAAAAAGATTGTTCAACATAGTTGTTCAGGGAAGGATACAAAAAGTTGTCTCAGAGATTTAACCTGTCAGTTTCCACTGTGAGGAACATAGTAAGGAAATGGAAGACCACAGGGACAGTTCTTGTAAAGGCCAGAAGTGGCAGGCCAACAAAAATATCAGAAAGGCAGAGAAGAAGAATGGTGAGAACAGTCAAGAACAATCCACAGACCACCTCCAAAGACCTGCAGCATCATCTTGCTGCAGGTGGTGTCACTGTGCATCGGTCAACAATACAGCGGACACTGCACAAGGAGAAGCTGTATGGGAGAGTGATGCGAAAGAAGCCGTTTCTGCATGCACGCCACAAACAGAGTCACCTGAGGTATGCAAAAGCACATTTGGGCGAGCCAGTTTCATTTTGGAAGAAGGTCCTGTGGACTGATAAAACAAAGATTGAGTTGTTTGGTCATCCAACAAGGCGTTATGCATGGCGCCACGAAAACATAGCATTCCAAGAAAAACACTTGCTACGGGTCCATCATGCTTTGGAGCTGTGTGGCCAATGACAGCATCGGGAATCTTGTTATAGTTGAGGGTCGCATGGATTCCACTCAGTATCAGCAGATTCTTGAGAATAATGTTCAAGACTCAGTGTCAAAGTTGAAGTTACGCCGGGGATGGATCTTTCAACAAGACAATGATCCAAAACACCACTCCAAATCTACTCATGCAGAGGAACAATTACAATGTTCTGGAATGGCCATCCCAGTCCCCAGACCTAAATATCATTGAACATCTGTGGAATGTTTTGAAGCGGGCTGTCCATGATCGGCAACCATCAAACCTAACTGAACTGGAATTGTTTTGTAAAGAGGAATGGTCAAAAATACCTTCATCCAGGATCCAGGAACTCATTAACAGCTACAGGAAGCGACTAGAGGCTGTTATTTTTGCAAAAGGTGGATCTACTAAATATTAATGTCACTTTTCTGTTGAGGTGCCCATACTTTTGCACTTGTCAATTTTTGAAATAATGCATATTTCACATTTTCGGTTAGTACAATAAACCTCATTTCAATCCTGAAATATTACTGTGTCCATCAGTTATTACTTATATGTCACGGCAAAATGCCTGATTCTTATCAGGTTAATGGACGGAGGAATAACAGACACCAAGTCTTAGATTGCAATATCAAAGTATTCCTAAGGGGAGGTGCCCCAACAGGTTTATTATATAGACAGATGCTAATACATGAGTTAATCAAGCTTCAAAGTCATTGGTTACATTCTCAATTATTTCACAATGATTGGTTCCCCAACAATATCTGCTTCATGGTGATTGGTTCTTTATCATGTAAACAGTTGGCAGAGTATATGGGGACTTTCCATGTGTCCCTTAATAACCCTTGGCAGGGTGTGTAGCTCTACTCCCTTATCTTATCTTGCCAAGATGGGGGGCCATGTAGACATGTCAGACATGTCTCTACATGTTCTTACTTAAAAACAACTTACATAAGAGCTCTGGACGCCATCTTAGGAGTCATGCATATAATTGTGTATATATGTATATTCTTCAGTAAATCAAACAATTACTTATTAAAGCAATTACTCAGCAATATCAGGTAATTGCCCTGACAATATATCACACTGAAATAGCTGTTGCAAAAAGCCAATTTAAAACAAAAGAAAAAGAGTAAGACTAACAGGGGTGCCCAAACTTTTTCATATGACTGTACTTTACCAGGACAACTTCTTTCAGTTGATCTATTGGAAGAAATGAGCAGTCAGCTTTTGAACTCAAATGAGATGAAGCCAAAAAAGATATTTGTAATTCCTACCTGTGTTGATGGCTCTTCGAGCTATGGTGGTTGATGCTCTGTCAAGGGTAGTAGCGAACTGAGCCAGAGCAAATATCTTGGTGGGAATCAAGTGGGGAGAGGAGCAAAAGCCATTTTCCACACATAGGCAGCTGTCAGCAGAGTGGGGAATGGATGACGATGGTGATGAAAATGATTTTGTGGAGAACCAGATCTGGGTACAAGATAGGTGTGCCAAGGAGGGAATGATTTTTTGAGGAGGAAGGTTCACCTTGGTGATACACAATGGAGGTGACATGTAGCAGAATTCAGAGTTGACTCTAGCATGTGATACCGCATCTGCTGTTTATGGAGGAAACTAAACAGCCTGAGAGCTCTGAAAGCGGTATGTGCAGACATACAACTTTCAGAGTTTGTTCAGAATTTTTCATTATAGCTTGATGAAGATACCTTAGAGTCTCGAAATGTTTGCTAATTTTTACTATCTTTTCAGTTAGCCATTAAAAAATATCAACCACTGATCTACTGGTTAACACGGTACAAACATTTTTTACCTTATGTGTAGACATATCATTTGTGAGAGTTAATTTGCGCATTGCTGCCACGTGATTCTTTGACATGCAGAACACGCAAAACAACATCCTTAATTGAGAAGCGCAAGCAGGCCAGCAATCGGAGCAAGCCTTATTTTGTCACCCTACCCATTCTCCTCACACTTGTCTATCTGTCAGCCAGACGGCATATTTAACGTTCTACCTGGTTGGTTACATCATCATCATCATCATTGTCATCATCACAATCATGCTGTCATCTATCACCATTCAGGTAATAATAATAATAATAATAATCCATCCACCAGATAATTTCTCCTGAACACCAATCCCATTGCAATCCTCTATTCGTCTCCCATCTTTTGAGATGCACTCTGTCCGCATTAACTCTCCCTCCAACCTCCATCTGGCTGTAGTCTACCACCAGCCCAGGGTCAGCCACCACCTTACTTGAACACTTCACCATCTGCCTACTTCATTTTCTTTCCACTGACAACCCCACCATCAGGGGTGACTTCAACATCTCAATTTACACTTCCAACTCAGCTGTTTCTAAGCTTCTAACACTCACTTGCTCCTTTGGACCCACTCAATGGTCCTCCGCAGCTGCTCACAAAGATGGCCACAAGCTGGACCTCATCTTCACCCGCCTCTGTTTCCTATCTAACCTCTCAAACTCACCTCTCCTCCTGTCTGTCCACAACTTACTCACATTCTCTTCCTTCTCCATGCCAAGTGCACAAACTCCTCTCCACAAATTCACACACCCTTGCAGAAATTTCAAACACATTGATTTACTCTCTGAGTCCCTTTTCACTCTTGCAGACTTAGCTTCCTTTGATGATGCAAATGCTGCTGCCACCTTGTATAATACCACCATAACTGCAGCCCTCGAATTGGCTGCTCCTCTCAAGCATACCAAAACCCCCACAATCAACAGAGAACCCTGGCACACCAGCCTGACTAAAGAACTCAGGGAAGCTTGCAGGATTGCTGAGTGGAGATGGAAGAGATTCCATTCCCCTGAGCATTTCATCACATACAAACAGTCTCTCACCACCATCAGGTCCACACTAGCTGCTGCAAAACAAATCTACTTCTCATCTCTCATAGCCTCTCTATCTCTCAACCCTAAACAACTATTCAACACTTTCAACTCTCTCCTCCATCCCCTATCACCTCCTCCCTCTCCTCTCCCTCTCAGCTGAAGACTTTGCCTCATTCTTCAAGCAGAAGATTGATAACAACAGAGAAAGCTTTGGCCCACAGTCCCCACAGACCCTCCTCATACTGACTCGGCCCTCTCTATAACCAGCTTCTCCACCATAACAGAATATCAACTTTCCAGATCACATCTCACCACCCGTGTGTGTGATCTGCTCCCATCCCACCTCATCCCCAACCACATCACAGTCTTCAAGCCAACCCTAACCCACCTCTTCACGTTAACTAACAACTACCTGTTCCTAAGTAGACCCGTGGGGTACTTTGCATGGTATATTGGCTGCAAGGGATGTGGAGATATGGGCCGCATGGAATTTTAAATTTGGTTAATGATGGGTAGTGTCTTCCCTATATATCTAAGCATGTCCCGATAACACGTATCCTCAAAAAGCCCTCACTTGAGCCATCCTTAGCATCCAACTACCGCTCCTTATTATTCTTCCCACATTGCTTCAAAACAGCTGAAACAGCATGTCCATTTTGAACTGTCCACCCACTTGACCTCCGGCTCCCTCTTTGACGAGCTACAATCTGGCTTTCGACAACAATATTCAACTGAAACTGCCCTAACCAAAGTCACCAATGATCTACTAACCGCCAAAGCCAAGGGACACTACTCTATCCTCCCCCTTCTTCTGTCTTCTGCCTTTGACACTATGTACCATTGCCTCTTGCTATTGATTCTTTCATCTTGTGGTATCATAGACTTGTCCCTATCCTTGATCTCTTTATACCTTCAGATTGGACTTTGAGCACCTTATTATCTCACATTACCTCCTCCTCTCCCCAATATCTGTTAGGGTCTTCCAAGGTCAGTCTAAGACCTTGCCTTCTCCACTACACCCTTGGCCTAAGAAAGCTCATAGAATCCCACAGCTTTCAGTATCATCTCTATGCTGGCAACACCCATATTGACCTCCCTGGACCTGATATCACCTACTTACTAACCAGAATCACAAAATGTCTGTCCACTTTTTCATCTTTCTTTTCTGCTCAATTTCTAAAACTGGACATGGACAAAACATGTCGAGCCCCAGGCCCTGGGGTACTCGGGTACCAGGCTCGGTGGTCGTTTAGGGATGTCACGGGTGGCAGCGTCCGATCCCGTGGCCAGGGTGACACTTCAATAAGGGTGTATTTACAGAGGATAAGAGTTTGTCATGTGACGCCACCTGTAGTACCTTGTGATGAGTCACCAGCGCCGCCACCGTCTGCCAGAGGTAGATGGTAGTGCGACTGAGTTGGCAAAACCCCCTACAGGTAGGGATGTTCCTCCAGGGCAGCGTTCCTGGAAGGGAACAAGTTGATGTAGGAAAACACACGTAGGCAAATTCACTTTCTCCCGGGTACTTTACTATCAACTTGTAGCAGCATCAAAGTTCACAGTCAGCATCAGATGTTACAATAACAGTAGCTCTATGGGTGGCTGCAAGTGGATCCCAGGTGGTATGGTGGAACCCGTGGTGTACCTTAGTTGACTAACCCGTGTCTGTTCTTCCCCGCCTAGGATGGCCAATACCCAATGGCTCCGTGTAGGTAGTATTGGGGGTCTCTCCCTCGTGGTGAGGAAGGAGGCTGACCGCTCCATCTGGCAGGGTGCTGTGGGATATACGGACCACAGCAGCTGGTTGCCGACTGCAAAGATGAACTCTGGCTGGATCCTTGGGTCTGGCGTTCCTGTGGTGGACTGGAGGATCCCCTGGAGTATGGTCGCTCCACTATGAGGATCTCTCTTTCTCTCTAGGGCCCGACTTCTCGCATCAGGTGCCCTATTCCAGGATCTCCTCAAGATTCCTTCTTCTTCCCTTGGATCGGCTTGAAATCGTCCTGGTAACCCTTCTGCCTCGTTCCACACTCTTTCTTAACTCCTCTCCTTCTCCTCCTCCTGCTGGCCCTTCTGCTGACAATAGCCCAAAGACCTCCTTGATCCACCTAGAGGTGAATATATCCCCTCCCGGGTAACTTCCCACCACTCAGCTAATGTGGGAGTGCTGGGAATGGGTCCCACCCACCAACCTAGGGTCCACTTGCAGTTGGGGCAATTACACCTCTTTAACAGGTGCAATACCCCCTGTGATGCCGGACCATGCGGGGCTCCACAAATAGAATTCATCATCTTTCCCTCATTTCATCCTACCTCTCAAACAGTTCTACCCATCAAAGTAAACGGCTACTCACTCTCCCCAGTTCACTGCCTCAGGGTATCCCTAGACTCTCCTCTCTCCTTCAAGTAACATATTCTAGTCCTCACCACCATCCTGCTGACTCCAACTCCAATATTTCCCAGATCTGTTTGTCTCACTGCTGGTGGGGACCGTGGGGTACTCGGAACCGGGCCCTCTCGTCGTTGTCACGGTGGCATGACCCGGTCCGTGATGCCCTCGCCTAGTGAGCAGTTAAAAAGGGAAGTTGGAAAAGTGTATGAAAATAAAATAAAACAAAAATAAAAGAGTGTCGTGTATGCTACCCGTGGAATGCAGTAGGACCTCTGGGGATGATGGGAGTTGCGGCATAGATAGTTCAGCTCTCCATGGGAAGAGCAGTTCCCCAGGGCAACCAAACAGTCTGTCATAATGCAGACTCGTTGGGGGTGTACGGTTCACAATACAATTCAGGCAGTCTTACGCTGCTGATTCACAGAATCAATCTATCTCCTTTCAGGCGCAGTAACTACAGACTCACACAGCATAGAGCTTTAAGCGAGTTTACTCTCTTCTCAGCAGATGTTACAACACAGTCAGTACAGTAGCGGCTCTGGTGTGGTCTAAGCAGCCAGGATGGCCCATCATCACTGCTTTTGTGTTCCTTTCATGGGCCTTTTCGGTCTGTGCACACGCTAGCTACGGTCCAGTGGCCATGAGCTTTCAGTGGGAGACCTCCCAGGTCCCCTAGTCCTAATACGGCAGCCTTCCTTTTACCGCGCCAAAGTTTAGGTCACAGGACATAAAGACACCGCACCCCACCAGGGTTTGTGGTTGGAGCATAGAGCTTCCTGGCCACCTCAGCAGAGCCGGGATGCTGCTTCCAGCCCAATCCCTCAGTGTCCCCGCTACTTCAAGCACACCTTGGACTCCTTCCTCCTATCACCATGGTATACAGCCCGGGACCCGGGCAAGCCTAAAGGTAGCACAGGCTGCCGGTCTGTGTCCTCTCAGTCCTGTTTAAAGGTTTTCTCACCTCTCCCTCTGACGGAACTTGACTCTCTGGTGTCTCTTGGCTGACTGAACTTTCTGAACTTGGTGTTGTGTTCTTTTGTTACCTCCTCTAACCAGGCCCTGTACTATACTTTCCACCCTACCCCTTGTCTTTTCCCGTCATCCCTTGCTGGGCATAGAGTCCTTAGATTTGGGATCGGATTGTGTTGGGTGTGTGTGTGGGATGACCGACTTTCCAATCCTGGCTGCTGCACCATCTAGTGGCGACCGTCCGCAGGGGCGCCACATGTTCATTCCTTAACCAAAAGTATGCTAAAACACTAATGCATGCCCTCATCATCTCATGCCTGAACTACTGCAACCTCCTGCTCTTTGGCCTCCCCTCTAGTTCTCTTGCATCCCTTTAATCTTTCCTAAACTCTGCTGCCCAACTACTCCACCTATCTCCCTGCTACTCCCCGATCTCTCCTGTTTACCAAGCCCATCACTGTTTCCCCATTGCCCAGAGGCTTCAGTTCAAAACCCTAACCATGACATACAAAGCCATACCACAACCTGTCTCCTCTGTACATCTGCGATATGGTCTCCTGGCTCTCACCTACATGAAACCTGCGATCCTCACAAGATCTACTTCTTTTCTCCCTTCTAATGTCTTCTTTACACAACCACATAAAAGATTTCTCCCATGCATCTCCCATACTCTGGAACTTTCTGCTCCAACACATCAGACTCTAGCCTACCGTAGAAACCTTCAAAATGAACTTGAAGACCCACCTCTTCCAACAAGCCTACAACCTGCAGTGACCCCCTGTCCACTAAGCTACCACATGTCAATGAATCTGCAGCTCAACCAGCTCTACCCTCTCATACTGTATCCTCTCCCATCCCTTATAGACTTTGAGCCCTAGTGGGCAGTGTCTCTTCCTGCACCTTTCTGTGCCTTGTATTGTTGATAACTATTTTACTTATCCATATATGCCCCTTTTTCACATGTAGGGAGCCATTGAATACATGGTGCTATAATAATAAATAATAATAATGAAACAGGTGTACAGTTCCAGACATTGAGGGCAAATTAAAATCTTGAATGGTCAAGCTGCTGGTGATGTAGTACTCCCCAAATGGGGATAATATTTTCCCCACCCCTTGTGGAAAAGCACAGTTTCTTACATTTGCCCCACCTATGTATAAACACCAGCAAGACAAACATCTGTTCTCAAAAAGGGATAATTTTTGGATCCTTTTTACAATATAAGAAACCCAAAAAGTCTGTTAGTGAAGTGTTATTATTTGCCACGGTTTACCATCTGTTTTCTAGCTAGATATGTTGAGCTCACTTGGACATTTCTAAGTATGTGTTTGCATTAAAGGGACACTGTCATGTAATTTTTCAGTATGATACTTATACTACCCTTGAATAGTGCAAGGGCAGACCTTTTAAAAACATGTAAAATAATTATTGTAACGTTTGTATTTCCATGTTATCAGCATTGTCAGACCGTGCAAGGAGCTCCTGGATTAGTCCTCTCCATTATAAGCAAACAGGAATAGTTCGGCTGCTGTATAAACTGCCATGTAATTAAGCACTCCCTCTCAGCAGCTCTCTCCTCCCTCCTCCTTTTGCTAACAGTGCAGTGTCAAGTTCCACTTTCAGGTCTGTTCTGTTAAGGACACGGAGCTAGAGAGCTATTGCAGATCTGCGTTATCTAGACTCCATTTGCTTCTCTAAGCAGATATCCCTGTTGTGACAGTTTCTGTGTTGTATTTGACCTCTTGTGATGCTGCAAACACAGAGAACAGAGAGGATGATACAGCCCCCACACACTGAGGTCCTGTGCAGTAATGTGACTATGTGACATGTATATTCATCTGATGGGGAGTGGACGGCAGAGAACTAAATAAATCATTTACTGTGAGTGACAGACTGATTTTCTTCATTTGAAGATTACAGAAGATAGGAGGAAAATATAAAGAAAAGAAATACATAGAGAGTTTAGAGCGAGGAATTAGATAGCAGTTACATATAGATTTTTGACCTCACAGTTTTCCTTTAAAGAACTTGAAACAGGTTCGATACAGTTTTATTATACTATTATACTAAAGTAGTTTTTAGGGAATTCTTATTTTACTTTTTAGACCCTTTTCTTGGGCATGTTTTTTGAAAGATGAATAGGTCATCAGAATGGACCATGTACTGAGTTTTTCAATGGATGGGATGCACCGCCCATCATTGATGATGGCTTGTTAGTCATCAGTGACGTTCACTTGATGATACATCCGGTTTTATCTGATATATAAGATGAGTCTGTATGATACATGTAATGCCCTGATAATGGTGCTTGGATTAGCATCGAGACGCGTAGGTGGAAAATAAAGAAGGGGGGTCCTTGACTCAAGACTCTGGAGTGATTATTTGCAAGCAGCGCGGACTGTACATACACCATCCCTGGATTTGGATATTCTTACACGTGCTTCGTGGAGGTGGAGGTCCTGCAGCAGCTTCATTACTACATGCTATTCAAACTAGTTGTGGGTGCACACAATTAGACAAGGTGAGTGCACCATTTGCGATCTACGTGCAAAGATCTGTGTCACATTGATAGGGCACTATTGTGCTTCGTTTGTCTCCTTTATCTCTTCTTATATGGCTAATAGACACTCCAGGATTCTGGACAGGCGAGAGGTGACATCTGGGCCAGAGAGATAGATCTGAATATCATCAGCATACAGGTGATACTGTAGGCAATGGAACTTTATGAGTTGTCCCAGACCAAAGGTATAGACTGAAAAAAGGAGTTTAAATGTTTATAATCCAGCTCACTTGTTCCTTTTGTGCTCCAGAGAACTCCCAATACATCCAGAAAATAACTTTGAAGTCCGGCACCAAAAGTTCTTTGTTCCAAAAAGATTTCTTTATTAATTTACAGCATAAAAAGCATGGAAGATCGAGGCTATAGTATAGTCCGATTAAGTGCAAGCTATCCCAGGCACTGGTAAACAGTGCCCGGGATAGCTTGCACTTAAAGGGATCCTGTCACCCCCAAAACACCTCTAGACGTATTAAAAGCTGTCCCTACAGCATAGTAACACTTACCCTACACTCCTTTTAGCTCCTAAAAGCCCCAAGTGAAATTGAAGAAAAATGTTATTACAGTACTTCATTATGGATGATAATGAGTGACTATGGTATTCATAGTCACTCTGGCAGGCTGTCCCCCTTCATGATATCACGCCTCCATAGGCGTGATCTTCTAATCCGATTAAAATGCGCGCCTCCCCGCTCTGTGCTGTCTCGGCCTGGGCTGCAGTATGCGGCTGGGTGACGCGAATCGCGTCATTTCCGGCGCCGGGTGACGTATTTACACCCGCGCCGCTGTTGGCTTCAAGACCCGCACTGCGCATGCGCTTTGAAGCTAACAGAGCGGCGCGGGTGTACTTTGGAGCTAAAAGGAGTGTAGGGTAAGTGTTACTATGCTGTAGGGACAGCTTTTAATAGGTTTAGAGGTGTTTTGGGGGTGACAGGATCCCTTTAATCGGACTATACTATAGTCTCAATTTTCCATGCTTTTTATGCTGTAAATGAATAAAGAAATCTTTTTGAAACTAAGAACTTTTGGTGCCGGACTTCAAAGTTTTTTTTTTTATTGAAAAAAGGAGGGGCCCCAGAACAGAGCCTTGAGGGACCCCAATAGAGAGGGGATGTGGCGAGGAGGTGATGTAGAAGTGGGAGACGCTAAATGTGTGGTTGAAAAGGTAGGAAGAGATCCAGGAGAGGGCAAGGTCAGTGATGTCAATGGAAGAGAGGATCTGTAATAGTAGACAGTGGTCAACTGTGTCAAATGCAGAGGACAGGTCTAGAAGGAGGAGGACGGAGAATTACCTTTGGCCATGAGTAAGTCATCAGTAATTTTAGTTAGGGCAGTTTCAGCGGAGTGGTGGGGGTGGAAGCCGGATTGAAGGTTGTCAAAGAGAGATGGATGAGGGGTGGGATGAGAGTACAGTGTGGATATGCTTTTCGAGAAGTTTGGAAGCGAACGGGAGCAGGGATATGGGCCGGTAGCTGGATGTAAAAGCGGGGTCGAGGGATGGCTTCTTTAACCCCTTCACCCCCAGGCCTATTTTGACCCTAATGACCAGGCCATTTTTGTCAATTCTGACCAGTGTCCCTTTATGAGGTAATATCTCTGGAACGCTTCATTGGATCCAAGCGATTCTGAGATAGTTTTTTCGTGACATATTGGGCTTCATGTTAGTATTAAATTTAGGTCGATAATTTTTGCGATTATTTGTGAAAAAATAAAAAATTTGGCAAAAACTTTGAAAATTTAGCAATTTTCAAATTATGAATTTTTATTCTGCTAAACCAGAGAGGTATGTGACACAAAATAGTTAATAAATAACATTTCCCACATGTCTACTTTACATCAGCACAATTTTGGAAAAAAAAAAATTTTTTGTTCGGAAGTTAAGGATTCAAAGTTCATCAGTAATTTTTCATTTTTCCAGCAAAATTTACAAAGTCATTTTTTTTAGTGACCACATCACATTTGAAGTCTTTTTGAGGGGTGTACAAGACAGAAAACACCCAAAAGTGATACCATTCCAAAAACTGCACCCCTCAAGCTACTCAAAACTACAATCTAGAAGATTATTAACCCTTCAGGTGCTTCACGGGAACTAAAGCAAAGTGGAAGGAAAAAATGGTCATTTTAATTTCTCCAAGAAAAATGTTCTTTTAGCCTCAATTCTTTCATTTTCAAATGGGCAACAGGATAAAATGGATCCTAAAAATTGTTGGGCAATTTCTCCTGAGTACATCGATATCTCATATGTGGTCATAAACCACTGTTTGGGCGCACGGCAGGGCTCAGAAGGGAAGGAGCGCAATTTGACTTTTGGAGTTAATTTTCCATTCAAAAAGTCAAATGGCGCTCCTTCACTTCTGAGCCCTGCTGTGTGCCCAAACAGTGGTTTATGACCACATATGAGGTATTGGTGTACTCAGGAGAAATTGTCCAACAATTTTTAGGATCCATTTTATCCTGTTCCCCATGTGAAAATGAAAAAATTTAGGCTAAAAAAAAATTGTGGAAAAAAAAAGTACTTTTTCATTTTTACAGATGAATTTGTGATGCACCTGGGGGTTCAAAATGCTCACCACCCATCTAGATAAGTTCCCTGGGGGCTCTAGTTTCCAAAATGGGGTCAATTGTGGGGGAGCTCCAATGTGTAGGCACACAGGGGCTCTCCAAATGCGACATGGTGTCCGCTAACAATTTGAGCAGATTTTTTAGTCAAATTGTTAGCGGACACCATGTTGCATTTGGAGAGCCCCTGTGTGCCTAAACATTGGAGCTCCCCCACAAGTGACCCCATTTTGGAAACTAGACCCCCCAAGGAACTTATCTAGATGGGTGGTGAGCATTTTCAATGCCCCAGTGCTTCACAAATTAATCTGTAAAAATGAAAAAAGAAATTTTTTATGGAAAAAAAAGTACTTTTTCATTTTTACAGATGAATTTGTGAAGCACCTGGGGGTTCAAAATGCTCATCACCCATTTAGGTAAGTTCCCTGGGGGTCTAGATTCCAAAATGGGGTCACTTGTGAGAGAGCTTCAATGTTTCGGCACACAGGGGCTCTCCAAACGCGACATGGTGTCTGCTAACAATTTGACTGAAAAATTAGCTCCAGTTAGCGTACACCATGTCGCGTTTGGAGAGCTCCTGTGTGCCTAAACATTGGAGCTCCCCTACAAGTGACCTCATTTTGGAAACTAGACCCCCCAAGGAATGCATCTAGATGCATAGTGAGCACTTTGAACCCCCAGGTGCTTCATAAATTGATCCGTAAAAATGAAAAAAGAAAATTTGTGTGAAAAAAAAGTACTTTTTCCTTCTTACGAATCAATTTGTGAAGCACCTGGGGGTTCAAAGTGCTCACTATGCATCTAGATGCATTCCTTGGGGTCTAGTTTCCAAAATGGGGTCACTTGTGGGGGAGCTCCAATGTTTAGGCACACAGGGGCTCTCCATACGTGACATGGTGTCCGCTAACTATTGGAATTGTTAGCGGACACCATGTCGCGTATGGAGATCCCATGTGTGCCTAAACATTGGAGCTCCCCCACAAGTGACCCCATTTTGGAAACTAGACCCCCCAAGGAATGCATCTAGATGCATAATGAGCACTTTGAACCCCCAGGTGCTTCACAAATTGATCGGTAATAAGGAAAAAGTACTTTTTTTTTCACACAAATTTCTTTTTTTCATTTTTACGGATCAATTTGTGAAGCACCTGGGGGTTCAAAGTGTTCACTATGCATCTAAATACAGCAAAGCCCTTTTTATTTTTTTCTAGGACTAATTCTAGAAAAAAAAATGGCGTGGGGCTCCGCCATATTTTTGGTCCAACCAGGTACAACTTGGCAGCTACGGACTGCCAGCAACCCCCAGCTGCCTCATTGTACCTGGCTGGCAACCAAAAATACAGCGAAGCCCATTTTTATTTTTTTTCTAGGACTAATTCTAGAAAAAAAAATGGCGTGGGGCTCCGCCATATTTTTTGGTCCAACCAGGTACAACTTGGCAGCTACGGACTGCCAGCAACCCCCAGCTGCCTCATTGTACCTGGCTGGCAACCAAAAATACAGCGAAGCCCATTTTTATTTTTTTTCTAGGACTAATTCTAGAAAAAAAAATGGCGTGGGGCTCTGCCATATTTTTGGTCCAGCCAGGTACAACTTGGCAGCTACGGATTGCCACCAACCCCCAGCTGCCTTGTTGTACCTGGCTGGCAACCAAAAATACAGCAAAGCCCTTTTTTTTCTTCTTGAACTAACTCTAGAAAAAAAATGACGTGGGGCTCCGCCCTATTTTTGGTCCAGCCAGGTAGAACTAGGCAGCTGGGGGCTGGAATCCGCAGCATGGAGAGGCCCAAGCATTCTGGGCCTCCCATGCTGCGAATTGCAGCCTGCAGCCGCCCCAGAAAATGGCGCATTCATTGAAGTGCCATTTTCTGGCGCTGTACCCAGACTCTTCCAGTTGCCCTGGTGGCGGTGGCAAACTGGGTAATAAAGGGGTTAATGCCAGCTTTTTATTGGCAGCTGGCACTACGCCCGAGATTCATAATATAGGGCCAATGTTAGACCCGTCATTAGGAATCTCTGATAAATAGTCAGAAAATACACACAGAGAAAAATCTTTTTATTTGAAAAAAAACACAAACAAAATTCGGACTCCATCTTTATTATAAAGATCCGACGTAGTCCACAACGAAGGTCCCACACGACGCTCGATCGCCTCCGACGTAGTCCACAATGAAGGTCCCACAACGCTCGATCGCCTCTGCTCAATCCAGAGACTGCAGCAAGGGATCAAGTGTCCTCTTCCTACAGCCTCTGGGGTCAGAGTTATGGTGCACTGTATGACAATGATCTGTCATACAGTGCACCATGACTATGATCTCAGAGACTACAACAAGAGGACACTTGATCCCTTGTTGCACCCATCCATCCACCTATACACCCATCATCCATGCACGCACATCCACATCCACGCAAGCACATCCATGCACACACACATCCACGCACGCACGCTGACATCCACGCACGCACATCCACATCCACGCACATCCACACACATCCACGCACGCACATCCACGCACGCACACAACTACGCACACTGACATTCATGCACGCTGACATACTCGCATGCACACATCCATGCACTTAAGCTGACATCCACGCACACACATCCACGCATGCACGCTGACATCCACGCATGCACGCTGACATCCACGCACCACATGCTGACATCCACGCACACACGCTGACATCCACGCACACACCACGCTGACATCCACGCACGCTGACATCCACGACATCCACACATGCTGACATCCACACATGCTGACATCCACGCACGCTGACATCCAGCACGCACGCTGACATTCACGCACACTGACATCCACGCACGCACGCTGACATCCACGCATGCACACATCCATCACGCACGCTGACATTCACACATGCTGACATCCACGCACGCACGCTGACATCCATGCATGCACACATCCACACACGCACGCACATCCACACACATGTCCACACACACGTCCACGCACACATCCATCTATGCACACATCCACGCACGCACATGTCTATGCAACACACGTCTATGCAACACACACGTCTATGCACGCACATGTCTATGCACGCACACGTCTATGCACGCACACATCCACGCACGCACACGTCTACGCTCACTCATGTCCACGCACACTCATGTACGCTCACGTCCACGCACGCACACGTCCACGCATGCACCCCCCATCCATCCATCAATTCATTCATTCATTCATTCATACATACATACATACATACATACATACTTACCCTCTGGATCCACCGATGAGCAGGAGGCCGGAAGAGGAGGCGGGGAGAGGAGGCGGGCCATCGACCGGCGGGCACAGAAGGCACACAGCCGGAGGCAGGGCCGGGGCGGCTGCAGCGGCGGGTGCACCAAGTGTGCAGCCCGCCGCAGGAGGTGAGGGGGGGCAGCACACAGGGCAGAGGTGGGGGCTGCCTGGGGGAGAATCCTTTGGAGGGACCGGACAGTGTTGCCGGCGGGCACACCCGCGGGTGCAGCCCGCCGGAATATACATAATAATAGAGGGGGTCGGGCGGTTTGGGGGGATGGGGGGGGCCCCCCTGTGAGTCATGGAGCGGGAGGGGGGTGAGGAGGGGTGGACACATGCCGATCCGCCCCTCCAGATCTGATTGTAGAGCTCCAATCAGATCTGGAGGGGTGAATCCCTATGATTCCCTCCGATCGTCAGTTTCACTTTTAAACTGCCGATCGGAGGGGTCCTGGGCACGGGGGGGTTAATCCACCCCCTGTGGAGTCATCTACAGGTTGTCACAGAGCAGCAGCATCTGTGACACCTGAGCGACCCCACTCACAGGAGCTGCAGCAGCTCAAATCTGCCAGGACGTTGTGCAACGTCCTGTGTCGAAACAGGCAGAGACACAGGACGTTGCACAACGTCCTATGTCGGGAAGGGGTTAAGATAGGTGTAATTGCTGCATGTTTGAAAGCAGAAGGAAAGGTGCCAGGAGTTAGTGATAAGTTGAAGAGGTGGATTAGGGCTGGGATAATTGTGGTGTGAGGTTGGGGAGGAAGTGCACCAGTGCACAGATGGTGAGGTGCAATCTGGAGAGGAGATTTGCATGTTCTCCTTCAGTGATGGAGGGGAGGAGGGTAAGTGGAGAAGGGGAGTAGTCTGGTATACATGGTGGTTGGGTAGCAAAGACTTGTCTGATCTGTTCAATCCTGTTAGTGAAGTGTGTTGCAAAGTCTTCTGCAGAGATATGAGAAGTAGGAGGGGGCAGTGGGGGGCGAGGAGGGAGTTAAATGTGTTGAATAACTGCCTAGGGTTCTGGGACAAAGAGGATATGAGGGTAATGAAGTAATTCTGTTTAGTGGTGGTGAGTGCTGACTTGAATTTGTGATAATAGTTAATAAGGTATGTGCTCATTTAAGGGGAATATATCAGGTGGATGTTACTGTGGCACCCCACATGGTCAGGCATCACAGTGTGGTATTGCACTCGTAAAAGTAGTGTAATTTTCCCCAGCTGCAGGTGGATATTAGGCTGGTGCGTGGGACCCATTCCTGCACTCCCACATTAGAATAGGAGTGGGAGGTTACTCCAGTGAGGGAGATATATTCACCTCTAGAGGGAGTCAAAGTGTAGTAGTCAGAGAAGGGGAGAACGGAGAGTGAGGAGAAGGGAGTTGGAGAGGAGTCGAGAAGGAGTGTGAAGCGAGGGGGAAGCCTAACCTGGACAGTTCTACGATATTGGGTCTTGAGAGAGGGTGCCTGACGCGGGAGTCTGGGCCCTAGAGAGAAGGGGTAACCCCAGCGTGGAGCGACCATACTCCAGGGAATTCCCTAATCCATCCTCGGGAACGCCGGACCCGAGGAAACGGCCAGAGTCTACCTCTGAAGTCATCAACCAGATGCTACGGTCTGTTTACCGGCTGCGGCACCCTGCCAGACGGAGCGGTCTGCCTGCTTCTTCACCATGAGGGAGGGGAGCCCCAAGTCTACCTTTAAGGAGCCATTGGGTATAGACTCATGATAGGTGGGGAAGAAAGGACACGGGTTTGTCAACTAAGGCATACCGCGGATATCACCATACCACCTGGCATCCACTTGCAGCCACCCGTAGAGCTACCTGTTTCTTTAACAACTGTGGACTTGCATGCTGATGACTGTTTACAGTAAAGTACCCGGGAGAGAGTGACTTTGCCTCCGTGCCTTTGTGCTGCATAATTCAACCTGTTTGCTTACAGGAACGCTGCCCTGGAGGACCAGCTCCACCTGTAGGGAGCTTTGCCATCCTTGCCGCGATACCATCACCCTCTGGAGGACTGTGGCGGTGCTGGTGATCCCTCACCAGTTACTACAGGTGGCGTCACATGACAACAACAAACTCTTATCCCCTGTACCCAACCTCTTATTGAAGTGTCACCCAGGCCACGGGCTCAGGCGCTGCCACCCGTGACATCCCGTGAAACACCCACCGAGCCTGATACCTGAGTATCCCAAGGCCTGGGACTCGACATTACCCACCAAACAATTTATATGTGCATGTAGCACAGAGAGAAGTCCAGAAATACCTTAATATCACCAGTCCTTTAATATGCAAATGAGGCTGAAGAGCTATTGCAGATCTGAAGCCTTTGTCACTCAAGCTCTATTCCCTAAATGATTGCACAAGCACATATAGCAGTAAATGAGAAGAATAAAGTCACCGGGAAAGGTAAAACGTCTTCTTTTAATTAAATAATTAAAAAGCAAGGCACAGTATGCACAGGCGGTAGGATGAGGTCAGTCGTATGCAGACTACAGCCATTTCACACTGAGCAAGCATTTTTACGAATCCACGTTGTCCTTTAATGTGGACCTGTGGAAGTGCTTGATCAGTGCAAAGTGGCTGTTGTCCACTTACGACTGACCTCATCCAGCTGACTGTACATAATGTGTGCTGCTTTTAAATGGATTAATTAAAAGAAGAAGTTACACCTTTCCCAGTGAGTGCCACATTGTTCTTATTTACTGTTTCATGTTCTGGACTGTGCATATTGCTGAACACGACAAGCGGGATTGTGATCTAAAACACCTGTCCTAGCAGTTAAAGGTATAGCCTACTAGTTTAAACCGCAGGAGTAGTCAGTGAAGATTGATGGTGCAGAACTCTTCAGGATGGCATATGGCCATATAGCATAAGGGTATGAAATGATGCTGACAGATTCTCTTTAAATTGCCATGATCAAGTGAGATAGTTGCATTTGTGTATGACATGATTCCCTTGTTGCTAATATATTGCTACAAGGAAGTAGAGGACTAGCTAGCATTCCAGCATCGTTCTGTGACTGAATGTCAAAATAGAGAATATATGGATTTAGAACTAACCCATAGCTTCTCATGTAATGGAGTAAGAAGACAGAAAAATGCCAATAGAGTTGGGAAGATACAAGCAAGTTGAATCAAGAGGAGGTCCTTGTACTAGGAGTCAAGCAGGTGGAGAAGATGTGTGGGCTATTTTTTTTTTTTGCAGTTCGCATCGGGGATATGGCTCCCTCTTGGGATGTTCTATCTTTCACTTATCTTTCCCAAAAAAAAGTTCTGATTATGAACCAAGCCTGGTTACAATCTCCTCCCATTTTTATTTGGAGCCTGGCTGGGCAACATGGAGAGGCAAGTTACCAGAATTAAACACTATCCATATTGAGGTTACCTTGCCAAGATTGGATTTCTCTTCATGTTAAATAAGTACCTTACATTTTTACATTTGTTTATATAGAAACTAGCTGGGTGCCCGATGCACATGCATCGGGATTCTAGCAGAGCGAGTCTCTGACTCGCAATGGCCGCTTCGCGGCCAATGCTTCGCGCTGCTAAGGCGACTCGCCATGCCCGCTGCGCGGGCATAGCGAGTCGCCTTAGAACTGCTCGCAATGGCCGCTGCGCGGCCAATGCTTCGGGCGTATCCACATGACGACATTGACTCGCAGCGTGAGCGGACTCAAAAGGGGCAAAAATCTCATTCGTGATTATATAATAGATAATGTAATTTACGTATTCATTAAAGAGGTTGTTCACTACTTTAAAATTGATGGCCTATCTTTAGGATAGGTCACCAATGTCTAATTAGCCTGGGTCCAACACCCAACACCCTTGCCGATCAGACACTCACTTTTACCAATTGAGCGCTGTCAAAAGTACAAAAGACTGGCTTTAATATACAATTTTAGGGTGCAGTGCAGCACTCTCATTTGCATATTAAAGTAAATTTTTCTGCAACTATTAAAAAAGTTCCTTAACAGAGTAGGCTCGCAGATGCTATTGCTCGAGATTGGTTGCATAGGCCTAAGGTCAAGGATTTTGATGAGCAAAGTACCTGAGGCATGGTGGAGCTGCCCTTGTTGCCAGCGGCAGCCATAGGTGGCTGGAAATGCTCAGTTCCGGAGCTGCTCTGCCTGTTGATAGTGGCTGCAGCCGGGTACTGCACATCCACTTCTTATTTAAAGAGGACCTGTCACCCCACAGTCATGGATTAGAATCTAAGTCCAGCACTGAATGCAGCATGTCTGCTGCATTCAGGCAAGGGGTCCCCCATGGCTCGGTGGGGCTGCTACCCCGATATACAGGTTTATAAAAACTTACAGTAATTTTCCATGGAGGCGGGCCCTTGTGCTTGAGCCACCTCATCCATGGGGGCATTTCACGCCCCCTGCGTCTCTGTGCTGCCCATGTCCACGCCGCCTTGCTCGTGCCATTTATGAAATCCTTACTCTGCATGTTCTTGTGGTGTTGACGCAAGCGTAGAGCGAGGTTGAGGTGCATGCCCCGCCTTCCTCTATGACGTCCTCTCATTTTTCCACCCGCTCCATAGCACAACACAGAGCAGGGCGGGAAATGAAAGGATGTCATAGCGGGAGGTAGGGCATGCACCTCAACCTCAACCTTGCTCTGCGCTTGCGTCAACACCACAAAGACGCGCAGAGCTAGCATTACATGAATGGCACAAGCAAGGCGGCGAGGACATGGGCGGCACAGAGGCGCAGGGGGCGTGAAATGCCCCAGTGGACTAGGTGGCTCAAGCACAAGGGCTCGCCTCCATGGAAAGTTACTGTACATTTTTTAAGCCTATATATCGGGGTAGCAGCTCCACAGAGACATGGAGGACCCCTTGCCTGAATGCAGTAGACATGCTGCATTCAATGCTGGACTTGATTCTAATCCCTGGGGAGGGGGGGAAGGTGACAGGTCCTCTTTAAGTTAATTGGAGGTGGACATGCAGTAGCCACCCATGGCCACTATCAGTAGATGGAGCAGCTCCCAAACTGAGCATTTCCAGCCACTTGCTGAAGACACTGGCACCAAGAACAGCTGATCAGTGTTTGGATCCTGGCTGATAACTGAGTAGTGGAAAACCTCTTTAATCATGGTGTGCTGACTCACAGTTCAAGATGTGGGGATATTGTTGTTACATGGAAGACCATAGTTACATTTTCTTGGTACTTTAGCCGAAGGCAAAAATGTTTTAGTAATTACAGGTTAGACTGTCTATGCTGTCATTCCTTTTTGTAAATTTAACAATAAAATTTAATGATAAAATCAATACAATTGTTAGACAAAAATGTATGGTCTAACAAACTCAAAGGTATAGAAGGAACAGGATAAACAAGTGTAACAAGAAAACAAGAAAGGAAAAAAGAAGAAAGATCGCTTTACTAACAAGTTAATATCAGCACCCACGATATACACTGTGTGCAGAATTATTAGGCAAGTTGTATTGTAGAGTTCAGTTGCTTGATCTGTTTACGATATCATTGCGTGCAACACTCACTACAGCCTCCCAGACACTGTTCCGAGAGGTGTACTGTTTTCCCTTCCTGTAGATCTCACATTTTAGGAGGGACCACAGGTTCTCTATGGGGTTCAGATCAGGTGAACAAGGGGCCATGTCATTATTTTTGCTTATTTTAGACCTTTAATGGCCAGCCACGCTGTGGAGTAGTTGGATGCGTGTGATGGGGCATTGTCCTGCATGAAAATCATGTTTTTCTTGACCGATACCGACTTCTTCCTGTACCACTGCTTGAAGAAGTTGTCTTCCAGAAACTGGCAGTAGGTCTGGGAGTTGAGCTTTACTCCATCCTCAACCCGAAAAGGTCCCACAAGTTCATGTTTGATGATACCAGCCCATACCAGTACCCCACCTCCACCTTGCTGGCTTCGGAGTGGAGCTCTCTGCCCTTTACTGATCCAGCCTCTGGCCCATCAAGAGTCATTTTCATTTCATCAGTCCATAAAATCTTTGAAACATCAGTCTTAAGATATTTCTTCTATAAATTCAAGAATGCGCACATAGGGTGATATCTTCTTTGAAGAAGAACAAAAAGTTATACAAAGAGGCTGCTCACCTGATGTAGTTGTGAAAACCCACAACTGGTAATGATCGCTCAGATACAAGTAGCTGCTGCAGGACCGTACTCTCCACAGATCCCTGTGGTATAATCAGCTCCCAGGACACAGTACCTCGAGGTCCGCGCTGCCACTTCAGAAAGGGACAAAAGAAGCCAGTACAAGAGAATGTCTGGATCAATGATTCTTCTTTATTATCCAACACGTTTCAGAGTTATGTCCCAACTCCTTCATCAGGGAATGTCCTGATGAAGGAGTTGGGAGATAACACTGAAACGCGTTGGATAATAAAGAAGAATCGTTGATCCAGACATTCCCTTGTACTGGCTTCTTTTGTTCCTTTCTGAAGTGGCAGCGCGGACCTCGAGGTACTGTGTCCTGGGAGCTTAAGATATTTCTTGGCCCAGTCTTGACGTTTTATCTTATGTTTCTTGTTCAAAGGTGGTTGTTTTTCAGCCTTCCTTACCTTGGCCATATCCCTGAGTATAGCACAGCTTGTGCTTTTGATACTCTAGCAACATTGCAGCTCTGAAATATTGCAAAAACTGGTGACAAATGGCATCTTGGCAGCTTCACGCTTGATTTTTCTAAATTCATGGGCAGTTATTTTGCACCTTTTTTGCCCAACACGCTTCTTGCGACCCTGTTGGCTATTTGCCATGAAACGCTTGATTGTTCGGTGATCACACCTTAAAAGTTTAATGTGATCACACTTTAAAAAGCTTTAAAAGACTGTTGCATCCCTCTGCAAGACATCTCACAACTTTGGACTTTTCAGAACCCGTCAAATCTCTCTTCTGACCCATTTTGCCAAAGGTAGGGCATTTGCCTAATAATTAAGCACACCTTATATAGGGTGTTTATGGCATTAGACCACACCCCTCCTTATTACAGAGATGCACATCGGGTGCTGTGAGCAGACGTTGCTCCATAGTAACCCAATGTTTACCATGGATGCAGCCACACAGGAAGCCCCAGGAACTGCGCTTTAGCAGAGCACACAGGAAAACTTTGCAGACGTTTTCCTGTGCGCTCTGGTAAAGCGCAGTTCCTGGGACTTCCTGTGTGGCTGCATCCATGGTAAACATCGGGTTACTATGGACCAGCGTCTGCTCACAGCACCCGACGTTAACGCTGTTCGTTACAGCAAGCTTGCCTCTGTAGTTACTGGATCCGGCAAACATAAGTGACATGATAAGTGTGACCCTTAGCCTTAGTTCTGTAAACCAAATACCTAACATATTCTATTTTTGCTTATGGCCCAAGGTTTTCTCAGAATAAGTCCTGAAAGAAATATGTTCCATCCAATATATATACAGCATATTTGAAGCTAAGTAGTAGATTTAGCCTGGGAGAAAACAAGTGACTAACATTTAATGTAAAAAAATAATATAGGGGTACATACCGTATTTATGTACTTGCATATTCATATTGAATTTTAAACATTTTAAGATGTTGACACTGGTGAACAAGTCTATGTTCCAACATTTGAAAGAAACATTGCTTTTTTTTTACTTTATGCATGAAAATAAGCAATATAGCAATGTTTTCTGATTGCATTTTTGCTGCTTTTTTGTTTACATTCCCTTTCTTGCTGTGTATTTCATGCAGATTTGATGCAGCTTTTTTAATGTATTAATTGGTAGAGAAAAACTGGGATGCTGCAGTGAAAAATAATTATATTATTACATGTATTTGTTTATGGCTCCTCATAGAAGTTTAACCTCTTAGTGACGGAGCCAATTTCCACCTTAATGACCAGACCGTATTTTGTAATTCTGACCACTCTCCCTTTATGAGGTTATATCTACGGAACGCTTCAACGGATCCTAGCGATTCTGAGATTGTTTTTTCGTGACATATTGGGCTTCATGTTAGTATTAAATTTTGGTCGATAATTTTTGTGTTTATTTGTGAAAATATAAAATAATTTGCAAAAATTTAGAAAATTTGACAATTTTCAAATTTGTAATTTTTATTCTGCTAAACCAGAGAGGTATGTGACACAAAATAGTTAATAAATAACATTTCCCACATGTCTACTTTACATCAGCACAATTTTGGAAAAAAATTTTTTTTTGGTTAGGACGTTATAAGGGTTCAAAGTTCATCAGCAATTTTTCATTTTTCCAGCAAAATTTACATAACCTTTTTTTTTAGTGACCACATCACATTTGAAGTCTCTTTGAGGGGTGTACATGACAGAAAACACCCAAAAGTGACACCATTCCGAAAACTGCACCCCTCAAGCTACTCAAAACTGCATTCAAGAAAATGATTAACCCTTCAGGTGCTTCACAGGAACTAAAGCAACGTGGAAACAAAAAATGGCCATTTTAATTTTTCCAACAAAAATGTTCTTTTAGCCTCAATTTTTTCATTTTCACTTGGGCAACAGGATAGAATGCATCCTAAAATTTGTTGGCCAATTTCTCCTGAGTACACCGATACCTCATATGTGGTCATAAACCACTGTTTGGGCGCACGGCAGGGCTCAGAAGGGAAGAAGCGCAATTTGACATTTGGAGCTAATTTACCATTCAAAAAGTGAAATGGCGCTCCTTCTCTTCTGAGCCCTACCGTGCGCCCAAACAGTGGTTTATGACCACATATGAGGTATCGGTGTACTCAGGAGAAATTGGCCAACAAATTTTAGGATGCGTTTTATCCTGTTGCTCATGTGAAAATGAAAAAATTGAGGACAAAAGAAAATTTTTGTGAAAAAAAAGTACTTTTTCATTTTTACGGATCAATTTGTAAAGCCCCAGAGGGTTCAAAGTGCTCACTATGCATCTAGATAAGTTCCTTTGGGGGTCTAGTTTCCAAAATGGGGTCACTTGTGGGGGAGCTCCAATGTTTAGGCACACAGGGGCTTTCCATACGCGACATGGTGTCCGCTAACAATTTGAATGGAAAATTAGCTCCAATTGTTAGCGGACACCATGTCACGTATGGAGAGCCCCTGTGTGCCTAAACATTGTAGCTCCCTCACAAGTGACCCCATTTTGAAACGAGACCTCCCAAGGAACTTATCTAGATTGGTGGTGAGCACTTTGAACCCCCAGGTGCTTCACAAATGAATCCGTAAAAATGAAAAAAGAAAATGTTTTGTGGAAAAGAAAGTACTTCACTGGGGGTTCAAAGTGCTCTCTATGCATCTAGATAAGTTCCTTGGGGTGCTAGTTTCCAAAATGGGGTCACTTTTGGGGGAGCTCCAATGTTTAGGCACACATGGGCTCGCCATACACGACATGGTATCCACTTACAATTCCAATTGTTAGCGGACACCATGTCACGTATGGAGAGCCCCTATGTGCCCAAACATTGGAGATCCCCCACAAGTGACCCCATTTTGGAAACTAGACACCCCAAGGAACTTATTTAGATGCATAGTGAGCACTTTGAACCCCCAGGTGCTTCACAAACTGATCCGTAAAAATGAAAAAGTACTTTTTTTCACAATTTTCTTTTTTTTCCTTTTTACAGACTAATTTGTGAAGCACCTGGGGGTTGAAAGTGCTCACTATGCATCAAGATATGTTCCTTGGGGGGTATAGTTTCCAAAATGTGGTCACTTGTGGGGGAGCTCCAATGTTTAGGCACACAGGGGCTCTCCATATGCGACATGGTGTCCGCTAACAATTTGAATGGAAAATTAGCTCCAATAGTTAGCGGACACCATGTCGCATATGGGGAGCCCCTATGTGCCTAAACATTGGAGCTCCCGCACAAGTCACCCCATTTTGGAAACTAGACACCTCAAGGATTATATCTAGGGGTATAGTGAGCATTTGGAACCTACAGCTACTTCACGAATTTGATAATGTCATATTGAACATTTTCTTTTTTTCACACAATTTCTCACTTTTAGAGCATGTGCTCAAGATACGGAGACACTGTGTCCTGGTTGTCTCCTCCCCTGCATTTTTTTTTAGTATTTCTTTATTAAATTTAAAAAAAAACAACGTGGGGCTTCGCCATATTTTTGGTCCATCCAGGTACAGCAGGCAGCTACGGGCTGCCACCAACCCCTTCTGCCTAGTTTTACCTGGCTGGAAACCAAAAATATAGGGAAGTCCCTTTTTTTTTAAAATTATTTCATGAAATAATTTAAAAAAAAATGGCGTGGGCTTCGCCATATTTTTGGGCCAGCCAGGTACAACTAGGCAGCTGGGGGCTGGAATCCTCAGCGATAGGGAGGCCCAAGCTTTCTGGCCCCCCCCGCTGTGAATTGCAGCCCGCAGCCGCCCCAGAAAGTGGCGCATTCATAGAAGCGCCATTTTCTGGCGCTGTATCCAGCTCTTCCAGCTGCCGTGTAGCGGTGGCAGACTGGGTAATAAGGGGTTAATGCCAGCTTTTTCTCAGCTGGTACTAAGCCCGAGATTCATAACGTCTGGCCAATATTAGACCGGACCATTAGGAATCTCTAGTAATTTGTAAAAAAGACACAAGACAGAGAAAAATATTTTTATTAGAAAAAAAACACAAACACTACTTGGACTCCATCTTTATTATTCATTCTTCGTCCGACGGAGGTCCCGCGACGATTCTCAGTTTTATAGCATATGGGGCATCCCCCATATGCTATAAAAGCAGGTTCATTGTCAGGAGGATGACAGGTCATGAACTCAGTGAGTTCTTGACCTATCAGAATCCTCGGGTCACAAGGGGTTAACTGTGCTCTTCATGGCGGTCTCCACATCAGGTCAACATAAGTGGTGATCTATCAGGATCCTGGGATCCCGTAGGGATCCTGGGATCACCACTGATGGTGATCTGATGTGGAGATCACCATGAAGAGCACAGTTAACAAGGGGTTAACTGTGCTCTTCATGGTGGTCTCCACATCAGATTACCATCAGTGGTGATCTATCAGGATCCTGGGATCCCACAGGGATCCTGGGATCACCACTGATGGTGATCTGATGTGGAGATCACCATGAAGAGCACAGTTAACAAGGGGTTAACTGTGCTCTTCATGGTGGTCTCCACATCAGATTACCATCAGTGGTGATCTATCAGGATCCTGGGATCCCACAGGGATCCTGGGATCACCACTGATGGTGATCTGATGTGAGATCACCATGAAGAGCACAGTTAACAAGGGGTTAACTGTGCTGTTCATGGTGGTCTCCACATCAGAATACCATCAGTGGTGATCCCAGGATCCCAGGATCCCTATGGGATCCCAGGATCCTGATAGATCACCACTGATGGTGATCTGATGTGAAGACCACCATGAACAGCACAGTTAACCCCTTGTGACCCGAGGATTCTGATAGGTCATGAACTCACTGAGTTCATGACCTGTCATTCCCTGGGCCGCACAGCAGGGGTTAACAGCGGCGCGCGCGTGCGCGCACACCAGGGTGCGCGCACAGAGGAGGCGCGCGCCACAGAAGAGAGCAGCAGGAGCCACCGGCAGGAGAAGCCCCCAGGACCGGAGGACCCCGGGACCGGAATCAGGATCGTTGGTAGGTAAGAGTGGTGAGGGGGAGGTGGGGGGGACTTTACTGAGGAACGGGGGGGTCTGCAAACTCCATCCGATGTGATGTTTGATCACATCGGATGGAGTTTAGAGGCGGCGGGGCCGGCATATGGGCACCAGGGAAGGAGGACGTGGTTACCGGACACCGGGCACCGGGGGAGGGAGCGGGGGTTGTCCGGAGGCTGGGGGACCCAGAGGGGGACTAAGGAGCACCGGGGGAGGACATTCCCATGCAGCCTGATATGTGTCACATGTCAGGCTGCATGGAGATGCAGGGGAGGCAGCACACCGCCGCCATTTTTGAATGGTACGGGGGGGGGGGGGATGGAGGTGTGTGGGGCCCGGGGGGGGGCTCGAGGGGTCTTAGGGGCCTTAGGGGTTAATGGATCACTTTGATCCGACATGTGTTTTCATGTCGGATCAAAGTGAAAGCATTTTTTACAAACCACTTTCACTTTTGTAATGTGATGATCGGTAAACGGTGTTTACCGGTCATCACATTACAGGTGCGGGTACAAAAGGAGCTAATTACTAATCTCTAGGGTGTCAGCTACAATCGGTACGCTGAAACCCTAGAGGTATTAGCTCCAGGGACGGCGCTACAGGGCTTTTTCTAGCAGTACGTCTACAGACGTACGGCTGGGCTTTAGTACCCTTTTTTTCCCGACGTCTGTAGACGTACGGCTGTCGTCTAGGGGTTAAAGAGTAAAACATGATTTCTTCCTCCAGTAAACATACTGAGAGCCAAGCAGAAAGATAAACTCACTTAACATGGGCCTTTGCTCGGCAATAGTTTCAAGAGTAAGGCTGTGTGCTCATGATCAGGAATTGCAGCGTTTTCGATGCAGCATATTGTCTCTGCATCTAAAATGCTGCATTATACAGTAGCAAGATAGTGGAAGGGATTTCAAAAAATCCCATGACCACGGTGCTTCCTCCTTCGGCGCATTACTTGAGCTTCGGTGCGAGTTGCCACTTTCCCACATCTCAGTGGCATGTTAATTTTATGCTGCGGAGTCGGAAGAGATAACCATCAGGTGCATGCATGGAGAAGCCGCCCTGCACCCACCACAGATAGTGAGTACAGGGTGGCTGTGGTCTTCCTGCAGCCACCCACCGGTTCCCACAGGTCCGGACGCACTGTGTCCAATACACAGTGCCTCCAGATTATGAGCACACACCCTAAAGGGAAGAAAGTAAGGGTATATTCTGAAAAATATATTATCGTAGGGTTTCACCTTTCAGGTAAATGTAGAAGATGAGTACTACTGTATAATATACCTGTAATGGCCACTTTACACGCGGCAACAGGAAGATAGAAAACGGCAGGTGTCGGAGACAATTGTACCTTTACCTTCAAAACACCTTGCAGATACCTGAATTACACGCAGCCACTTCAAGGTGTTTTGAAGGTAAAAGGTATAATTGTCTCCGACACCTGCCGCTTTCTATCTTCCTGTTGCCGCGTGTAAAGTGGCCATTATGCATCAATAGCTTTCTGAAAGTAAACCAAATAGTTTGACAAGACATCCACAGTCAATACCTTTACATGATACCAGCGTGCTATGTTCTCTTGAGGAACAGTTTATGGAATTGAGCGTAAGCTATGATACAAGAATTAGTAGTCTCTAGGTATAAACATACAAACAAAGCTTCTTTATAGTTACAAGTAAAATCTATAATATAATCTGACCAAAACCATTATGAAATTACCTGGAGACAAAGAATAAGAATTATTAGCCTGCATTCTAATATAGATAATAGACAATTGTAAATGACTATAGGTATGAAACATGTCCATGAAGCAAATTAGGTCTAGTGCCCACGCTGCGTATTTCGAAGCATTTTGAGAATCTGCATGAAAATCTGTATGTATTTCCTGAAGCCAGCAAAGTTTATGAAAGTTCAGAAGTGCTGTGCCCACGTTACGTTTTTTTTACTTGCAGATTTGGTCAAATTTTGGATGCAAAAAAAATCTTTTGTGTCAATTTTTTTGGAGACCAGGAACACACTAGCTGTTTTGAAAGTGAAGACTCAGTGAATTGTCAACAAGTCATGCAATAAGTTATCTCTATTTCGGAACTTTTCATGTTTATGTACCCTAAAGATAGTATGATTCCCAGCTGCAGTATATTATAAGTTGTGGCCTAAAAGTATTGACACCCCTGCAATTCTGTCAGATAATACTCAGTTTCTTCCTGAAAATGATTGCAATCACACATTCTTTGGTATTATTATCTTCATTTAATTTGTCGTCAATGAAAAAACACAAAAAGAATTGTCCTAAAGTCAAATTGGATCTAATTCCACACCAAACATAAAAAGGGGGTGGACAAAAGTAGGCACTGTTAGAAAAATCATGTGATGCTTCTCTAATTTGTGTAATTAACAGCACCTCTAACTTACTCTGGCACCTAACAGGTGTTGGCAATAACTAAATCACACTTGCAGCCAGTTGACATGGATTAAAGTTGACTCAACCTCTGTCCCTGTGTCCTTGTGTGTACCACATTGAGCATGAAGAATGAAAGAAGACCAAACAATTGTCTGAGGACTTGAGAAACCAAATTGTGAGGAAGCATGAGCCATCTCAAGGCTACAAGTCCATCTCCAAAGACCTGAATGTACCTGTGTCTACTGTGCGCAGTGTCATCAAGAAGTTTAAAGCCCATGGCACTGTGGCTAACCTCCCTAGATGTGGACGGAAAAGAAAAATTGACGAGAGATTTCAATGCAAGATTGTGCGGATGTGGAGAAAGAACCTCGACTAACATCCAAACAAGTTCAAGCTGCCCTGCAGTCTGAGGGTACAACAGTGTCAACCCGTACTATCCGTGGCGTCTGAATGAAAAGGGACTGTATGTAGGATACCCAGGAAGATCCCACTTCTTACCCCGAGACATAAAAAAGCCAGGCTGGAGTTTGCCAAAACTTACCTGAGAAAGCCTAAAATGTTTTGGAAGAATGTTCTCTGGTCAGATGAGACAAAAGTAGAGCTTTTTGGGCAAAGGCATCAACATACAGTTTACAGGAAAAAATAAGAGGCATTCAAAGAAAAGAACACGGCCCTCTACAGTCAAACATGGTGGAGGTTCCCTGATGTTTTGGGGTCGCTTTGCTGCCTCTGGCACTGGACTGCTTGATCGTGTGCATGGATTATGAAGTCTGAAGTCTACCAAAAATTTTGCAGCATAATGAAGGGCCCAGTGTGAGAAAGCTGGGTCTCCCTCAGAGGTCATTGGTCTTTCCAGCAGGACAATGACCCAAAACACACTTCAAAAAGCACTAGAAAATGGTTTGAGAGAAAGCACTGGAGACTTCTAAGGTGGCCAGCGATGAATCCAGACCTGAATCCCATAAAACACCTGTGGAGAGATCTAAAAATGGCAGTTTGCCAAAGAAGAATGGTCTAAAATTCCAGCAGAGCATTGTAAGAAACTCATTGATGGTTACCGGAAGGGTTGATTGCAGTTATTTTGGCTAAAGGTTGTGCAACCAAGTATTAGGCTGAGGGTGCCAATACTTTTGTCTGGCCCATTTTTGGTGTTTTGTGTGAAATGATCAATGTTTTGCTTTTTGCTTCATTCTCTTTTGTATTTTTCATTGAAGACAAATTAAATGAAGATAATAATACCAAAGAATTTGTGATAGCAATAATTTTTAGGAAGAAACTGAGTATTATCTGACAGAATTGCAGGGGTGTCAATACTTTTGGCCACAACTGTAACTATACAATACAACACACTATACACGCACAGGATATATGCAGGGGCTGGCTGGCCCAGGGGGCATGGCGGCAGATGGCCCCCAGGCCAGTGGACAAGCAGCAGTTTTGGGGCCGCCCGGCCATCTGTTGGTCTGGGAGGCCGCTCTGCCCCTAAGGCTCACTGATCATGGACCACTGCTGTGTGCTTACTCTCCAGACTGAAATTTGCCAGCCAGCCCCTGGATATATGTGTCTGGGAGGCTAGCAACAATGGAAGTAGCAGAAGCGCTTGGTAGAAGTATAAGATGAGATAGGCAAGACAGTGTAGTGGTCAGCAGTGGCAGCAGTGCAGTAAAAACTGTAAAACACAATGAATAGACAAAAGATGTGTGGCTGGGCATGGCAGTTGCAGCAGAAGAAGCTGCATAATAAAGAAAATAAAATGGTGCAGGCAATAAAGATGTCTACCATTGTAGGGCTATTAAGGCCAGCACTTTTCAGCAGCACTACTACTGTAAAGATGTCAGGATGGAATTGTAGCAGAAAAACTACTCTAGCTGATGGTGTCGCTATCACATGCCTGTTGTGAAGTGACATGTATTTTATTACGCTATTTTCTTCCTTCTCATAAAAGGATAAAGAAACCATGAGTGACCTGCATTTGGTTCTACTATTGTCAAGATTCTTGCTGCCAGAAGTGCTGGTTTTATTGCTGATAGTGACTGCCACATTTTTAAGGTATTTGTCGTAGGGTCTTTTTTTTCTCCCGCTAGCCCATTAGAAAAATGTCATTCACATAGCCTAGAGAAATATGGAATTAACCAGAAGTGCTAGGTAAGCTATACATGGCAGCCAAAAAGTGTAATGCTACAACAAGCTGCCTGTAATGTCAGTGTGGTGTATATTTGTGTCCAACTTGACCATTTATAACCAGTGTAGCAAACAAATGCTCAGTTAAGGATATCTATTTTACGATTAGAAATCTATTTTCATATTTTTTGTGTATTTATTATGGCAAATATATCTACAAAATTTATTTAGTTCAATTCTCACAATTAAAAAAAGTAAAACACCTTATAGGGAACGATTTCCGGCGTGTTTGGTGTTCAGAACATGTACTACACAATGGAGCATTCTGTCGGTGAGATTGTAAATGTAGCTACATTTTTTGCAATAGTCATTAAATGCTAGTTCTTAAAGTTATGAACATGATAGGAATGACTATTTGACAGCAAGCAAGGATGCATGTGTGTACTTCGGGAGAGACTTGTTTATGTCACTCAGAGTGGTGTTCATATTCATCTCCATTAAAGATGAAAAATCTTTATCACATTAAAGAGAGCAGCTCTGCATGAATTTTATGAGCAAAAGTATCACTCTATCGTAAGTAAATGTGACTCCGTGTAATCAGTACAAAAAACTTTAACTAAGTGACATGCTCCCGAAGGCTGTGGGTTACTCAGTGCCGGGTCGGTCGATGTTCGGGGTAGTCACGGCGGCGTGACCCAGTCCGTGGCCCTTGGGCGGTCAATACAAAGGGGATTATTGTTGTGACGCCATCCGTGCTTCTCGGAAATTAGGTGAATGGCTGATGCTGCAGTACAGATCCCCTGGGGCAGTTGGTATCATAGCAGTCTTGTTAACGCTCTTCACGGGTCGAGCGTGGCCCCAGGGCAGTTGTAAAGTCAATTAGCAGATGTTATCAATCTAGCAGGGCAGGTTACGCAGTAAATAATTCGAGGACACAGCAGGGTGGAATTTCCATAGTTTGCTCACAGTTCTTGGTTTCAACAACCAGCCAGGTGCTGCGTCCTCTGAGCCAGGGATCCAGCCACTCCCAGGTAGATTGGTGATACTTGACTGGTCCCCCCTTTTTATGTACCTCACAGGTCGTCTTCACCGTGCTGACTCGCTCCCTCCTGCCCAGCTCCTCACACTCAGGGTCCCGATCCAATGGCCTCGGACCCTCACAGGCAAGCTCATTTGAGTCCCTTGGCGCTATGCAGCCCCTTCTCAGAGATTAAGTGTGGATTTTGTCAGCTGTACTTGAAGTCACAGTCGCCTCCGGATTATTAGCTGACTCCTGTAGCTCCTCAACTAGTCTGGACTGGTACCCTCTGCGGCCCTTGTCCCTCCACTTGCCTGTGACTGGCAATGGATGCGGGCCCCATGGGTGGATTTCTCACTTCCCATATCCCTGGGACCCCTCCTTGTCTCTGGAGCTCCTACACAGCTCTCTTCTCCTGGGATGAGCTCCTCTAGCTCCGGTCCCCTGGTCTAACTCACTGATAGGCACTGAGAGGAAGACCGGCAGGGCAGACTGACTGGCTGCCTAACAGCACTCCTTCTATCTCCTCAGAGACTCTCTGACTCAACTCCTGACTCCAATGGAACCCCTGACAGAACTGAACTCCATCTACTCAGGGACTCCCTGACCGAACTCCTTCTAGATGTTTCTGTTGTCCTTTTAATACTCTCACTGTCCCACTCTATTCCCGCGCTTCTCTCTGATTGTTTCTTTCAAAAGCTCCCTCTTTCCTACAGGTTCTCCCACCTAACTATCTAAGCCCCTATCTCCAGTCAGGTATGGGGTACGACAGCTCCCTCCATCATCCTGGGCTGGAGTAGCTAGTGTTGGGTGAAGGTGTGTGGGTACCAGATAGTGCCCCCTCTTTACCTGAGGTGGGGGTACTACACCTCTGGTTAAGGTGCCGTACCTCTGTGACGACTGGACCCTCAGGGGCGCCACATGCATTTTTCTCAACACCACATTTTTCACATCGGTGGCTAATGATATCTCCAGATTCAATTTGTCAATTGTCAGGCTTGTGCACACGTTTTTCAGTATATAAGTGCCTATCTCCTGTACTAGAAACAAGTAGAAATCTTTTTGTTTTATAATTTTGATAGGCCTCCAAGTTCCAAAATGTGCCAAAAATTGATACTCAATTTTAAGCGTAACACCTTTTTTTTAAAATGTTGACATTATTTTTAAAAATCTGCTACGGTAGTATCAACATTAATAATTATTAAGAATCTCTTTGTTTGTTTAAAAAATGCTACATGGAAGAAAAGCGCATATAGCGTCTTATCTTGTATAAAAAAGATATAAAGAATAAAAGAGAAACCACATGGAGAGGAGGGAAGCGGGTGATTAGAGTTCGCGCTGCTGATTCGAATCAATCCAAACCAGATGAGTCGACAGATCTTCAGTCAAACGGATTTTATTATATTGTTTCTGTATCCGTTTGACTGAAGATCTGTCAACCTATCTAGTTTGGATTGATTCGAATCAGCAGCGCAAACTCTAATCACCCGCTTCCCTCCACTACACATAGTTTCTGCTTTGTTTTTGTTTCAGTCAAATACAAGAGCTGGGATCATGGACACTGTTACACACTGTTTTGTTTTCCTTGCCCACTTCAATGCATTTTGACAGTACTTATTTATACTCTTATCATGATATAAAATTTGTAAGCATACATCACCCGTGTAAATATATTTCAAAAAGCCCTATCAAAAAATCCTTATACTTTTTCACCCAAAAAAATTACAAAAATAGCATAAAAATTGGGCATCTAGACTAGATGACTGCTTAAATATCTCGATTTAAAGTAATCATTTTTTATCAGATTTTTGGTTACAGAATTTCCCACCCAAAAAGGACCACATAACAGCAAATGTCAGGAATGGATCTAGGAAATCTACATCGAAATGCAGCAAAAGACCAAAGAATTGTACAGTTGCCAAATTGGAATATTAAAAAAGGTATAAGGCAAGAATTGTGTGTGTAATGTTTTCAAAACTATTTTTTTTTAAACACTGTTGTACCCTTTGACAAAAAATCATAGTGAAGAATGCCATGTTGGTTTGTACTTGGTAGATACTGGCATGGAAAGGAACTTGGAGCAATGGAGACAGAAAGCTGGATGCGTGGGGTTAGTGGTGAGGACGTTGGCTGTGAGTCCCATTGCAGGGTGCCGCAGGACCTGCAGCACCAATCGTTTGTCCCATTTACCCTCAGCTGCAACTGAGTAAGACGGGAGCTGGAAGACATGCTGCTGATCAGAATCAGTGGGAACAGTAGCAGCTTCAAAGGACAGAAACACCCCGTCGCCACCTCATGCTGTGAGACCGGGTGCATCCTGCCTGCTGAGAAAAGATAGAGCGGTTAGTCATCCTAAGGCACCGCTGCAACGTGTACAAATCAACCACCACAGTGCCTTGGGAAAGTAAGAGCAGGGACAGAGGGCAGGAGATCGGAAGGACAGATTGGGTCACAGAAGACAGTGAACCTCCTCTCCCAGGTTTAAAATAAGTGTAAAGCTGGCTTCATGCCACGGTTTTTGTCTGTTAGGGTACATCCTATTTTTTTGCAGGATCCACCGGACTGAACGTGACAGCACACGATGTGCACAAAGTGTGGCCAAATACGGTCCTGGATCCTGTTTTTTTGCAGGATTCGTCTTGTGCTACTGTCCATGGTGCTAAAGTCTGCCTGTGTATGCTCTGCCGCTGTCTTTGGTGCTGAATTCACAGCCTGTGCATAAAATACTGCTGTGCATGGTGCTAAAGTTAGAACGGCAGGATTTTTGGGCATGCGCTGTTGAAAAAATCAGATCCGGGAAATAATCTGTTTTTTTCATGGATGTGACGCTCATGGACTCCCATGTTATGGGCGCCAGGTCGCCCCAGATCCATTTCTGTTGGGATTTGACAGATTATTTCACTGAAGCCCAAAAATGCAAGCAGGCTCCAATTTTGGGCACGGTGAAAAACCGGACAAAACAAGTCTGGCTCAGAATACACAAAATTGGATGGCCAATCCGGCACCATAGGGATACAAGAGAGGAAAAACCTGATCAGGTTCTGTCTGGTTCAAACCGCAAAGAACCTGATGTACAAAACCGTGGTGTGAAGCCAGCCTAAAAGGTGGATTGTGCTGTAATCTATATCTTGCAGCCTTGAGAAAATCTGGTGAGGAGGCTGCAGTGATAAAATGCTTCTTCTTCCCTCCCCCATCTACTTTTTTCTTGGAAAAAAGGGAAAACCATATTCATACACATAAAACTTTGGCATAGAAAGTCATAAAAAACAAGGCCCGAGGCACCGACTTTGAGTTAGCTACCAACACTTGCAGGCCCTCCATGGCCCACTTACCTAAAGATCTTCAGGGCCAGGGAGGCATTGTCGCCATGAAGAAGCAGCACAGACCCGGCTGGCTTGTCCTCATTTGCAGCTCCAGGAAACGCCGCTGCCACCAATCGCTGAGGGAGCCAAAAACTTACAGTGGGGGGACACCAAGAGAACTGGGGGAAGCCCATGGCCCCTGCTGAGTACCAGAGGTCAGCACTTACCATCCACTCATAAATCTCTACTTCTGCAGTGACTCTTCTGCTGTGTCGGTGATGAGCTGCCTATTGCTTGCCATTGCTCAGACTGAAAAGGACCAGACCAGCTGAAAAAAATGAGGAATGCAGGGCCACAGACACCACACAGCCCAGGCACCATCTTAAAATTGGAAGAGAAGGCTAAGAACTCAGTCAAGTTCTTCCACTGAGCGGTAAGGCCTCATTCAGACAAATCCCTCCTCTGCACACCTACTACTTACACTAAACCTAGAAGCAAAGTAAAAGGAAATTTAAAGACAACATACTCATTTAAAAAAATTAGAGGGGGAGGCACGTGATCCTATATAATGATGCCAAGACACCTTAAACAGTCCCTGAGGACCTTAGCCCGGGTACTCCACCCCTTCTCTGGTCCCCTAAAACCAATAACATGGAGTGACTTCACTACCTCACAATTAAAAGGGGAAATGTTATGGGTCAATCTAAAGCTATATCACAAAGCACTCACTGATGTATTGAACCCTGGAAATTTGAATATGCAAATGAAGTCCGTGGAGCCTCGATTAAGAGTCTCAAACACAGGACTAGCCAGATATCCTCGCGGAGACCACCATAACCACCATATTAAGTGGCCCTTTTAGTCAATATCCCACTCAGTTACGAGTTAAGGATATGACAAGGGAATTAACAGAGCCAGGTATCCATCCACAGACAGCTGTTTCGGGGTATTGCCCCTCATCAGTGTGGAGTAGGATTCTGGCTAGGTGGGAGCAATGCCTGGTTGACCAACATCACAAAGCACTCACTGATCTCAGGGAGACCAGTCAAGGAAGACACTGCGGGCAGCCGGCTAAAGCGCTCAAACACAGTGAAATCCATGATGCATTGCCCCCTGGAAATTTGAATATGCAAATGGAGTCCCTGGAGCCTTGACTAAGAGTCTCAAACACAGGACTAGCCAGATATCCCTCCAGGGAAGAACCTAGCCCTGGGGTGGAATCCTCGCGGAGACCAACATAACCACTATATTAAGTGGCCCTTTTAGTCAATATCCCACTGAGTTACGAGTTAAGGATATGACAAATGAATTAACAGAGCCAGGTATCCATCCACAGACAGCTGTTTCGGGGTATTGCCCCTCATCAGTGTGGAGTAGGATTCTGGCTAGGTGGGAGCAATGCCTGGTTGACCAACATAACAAAGCACTCACTGATCTCAGGGAGACCAGTCAAACACAGTGAAATCCATGATGCATTGCCCCCTGGAAATCTGAATATGCAAATGGAGTCCGTGGAGCCTCGATTAAGAGTCTCAAGCACAGGACTAGTCCTGTGTTTGAGACTCTTAATCAAGGCTCCATGGACTCCATTTGCATAATCTAAAGCTATAAACATCTACTAAAAAGTTTTGCAATGGTCAAAACCAGAATCAGAACACCAAGGGTCTCCTCTAGAGCAGCCACCACAGTAACCCAAGCAGACATAGTCAAGTTTCTTAAAATACAAATCAAGTAGGCCAAACAACCCCATACCTCCCCCACATATTGACACATCTTCTAGGAAAGCTGAGGTTCAGAAGCCGATATTGACTCTGCTGAAAGAGGACAAGCCTGGAAGAATCCAGTATGTAGAATCTTCATAATACGGATTCTAGCCAAAGCACAGGAGCCTGTAGTAAAAGACTTTACAGACAAAACAGCGAAAACAGGTCATAGAGTGGAATCACTAGAGGCTACACAATCTGTCATAATACATCACTCCAATTTCTCATTTGTCTGCTTAAAATACCAGGAAGATCATGTTAAGCAAATCTACAATATCCTGGAGGACCATTAGAACAGAGAGCGCCATAATAAATCAAACACAGCAGAAGCAATCAACTCAACCCTACAAGAGATCATCTCTAAATTGTTAATTGAGAGTGACCCAACCACTATCCAAATGATAAGACCAGGACCTAAACAGGGAGAACCCCCACATGATGTTATCTGTCACTTCCTGGACTTCCGAAAAAGGACTTAATCCTTAAGTTAGATAGGGAAGCCAACATTATCACCTACTAGGGAGCAACAATTATGATCTTTCAGGATCTGGATGTGACGTCACCACAGGTCCTGTAAGCACCCGGACCTTGCTGGGAGGCAGCGGTGGATCAAGGATAGGTGAGCATAGTGATTTTTTATTTTTAACTCTTTCTTTTACTTAATTACACTTCTGCAATGTATATTATACATTGCAGAAGTGTAATTAGAAGGGTTGAAGCAATTTTAGTGTACTGAGCATGGAGCCGGCGGGGCAGGATGGTGGCGGGGGGGAGGATGGAGCCAGCGGGGCAGGATGGTGGCGGGGGGGGGCAGGATGGTGGTGGGGGTGCGGGATGGAGCTGGCGGGGCAGAATGGATGCGTCGGGGCAGGATGGAGCCGGCGGGGCAGGATGAAGCCGGCGGGGCAGGATGATGGTGGGGGGCAGGATGGAGCCGATGGGCAGGATGGAGTCGGCGGGGCAGGATGGTGGCGGGGGGGCAGGATGGTGGCGGGGGGGCAGGATGGAGGTGCTCCTCCTGACCCCCTCCGATCCCCGCGACCCCCCTCCCTCTGCCCCTACACTCCCCACGGCCCCCCTCCCTCTGCCCCTCCACACCCCCCTTCCCCCGCTCCTCCATGGTGATAATAAAAAAAAACCCTCAGTGAGGATACTTACCCTCCGCCGGCTCGCTTCACCTGTCTTCTAGCTCCCAGGACAGGACCTGTCATTGCCTGGGAAGCTGATCAGCTGGGGGTCAGTGGGCAAAGCGGGGGTCAGTGGGCAGAGTGGGGGATCAGTGGGCAGAGCAGGGGTTAGTGGGCACAGTCATTGGGCAGAGCAGGGGTCAGTGGGCATAATCAGTAGGCAGAGCAGGGTCAGTAGGCAGGAGTGGGGGTCAGTGGGCAGAGCTGGGGTCAGTAGGCAGAGCAGGGGTCAGTGGGCATGATCAGTAGGCAGAGGGGGGGTCAGTGGGCAGAGCAGGGTCAGTGGGTAGAGCGGAGATCAGTGGGCAGAGTGGGGGGTCAATGGGCAGAGCATGGTCAGTGAGCAGTAGTGGGGGGGTCAGTAGGCAGAGCGGGAGTCAGTGGGCAGAGCAGGGGTCAGTGGGCAGTGGCACAGTCAGTAGGCACAGCAGGGGTTAGTGGGAAAAATCAGTGGGCAGAGCAGGGGTCAGTGAGCAGAGCAGGGGCCAGTGGGCATGATCAGTAGGCAGAGGGGGGGTCAGTGGGCAGAGTGGGGGTCAGTGGGCAGAGTGGGGATCAGTGGGCAGAGCAGGGTCAGTGGGCAGAGTGGGGGTCAGTGGGCAGAGCAGGGGTTAGTGGGCAAGGCGGCGGTCAGTGGGCACAGTCAGTGGGCAGAGAAGGGTCAGTGGGCAGAGCATGGGTCAGTGGGCAGAGTGGGGGTCAGTGGGCAGAGCAGGGTCAGTGGGCAGAGTGGGGGTCAGTGGGAAGAGCAGGATCAGTGGGCAGAGTGGGGGTCAGTGGGCAGAGAGGGTTTCAGTGGGCTGAGCAGGGTCAGTGGGCAGAGCAGGGTCAGTGGGCAGAGCATGGTCAGTGGGCAGAGCAGGGTCAGTGGGCAGTGTAAGGGGTCAGTGGGCAGAGCAGTGTCAGTGGGGAGAGCAGGGTCAGTGGGCAGTGTGGGGTTAGTGGGCAGAGCAGTCAGTGGGCAGAGCATGGTCAGTGGACAGAGCAGGGTCAGTGGACAGAGCAGGGTCAGTGGGCAGTGTGAAAGGTCAGTGGGCAGAGCAGGGTCAGTGGGCAGAGAGGGGGTCAATGGCCAGAGAGGGGGTCAGGGGCAGAGAGAGGATCAGTGGGCAGAGAGGGGGTCAGTGGGCAGAGTGGGGGTCAGTGGGCAGACAGGGTCAGTGGGCAGAGTGGGGGTCAGTGAGCAGAGCAGGGTCAGGGGGCAGAGCAGGGGGTCAGTGGGCAGAGCGTGAGTCAATGAGCAGAGCAGGGACAGTGGGCAGCGTGGGGGGGGTCAGTGGGCAGCGCGGGGGATCAGTAGGCAGAGGAGGGTAGATCGGGAAGGGACCTTTGATGACGTCACGGTCATGTGATCTGTGACTCCACCCATCATTGTGACGTCATCAGAGGTCCTGAAGCACCAGGAAAAGTGATCTGCAGTGGCGGCCAGCTGGAGGGAGCTGTGGTAACAGATGGGGGGGTGACCAGACAGTGAAGGGGGGCTGTGATGACAGGCGGGGGTGACCAGACAGTGGAGGGGGGCTATGGTGACAGGCAGGGGGTGATCGGGCAGCGGGATGGGGGGGATGTGGTGACAGGCAGGGGGTGACCGGGCAGTGGGGGGAGCTGTGGTGACAGGTGGGGGGGTGATCAGGCAGGGAGCGCGAGCAGGAGGGGGGGCTGTGATGAGAGACTGTGTATCCCAGCTGGGCAGCAAGTAGGCGCGAAATTCGAACTTTGAATTCTCGCGCCTATTTGCATAGTCTGAGCTCATTGGCCTGTGTCTGTCGCGCGATTTTGGTTACAGACAGACTCAAAAAAGCCTTAGGCAATTATATAGTAGATGGATGCAGGGTGAAGACGGGCCTTGTTTTTGATACTGTTTTTTACTAAGTACTTGCTTTTTATTATTACCTTTTTATAGCAGTGTACTTCCACACGTTTGTTATACTGTTTTTTCTGTGGTCTAGTTATGTGGTGGTGTGAACACAGTCCTACAGACCCGTTCACATTGTGCCTTGGCTCAGTTGCAGTTTTTCATTCCCTCAGGTCATTTTTGAAATGTTTGCAGCAGTGACAAGATGCCCAAAGCGTCTTATTGCGTGGCTATGTAGTGGACTTCACTCTAAAGGCCCTGTCACACCTGGCGACGGGGCTGGGGATGTCGGCGGTGACTGGCGGGTGCGCGCACGATTTTGGCGCCCTGCCAGTTTCGCCATCCCCCATTTACACGGGGCGACATCTCCAGCCCTGCGCCGGCAAGCTGACAGGCTGCATCGCCGCCGGGGTGTCTGAAAGCCCCAGCGGCGATGCAGGACAATGGGAGCCTATAGCTCCCATCACCTGACAGGTCGCTGGCGGCCGGTTACATGGGGCGATGTGTGCACATCGCCCCAGATCGGTCGCCTGGTTTCAGAGCACTGCTCTGAAACCAGGCGACCGCCTGGCGGCGCCGACATCGCCACTTTACATGAGGCGGCTGATAGGCCACTCTCCTACGTCGCCTCTGTTATTCGGCGGCGATGTGGCCTGGTGTAACGGGGCCTTAAAAGTAGTGGAGTCCATGTGGGCTTTCACCCCTGGGAGATGCTAATCTGGGTTCCAGTAGGCTGTCATAGACTCATGGTGTATATACATTGTTTGATTTTCAGCTGTTAAAAGAGAACCACTTGACTAAACAGAATTCATTCAACTCTTGATTACCAGCCTATTTACTAAAGCAATGATTTGATTGTTCTCTCTGTGTGTACAGAATCATGTTTACATCAGGCAATGTGTTGCCTTTACCAATGATTTTTTTGCCTGCAGAAATGATCTGATCAATCAACAAATACTATGTTTGTTCTTTGGGTGATCCCTACCATATTCACAAAGCCATATGATTGGGGCAGACTTATCTACTGATTTTAGCGCACCATAAGCATTGAATTAATTTGTGGTCAGACGATATCAGGAGATTGTCTGCCATGTTGGTGTGTTAACTTCAGTCCACTAAAATGGACTGGTCAGAAAAGATAAACTTGTCTTAAGAAGCTCTGAAAAATTTACCCACTTCTTTATTCAGGCAGGTTCTCTCTGTAACCCATCTGAAAAAGCTTTGTATACATATAAAAATAATATACGGTATGCACTGCAATGTAAAAACCACATGTTGTGCAATTTCCAGCCTTTTGAGTTTCTTTTTGACCACTTTAGTTTTCAGAAGATGCAAAGCTGTTGAAAAAGTGACCTGCCCATTCTTCTTCCACTTAGAAGGCACTCTCTAGTATATTCAATATCAGTTACGGTAACTAAAAAAGGCAAAGACCAAACATATTTTAAGAAACAACCAAAGGAACCCCAAAAAAGATGCTACAAGGCAAAAGAAGCCACTGTGTCCTAAAGCATCTCCCTCCTAAAAAACTCAACTCGTTTGCTTATGTCTAAAAAATGTTATGTGCATATACCCTTTAAGAGTTAAAATTTTAGGTGCACTCCTTTGACTAATTAAATATTTGTTTAACCCCTTCATATTGTATAAAAATATGGAAATCTGGTGCCGACAGGATTTGCTGTCAAACTGGAGACTGAAATTACTCTGCATATCATCTTATGCCACTGGTGACAGAGAGGTATCAAGATCATGCATTCCACAGTTTTCTGGGATAGCTTCTAGGAGTCTACCCGCAGGGTGATTATCGTGTCTATGGATGTACCATAATTGATTCCATGTTGGATAGTGAGAATGGTGCTAGGAGTGTCTCGACAGGGAAGGCGGCTAGTTGATGGCGGACACTGTATGTGCTCACATCAGTAAGGTGTTGGGCCCCCGATGTAGGTGGAAGGGTGGGGAGACAAGTGCTCTAGTCTTTATCTGCATGTGTTTAATCATTGCTTCTCTAGGGATCCCAGTTGGTTAACCATTGTGCAACATAACCCGCTATGTTGCCTGCTCAGGCCTGCAAGGCAGTAATGTTCTTTGAGTTTTGTGGCAATCACTCAAGAAAGTGACTCTACAGTTAACATATTCTTTTTTCCACTAAAGTGATATGTTAACTCATTTTTTGTAATTTCTATTTATACTAATATCCTTTACCACAATATCCAATTGAAAATTGCACACTAAAAGAGGGAAAAATAAGTAAAGCAAGAAAAAAAAAACTAAATCAAAGTGTACTTACAATTTGTATTTATACCAATGTAACTCCCCAGGGTATGGGAACTCGGATGTCTGGGCCATCAGCTTCGGTGGGGAATCTCGATGGTGGCCTGCCCAGACCCGTGGCCCCGAGGGGGAGACAGCCGCCAATTAAGGGGTTGAAGTCTTTATCTCATGACGCCACCTGTAGTGCCTGGTGACTAGACACCAGTGGCGCCACAGTCCTCCGGAGGGTGGTTGTATTGCGGCTAGGGTGGAGCAGCTCCTACAGGTAGAGCTAATCCTCCGGGCAGAGTTGATTGTGAAGGATGGAGCTGGGGTTTTGGCCAGGGATAGTCTCTGCAGGTAGCGGGGACAGGGGGTGAAGAGCGCACACACACGCTGTTGAATGTCTCTTTACCTTTTACTGGTGGTATATCAGGTAAAAGTCCGGAACACTGTTGGGTGACCAGGAAACGCAGGTGAATTAGCACAGCAAGTGGGTGTCAGGCCTCCATGTTCTCTTTTCATTGTGTTGAAGCCCCTGCCCCTGTAGAACTTGGCTGGCCTCAGCTATTCTCTCTCTGCAACCTGCGCTGTCGATGGGCAACCTCTCCACGGTGTCTGGTTCCCTGAACGGTGATTAGTAGGTGACCAGGTGACTGAAGTCCCCGCAGTTTGCTGGGTTCTCTTCTGGGCGTGTAGCTCTCCTGCATACGCGGACCATGGTGACCGGTGTGCTGTTTGGGCGAACCCATTCTGGCTCCTCGGGCCCCACTTTTCCTCCTGTTTCCTCTTCTTGCCTTCCGTACCCACTCTTGGCTTGGCAGGACTCCTCAGAGGCTGTTCAGGGTCACCGATTCGGGCACCGATCACCAGGACGTATTCGCAGCTCTCCTAGCGTCTGCACACTCTGACTAACTCCTCCCCAGCATCAGTATTTATAGGGGATCTTGCCCAAGGGCAGCAAGATGGGCTCCCCCTACTGTGCTGGGGTGAAAGGTGTTGGTTGTACTAATGTATCTTGCTGTGGATTTCCATCTGAGTTCTAGGAAGGCCTGTGGGTACCTGTGGATGCAGGGCGCCACACCAACATTTGTTACCGTATATTTGGCCATTTCTTTGGTATAGCTTTAATTTTTAGAAAGTGTAAACTTAGACTAGACACTCCTGATGTGTGTCAAATTTTTTCACAGTGATGGTTCATAACGTTTGACAAATTTTGTGGAATTTTACTCTTTTGTCTAACTTTATGCAACCTATTAGTTGGTCTACTTTGCATCACTTACATTTGCCAAAATTTCGATGGGCAACATGGATTTTAGAGTATGCCCCTTTCTGATCAAGTGCCCAATCTGATAGGCTGCACGCATATAACACAAGGCAGAAAAAGTGTTTAAAATCAAATTTGAATTTAGCACATGGTTTGGATTACATTCGTTGAATCAAATTGAGGTACAATTTGGGCATTTTTATCATAATATATCTTCTCCAATGTTGTGAGCTTAAGGCAAATATGTCTAATGTCAATATAATTAAAGTAGTTCCTGAAAGAAAACAGCATGACAATTTAATACAATGGGTATGTATACAAATTAGCAGGTATCACTTCTATTTTACTTTAAATTGCTTTTATAATTTCTTTTTAAAATGATGTTATTTTGACTAAATGACTTTAGCAGTCAGTATTGAACTCAAGACTTTAGGATGTATAGAGTTAAGGTTATCTAGACCTTTACACTTTTCATCTCCTCAAACAATAAGAAAGAATTGCACAAGCATATTTGTCAAGTTAAAAGGCCGGGTTTATACAGTTGTGGCCAAAAGTATTGACACCCCTGCAATTCTGTCAGATAATACTCAGTTTCTTCCTGAAAATGATTGCAATCACAAATTCTTTGGTATTATAATCTTCATTTAATTTGTCTTCAATGAAAAAACACAAAAGAGAATGAAGCAAAAAGCAAAACATTGATCATTTCACACAAAACTCCAAAAATGGGCCGGACAAAAGTATTGGCACCCTCAGCCTAATACAACCGCTTCTGGTAACCATCAATGAGTTTCTTACAGTGCTCTGCTGGAATTTTAGACCATCTTCTTTGGCAAACTGCTCCAGGTCCCTGATATTTGAAGGGTGCCTTCTCCAAACTGCCATTTTTAGATCTCTCCACAGGTGTTCTATGGGATTCAGGTCTGGACTCATTGCTGGCCATCTTAGAAGTCTCCAGTGCTTTCTCTCAAACCATTTTCTAGTGCTTTTAGAAGTGTGTTTTGGGTCATTGTCCTGCTGGAAGACCCATGACCTCTGAGGGAGACCCAGCTTTCTCTTTCAAAATTTGTTGGTAGTCTTCAGACTTCATAATGCCATGCACACGGTCAAGCAGTCCAGTGCCTGAGGCAGCAAAGCAACCCCAAAACATCAGAGATCCTCTGCCATGTTTGACTGTAGGGACCGTGTTCTTTTCTATGAATGCCTCTTTTTTTCTCCTGTAAACTCTATGTTGATGCCTTTGCCCAAAAAGCTCTACTTTTGTCTCATCTGACCAGAGAAATTCTTCCAAAACGTTGTAGGCTTTCTCAGGTAATTTTTGGCAAACTCTAGCCTGGCTTTTTATGTCTTGGAGTAAGAAGTGGGGTCTTCCTGGGTCTCCTACCATACAGTCCCTTTTCATTCAGATGCTGACGGATAGTACGGGTTGACACTGTTGTACCCTCGGACTGCAGGGCAGCTTGAACTTGTTTGGATGTTAGTCGAGGTTCTTTCTCCACCATCCGCACAATCTTGCGTTGAAATCTCTCGTCAATTTTTCTTTTCCGTCCACATCTAGGGAGGTTAGCCACAGTGCCATGAGCTTTAAACTTCTTGATGATACTGCGCACGGTAGACACAGGAACATTCAGGTCTTTGGAGATGGACTTGCAGCCTTGAGATTGCTCATGCTTCCTCACAATTTGGTTTCTCAAGTCCTCAGACAGTTCTTTGGTCTTCTTTCTTTTCTCCATGCTCAATATGTTACACACAAGGACACAGAACAGAGGTTGAGTCAACTTTAATCCATGTCAACTGGCTGCAAGTGTGATTTAGTTATTGCCAACACCTGTTAGGTGCCAGAGGTAAGTTACAGGTGCTGTTAATTACACAAATTAGAGAAGCATCACATGATTTTTCCAACAGTGCCAATACTTTTGTCCCCCCCCTTTTTTTATGTTTGGTGTGGATGTCGCTGCAACTTGTGACAGTGCTACAACTTCGGAACGATGTCGCTGCATGTGACATGTACCAACGACCAGCAATCAGCTCGCTCATCACTGATCATTTGTAATTGGCCAGCTCCGTTTTCCCGTCGTTGGTCACCCGCTGGGTAGCACACATCAGTGTTTGTGACGCCCTTCTAACCCGATGTGTTCCCTGGTAACCAGGGAACACATCTGGTTACCAAGCAAGAGAACGCTGGTAGCCAAGATAAACATTGGGTTACTAAGCGCAGCGCTCTGCTTAGTAACCCGATTTGTACCCTGGTTACCAGCTCGCTGCGCTTAGCAACCCCATGTTTATCCTGGTTACCAAGCACACCACGCTAGTAACCAGGGTACACATCGGGTTACTAAGCATAGCGCTGCGCTTAGTAACCCAATGTTTATCTTGGTTACCAGCGTTCTCCCGCTTACCCCAGGGTAGCGGGACCTCGACATCATGGAAAATAATATTTTATATTCTTTTCCACGATGTCGAGGTTGTTGCATGGGTAGATGGTCGCTGGTGAGTCTGCCTGTGTGACAGTTCACCAGCGATCAGATAACGATGTCCCAGCGATCCCGATCGTTGGTAGAGTCGCTGGGACATCGTAGCGTGTAACCTGGCCTTAAACCTTTACAAACATGGCCAAATTACCAAGGACTTTAATTATCTGGGGACACTAGTGCTGATAATCTTAAGTATCTCAGTTTTCTCTGCTTGTAAAATAGAGAAGTAAATAATCAGCAGCATCAAACAAAAAGGGAGCTAACAACTTCTAATCAATCAAAGGAAATCTGCATTCATTGTGGTAAAAAAGTATATTGTAAAATGTTTAACAAAATTAGCAAAACGAACTAGCTTTTCATATTACTGATAGTCGGACGAATAAGCTTTTTTAAGAATAATTGTTCCCGTTCATTGGATCTGGAAATATTGTAGCAATTGAGTAAATCCCTTGACTCGCAATCACATCTTTTATGTGGTCTAAAAGATAAGTGTTTTTGGCATCAGATTTCAATTGTATATTTTTAGCCGACAATATGCAAACCGAATGACCAATTATATTATAGATTGTCTGCTGACACATAATGGGCATTGCCCTGTGTAAATCGACTTAGAGAAAACTTGTCAAGTAAAAGAAAACACTCTAAGGGCCCTTTCACATCAGCGGTTTTTTGAAATCGCGGCAGATGCGGTGAAAAAACCGCATCTGCCGCGATTACCGCATACCGGCTGCACTTGCGGCGCGGTTGCGGTTTTTTCCATGCAAAGTATAGGCGGACTTGCGGCAGGTGCGGCAAGTGCGGTTTTGCACTTGCGGCAGGTGCGGCCGCGAAAAAACCGCGGCTGACCGCGTTTTTTTCGCGGCCGCACCTGCCGCAAGTGCAAAACCGCACTTGCCGCACCTGCCGCAAGTCCGCCTATACTTTGCATGGAAAAAACCGCAACCGCGCCGCAAGTGCAGCCGGTATGGGTAATCGCGGCAGATGCGGTTTTTTCACCGCATCTGCCGCGATTTCAAAAAAATGCTGATGTGAAAGGGCCCTTAGATATAGAATTAATAGATAGAGGCCTGATACTATTGCATCGGGAAGGCAGTAATGTTACAATGCAAGTGGGCTCTGTGGTGCTGGGAGCAGAGGCTGTCTCTCCAGCCCATCTGCTCTCCCCCTCAGTGCTGTGAACCTCCTCCTGTGCTGTCTTCTTTTCTCATGTGCGCTCTTCCTTCAGCAATCTTCCCCCTGTGTGCTGTCTCTCTCCCCCAGTGCACGGTTTTCTCCCCATATCTACTCTCTCATTTGTGCTGTCTCCTCATGTGCTCTCTGCCCTGTATGTGATCTCTTTCCCTTCTATGCTGGGTCCTTTGAGCTGTCATCCCCCTGTGCACCCTATCTCTCACCGTGTGTGTGCTCTCACTCCCTCCATGCGCTTTCTCTCCGTCCGTGCTCTCTCTCTCCCTCTGTGCGCTGTTTCTCCATGCACACATTCTCTCTTCCTTTGCGTGCGCTCTCTCCCTCCACGCACTCTCACCTTCCATGCTCTCTCTCTCCATGCACACGCTCTCCCTCGGCCTCCCTCCATGCACACCCTCTCCCTCCATGCGCGCTCTCTCCCTCCATCCTCACTCTCTCCCTCCATGTGTGCTCTTTCCATGCATGCTTTCTCCCTTCATGCGCTCTCTTCTACCATGTACAGCCACCCCTGTTGTCTCTTTGTACCTCACTGTGCGCTTTCTGCCCCCCTTGTATACTTTCTGCCCCCCTGTACTGTTTCTGCCCACCTGTACTGTTTATATCCACTTAAAATGGCAAATCCATAATCAGTGCAATGGTGGTATAAAGTATGTACATACCTGTAGTAGACAGTATTTTTGTGCCTCAGATAGTAGACAGAATTGATACAAAGCATGGCACTGTGGAGAAGCTTGTTCTCCGTGAGGTAAGACAAATTTGATACAAACAATGACAGTGTGGAGAAGTTTGTACTCCGTGAGGTAATCCAAAATCCTAACTGGGCATGCGCGAATACACCGCGCATTTATAGCTGTTCCTGGGAGCTGCGTCATTACACAGTAACGAGGCGGCTGTTACTGCGCATGCCTGGCAATAGCAGTGACGTGAATGTCTGGGAGCCACTTGGTTGTGCAGTTACAATGCAGCTGTTACTGCGCATGCGTGAAAATAGCAGTGTTGTGTATGTCATAAGCAAGTGCAGTTTGTGGCGTTAGGCCACGAACTGCGCCTACGCGAGTGACATACACGTCATCGGTATTTGTACGCATGCACAGTAACAGCAGTGTCGTCCCCCCCCCCCCCCACCATCCTGTGTCCCCCCCCACCATCCTGCTCCTCCGGCTCCATCCTGCCCCACTCCCACCATCCTGTCCCCCCTGCCACCATCCTGCTCCTCCGGCTCCATCCTGCTCCGCTCGCTCCATCCTGCCCCGCTCTCACCATCCTGCCCCGCTCGCTCCATCCTGCCCCTCCGCCACCATCCTGCCCCGCTCGCTCCATCCTGCCCCGCTTGCTCCATCCTGCCACACTCGCCACCATCCTGCCACCATCTTGCTCTGGCTTCATCCTGCCCCGCTCACTCCATCCTAACCCCCCCGCCACCATCCTGCTTCTTCGGCTCCATCCTGCTCCTCCGGCTCCATCCTGCCCCGCTCGCTGTATCCTGCCCAGCTCGCCACCATTCCTGCCACCATCCTGCTCCTCTGGCTCCATCCTGCCCCGCTGGCTCCATCCTGCCCCCCCCCCGCCACCATCCTGTCCCGCTCGCTCCATCCTGCCCTGCTCCACCATCCTGCCCCGCCACCACCATCTTGCTCCTCCAGCTCCATCCTGCCCCGCTCGCTCCATCCTGCCCAGCTCGCCACCATCCTGCCACCATCTTGCTCCTCGGCTCCATCCTGCCCTGCTCTCTCCATCCTAACCCCCCGCCACCATCCTGCTTCTCCGGCTCAATCCTGCTCTCTGGCTCCATCCTGCCCGTGGACTCCATCGCCCCGCCGACTCCCTCCTGCCCCGCTTGCTCCATCCTGCCCCGCTCCCACCATCCTGCCCCACCCGCCACCATCCTGTTCCTCCGGCTCCATCCTGCTCCGCTCGCTCCATCCTGCCCCGCTCGCCACCATCCTGCCCCGCTCGCTCCATCCTGCCCCCCGCCACCATCCTGCCCCGCTCGCTCCATCCTGCCCCGCTTGCTCCATCCTGCCACACTCGCCACCATCCTGCCACCATCTTGCTCCTCTGGCTTCATCCTGCCCCGCTCACTCCATCCTAACCCCCCCCCCCGCCACCATCCTGCTCCTTCGGCTCCATCCTGCTCCTCCGGCTTCATCCTGCCCCGCTCGCTCTATCCTGCCGCTCACCACCTGCCACCACTCTCCTCCGCTCCACCATCCCCTGGCCTCCATCCTGCCCCCCCCCCCACCGCCACCATCCTGCCCCCGCTCACGCCTGCTCCCCCATCTGCCCCCCACCCCACCCCCCCAGCCCACCCCCCCCTCCACCCCCACCGCCACCATCTACTCCTGCCTCGCTCCTCCGCTCCCACATCCTGCCCGCTCGCCACCCCACTCGCCACCCCCCACCATCCTGCTCCTCCGGCTCCATCCTGCCCCGCTGCTCCATCCTCCCCCCCCCCACGCCCACCTCCGCCGTCCATCGCCTGCCCCACCATCCTGCCCCCCACCATCTTGCTCCTCCAGCTCCATCCTGCCCCGCTCTCTCCATCCTAACCCCCCCGCCACCATCCTGCTTCTCCGGCTCAATCCTGCTCCTCTGCTCCATCCTGCCCCGCTGGCTCCATCCTGCCCCGCCGGCTCCCTCCTGCCCTACGCCACCATCCTGCCCGCTTGCTCCATCCTGCCCCGCTCCCACCATCCTGCCCCACCCGCCACCATCCTGTTCCTCCGGCTCCATCCTGCTCCGCTCGCTCCATCCTGCCCCGCTCGCCACCATCCTGCCCCGCTCGCTCCATCCTGCCCCCTGCCACCATCCTGCCCCGCTCACTCCTTCCTGCCCTGCTCGCTCCATCCTTGCCCGCTCGCCCCCATCCTGCTCCTCCAGTTCAATCCTGCTCCTCCGGCTCCATCCTGCCCTGCTCGCCACCATCATGCCCTCTCCCACTGCCACCATCCTGCTCCTCTGGCTTCATCCTGCTCCTCCGGCTCCCTCCTGCTCCTCCAGCTCCATCCTGCCCAGCTCCCACCATCCTGCCGCACGTCCCATCCTGCCCCCGCTCGCTCCATCCTGCCCCGCTCACTCCATCCTGCCCTGCTCGCTCCATCCTGCCTCGATCGCCACCATCCTGCATCCCAGCCACCATCCTGCCCCCCCAGCCACCATTCTGCCCCCCCAGCCACCATCCTGCCCACCACAGCCTACCATCCTGCTACCCCCAGCCACCATCCTGCCACCCCCCCAGCCCCATCCTGCCCCCAGTCACCATCCTGCCCCCCCAGCCACCATCCTGCTCCTCCAGCTCCATCCTGCCCCACTCGCTCCATCCTGCCCCGCTGGCTCCATCCTGCCCCCACCCCCGCCACCATCCTGCCCCGCTCCCACCATCCTCCCCCCCGTCGCCCACCACCATCCTGGTCCTCCGGCTCCATCCTGCCTCGCTCCTCCATCCTGCTCCGCTCGCTCCATTTGCTCCATCCTGTCCTGTTTGCCACCATCCTGCCCCGCTCGCTTTATCCTGACCTGCTTGCTCCATCCTGCCCCCCCGCCACCATCCTGCCCCGCTCGCTCCATCCTGCCCCGCTTCCACCATCCTTCCACTATCCTGCTCCTCTGGCTCCATCCTCCGCTCACCCCCTGCTCGCCGCTCCATCCTGCCTGCTCGCCACTATCCTGCTCCGCTCGCTCCATCCTTCCCTGCTCGCTCCATCCTGCCCCCCCGCCACCATCTTGCCCCACTCGCTGCATCCTGCCTCGCTCGCTCCATCCTGCCCCACTCGCCACCATCCTGCCACCATTCTGCTACTCCGGCTCCATCCTGCCCCGCTCACTCCATCCTGCCCCCGCCATCTTCCTGCCCGCTCGCTCCATCCTGCCCCGTTCGCTCCATCCTGCCCCGCTCGCTCCACTCTGCCCCGCTCGCCACCATCCTGCCACCATCCTGCTCCTCTGGCTCCATCCTGCCCCGCCGCCACCATCCTGCCCCGCTCACTCCATCCTGCCCCCCCAGCCACCATCCTGCCCTCCCCAGCCACCATCCTGCTCCTCCAGCTCCATTCTGCCCTGCTCCATCCATCCTGCCCCGCTCGCTCCTTCCTGCCCCCCGCCTCCATCCTGGCTCACGCTGTTCTTGCTCCCCCGCCTCCATCCTGCCCCCCCTCCACCTCCATCCTGCCCCCCTCTGCCTTCATCCTGCCCCGCCCCCCGGCTCCATCCTGCCCACCTGCCTCCATCCTGCCCGCCTGGCTCCATCCTGCCCCGCTCACTCCATCCTGGCCCCCAACACAATCCTACCCTCTCTATCCCCCCCATCCTTTCACCATCCTGCCCCACTGCTCCATCCTGCTCCCCCCGGCAGTTAGCGGTCATGTGGCCGATCAACTGATCGGTTTCTCAGGCAACAACAGGTCCTAAAGGCCTGTAGGACCTAGAAGTCTGAGGTGGAGCGAGCCGGCGGACAGGTGAGTATCCTCACTGAGGATTTTTTACATTTATTGCGGAGGAGGGAGTATCGCCATATATCATAGTGCTGCTATACATGTACTGTAATGTATCGCCATATACCATAGCACTGCTATACATGTACTGTAATATACCGCCATATACTATAGTGCTGCTATACATGTACTGTAATGTACCACCATATACTATAGGCTGCTATACATGTACTGTAATGTATGCCATATACCATAGCGCTGCTATACATTACTATGTACCACCATATATCAATGCTGCTATATATATATATAATACTTTTATATGTATATTATATATATATATATATATATATATATTATATATAAATGTAGTTCACTCACATTGACTGAACAAGTTTTGTCAGTCACAGCATGTCAACTACATACATATTCTAGAATACCCGATGCGTTACAATCGGGCCACCATCTAGTTGATTTATAAGCAATCTATAGATCCTAAGACTGTAGTGGACAGCTCTGCTTCATCATGTAGGAGGGCAGGGACTGCAGTAAAAAGTTCTCTCTCACTGAAATTCCCCTTTAATGATTCAAGCGAATATTTCTCCATTCTTCACCAAGACTGGAGTACAGAATGCCAGTCTTGATGAATTAGGCCCAGAGTATATAAAAAGTATATAAGAATTTAAATAATTTACAATAAGATTTCTGTAGTGAGAATTTTCAGCATCTCAGTATTGTCTATATGCCACTGATATAATTATACATTTTGCTGTAATATGTAAAAAGTGTTAATACTGCATCTAACCAAATGTTTTTGCTTTCTTTTTAGGATGTGGATTTTTTATCATACTGTCATCTGTAATAGCAGCAGTAAGTGGACTGCTTGTGGGTTACGAGTTGGGAATTATTTCAGGAGCTCTTCTTCAGCTACACACCTTACTAGAGCTTACATGTCAACAGCAGGAAATAGTAGTGAGCGCACTACTCATTGGAGCACTTTTTGCCTCACTTGTTGGAGGATTTTTCATAGACTACTATGGCCGGAGAATCGCAATCATGGTTACGTCTTGTTTACTTGTTTTTGCTAATCTGTTATTGATCGCCGTTGCATCCCATGAAAGCCTCATTGCAGGTCGTATTGTCATTGGTATTTCTATATCCTTATCTGCCATTGCAACCTGTGTCTATATTGCAGAGATTGCTCCTCAACATAAAAGAGGAATGCTGGTTTCTCTAAATGAGCTAATGATTGTTGTGGGCATTCTAATGGCCTACATTTCTAACTATCTGTTTGCAACAGTTGCCAATGGTTGGCAATATATGTTTGGACTCATCATTCCCTTAGCTGCTTTACAAGCCATCTCTATGTATTTTCTCCCACCAAGCCCTCGTTTTCTGATCATGAAAGGAAATGATGGGACTGCAGGAAAAGTTCTTCAAAAACTTAGAGCAACTTCACAAATCAATGAGGAACTCACCGCCATTAGATCTTCAATCAAAGCTGAATACCAATATAATTTTTGGGACTTATTTTGTTCGAGAGACAACATGAGAGCTCGTTTGTTAATAGGTTTAGCATTAAGTTTTTTTGTGCAAATTACTGGGCAACCAAATATCCTGTTTTATGCCTCTACGTGTTAAAGACAGTGGGCTACGAAAGTAATGAAGCTGCTACTCTTGCTTCTACAGGAATTGGAGTTGTTAAAGTGATCAGTACAATTCCTGCAACATTTTTTGTAGATCGTGTAGGAAGTAGGACGTTTCTTTGGATTGGGTCAGCTGTCATGGCTGTATCACTTGTTACAATGGGAATCATAACTCTTAACATTGATGCGGATTTTAATGCCATTTGTAAAATCAATTCCAAACTAAACCAGTCATTGGATGACCACTATTTTTATAAACAAATGACAATATCCAAAATTAATGACTCTCTTGGGAAAGAGTTCAATCAGTCATCATCATATAGAACATCGAATGTTTCCAGCAATGAGATCCAACTGGGATATTCAACTACTCTGATACCTCTAAGTTCTTCCAAAGGACCTCAAATGACCCAAAAGAAAGATGTTCCAGTATTTATGAAATGGTTATATTTGGCCAGTCTTCTGTCTTATGTAGCAGCATTTTCCATAGGTTTAGGACCAAGTAAGTGTTTTACTCCTGCTTTAGTTAGCATTAAAGTTAAAAAAAGAATACACCTAAGTAAGTAACCTATAATCTAACCATACTTTCTGTTGCTTAAGGGTATGTAATTTCAGTATCCATAAACTGAGGTACATATGTAACCACATCAATTTGGTGAACTTTGGTGATGGCAGAAGTGACATCAGAATCTGAAGAAGAATGCACTTATCAAAATTCTGATTCAAATTCAATAAAACTGGCTTTAAAGAAGCACGCTCAAAAATGTTATCCCTTAAATCTTTCTATACATGTCTGTAATGTAGTATAGTTGTATTAAATACTTACCAATCGCCATCTTTCCTGCTTCAGTCCTCTTCTGAGTCATGTGACTGCAACTCTGACTTGATGGATCACACAAGTGTTTATATAATGCTGGGAAACCATGGAAAAAGGTAATCAGTAAGTATTTTATAACAACTGCATTACATTGCAGAATATACTCCTTAACATTGAAATATCTAGCTGTCAGTGTACCCGGAATGAAGACTAGAGGAGTCCAGCTATTGTACATCACACCACCGTGCATTATGCTACCCCACGTGGGAATAGGACCTGTATGGCAGTCCCTCTTGAAGACCAATCTCCTGCTATTAGTGCATCCAAGACAAAAGTGAAGATAGACCTCCATTCCAGCCTCCATTAATATCTTGCACCATGAGAGCTTATGAGCCTATTAGTTCAATGTTGTGCAAACGTCTTCTGATGGTGTGGAGTTCCATAATGTACAGAGGCTGGGTCTCACTAATCTACTAGTTACATTTACTTGGTCATCAAACTAATGATATGGCTATTTTATCAGTGTCCCAGGAGCCATTTTTCATGTGACAATGGCTGACCACATGTTGCTCATGCTACTGTGAGTAGCCTTTGTGACTTAAATGTGTTACCAGCTTGCAGCATCTCCAGACTTGCACCCATCAAGCATACATGGGATGTCATTAGTTGACAATTGCATAGAAAGCTGCCAGAAGTGGATCTTTATGATATCCAAGTACTTTCAGCATGAAATTTCCTCAGACAACCATTAATAACCTCAATAATAACATGCAAAGGAATAAAATTCTGTGTATTTAAGCATGTGGTGGTCCTACTCAAAGCTGAATAAACTGAAATATTTTGAAAAAAACAATTACGGTATATTCCTTTGTCACTTTTATATCATTAACATGCCCCTCAATCCTGTGATATAAATAACTGTACAACTTTTCCACCTTGGTTTTGCAATTTCCATGTTGAGGAGTGTATTTAAGAATATTGGGGATAACATTTTTGCCCAGACTGCTTCTTTACGCACAATATAAAGCAACACAACTGTAAACTAGAAGTGGTAAGACCTTCTAAATAAACACGTTAGTTTTCAAGGTGCCAAATGCTATTATTACATACCTTTTCTCAGACCTTCAGTGAGCTCTCTTTTTACCTTTATCTATTCTGGATTCTATTGAGTTGTCCTTTATATGCATCCATCATTTTTGCTACACAAACCATTACTTTGATATGATTATGAGATGATCATAATGCAAATCCATAATATTTTAACCAAAGTACCTCAAAAGTGTACATACTTTTTACATTGCCGACACACACCTCTTTTTTATACATTTCACATTATAGTGAATAAAAATGTCCAAAAAAAATCAAATATCCAAAACTGAAAGAAAGGTTCCTAATTGCACTCAAAGCACCTGTTTATTTTTGAGGAGCATACATCCTTCCTGGCAGTGCAATTAGGACCTTTTTTTTGCTCTTGGGTATTTAAATGCATGTGCGTTTGCGGCAGCCAGTTTATGCATATATAGTGGTTGTGGCGTTACATAACTATTTAAGGTGAACCTTTCCATAACTGTTAGGCCACGTGCTCATGGTCCAGAGGAGCTGCGTGTTGGACGCAACTCCTCCGGACCTGAGTGAAGCCGCGGGTGGCCGCAGGGAGACAGCAGCCGCCCTGTACTCACCATGTGCGATGGGTACAGGGCGGCTTCTGCCTGCAGTCCCTCTGTGGCAGCCACTTCCAACTCCACAGTATCAAATAAACATGCTGTGGACTAACAGCAACCCGCACCACAGCTCCAAATGCGCTGCAGGCGGGTTAAGCATAGTGAGGATGGGATTTCTTGAAATCCCGTCCACTATGCTTATATTGTACTATGCAGCGTTTTGGACGCAGCGGCAAGACGCTGCATTCAAAATGCTGCGTATACTGATCGTGTGCACACACCCTTAGGGTGTGTGCTCAGGATCAGGGAATGCAGTGTTTTGGACGTAGTGTTTTGCCACTGCATGCAAAATGCTGCATTGTACAGTAGCAGCATAGTGGATGGAATTTGTGGAAATCACATCCTCACTATGCTTCACGCAACTGCAGCGTTCTTTCAGCTGTGGTGTGGGTTTCAGGACTTACACATCTCCTTCGCATATTCATTTCATGCTACGGACTTGAAAGTGGTCCCCATCAGCTACAATCAGGGAGAAGCCGTCCTGCACCCACAGCAGATGGTGAGCACAGGACGTCTGCAGTCTCCCTACGTGCACCCATGGGCTCCTTCAGGTCTGGAGGTACTGCGTCCAAGATGCAATGCCTCCAGATCGTGAGCACATTGCAATTATATTGCAGTTACATTGAATAAGACCCTATTCTTGAAGTGTCCTTTCAGCTTGATTTGAAAAAGAAATCAATATAAATCACTAAAAAATATATGTAATTATTCATACATATATTCATGCATCGTGACCTCTACGAAAATAAATGCATTGCACTATTACTATTTGGAATATTGTGACTACTGACCAAGAAAGCATAACTGTTGCCTAAATCCTCCCCTCCACAAATAAAATATCTAATAGTGTTGAGCGAACAGTAAAATATTTGGGTTCAGATTATTTGTACTAAATACGGTACCTGTTACTTACATAGTTTTTTTTTTAAGGTTGAAGGAAGACTTTAAGTCCATCTAGTTCAACCCATAGCCTAACATGTTGATCCAGAGGAAGGCAAAAAAAGCCCATGTGGCATCACTAAGCTCCACATTGGGGAAAAAAATTTCTTCCTGACTCCAGATACGGCAATCAGACTAGTTCCCTGGATCAACGCCCTATCAAAGGATCTAGTATTCACTATAAATAATGAACCAAATCAAGTCAATTGGAATCTTGAGCATTTTTCAGGAACATCTTCCAGAATAATGCTTGAATTACCCATTTACTTGCATTATGTTTGCTATGCGTGACAAATACTGGAATACTTTATGGTATTCGGTACGAATAATCCGAACCCGAATAAAGTACTGTTCGCTCAACACTAATATCTAACAATTTTATAGGTTAGTGGAAACAAAGTAACATTAAGTTAATTACTAAAACTCTAAACAGGTTTAAGAATGACCCGCACTACTGCCTATGGCCATGGAGCTCTGGTTAAGTAACAACTGGCTATGGAGGTAACACAGGACCTGTCCCACTAGTGAGTCCTGGTGCTGTACCTTTGTTTGCAAAGTCCCAAAGTTCATTTGAAATAATAGTAGGCCACACTCACCATTCTGTTGTATCAGGATTGCTTTATTTCTTTATTTCAAACTGCACACGAGTGACATGCACATTTGTGTAGTCCCTGGACGCAACCTGCATCCACCACCCCACCAGTATGTCACTCGTGTGCAGTTTCAAATAAAGAAATCCCGATGCAACAGAATGGTGAGTGTTGCCTACTATTATTTCAAATTAATTACTAAAACTGTATCACAAATTAAAATATTACCTGGTTATCATTATACAAATTAAAAAAATGGCATATAAAAATATTGCAGTCTAAACATTAGTGACGTCAACTGTTAGTCACCACCAGCGTCTTTAGCTTTATTGATCACTATTTCATGTTTTGGTATTTTCTTCCTAACAATTTTCATGAATTTAAGTCAATGAGTGAACATTTCAGCATTTCTGTGTTCCAGTGGCTTGGCTAGTACAAAGTGAAATCTTTCCTGCTGGGATAAAAGGTCGAGCATTTGCAATAACAAGTAGCATGAACTGGGGAATGAACCTTCTCATCTCATTGACGTTTCTTACCCTAACCGGTGAGGATGATGATTACAATTCTTCTGTACTTAACTAGAACAAACAACAAAACACCCATTCACATAATTTTTAACTATTTTGCAATAGTTGCTGTTGTTTTTAATGCTTAACATTACCACACGCCGTTGAGCTTTTCTGTCTCAGAAGGAGTCAGATGAGAGAGCTTCCGGAGGATCAATTGGCTAAACCATCTTTTAACCAATAACTATCTATTGTATATGGGGCCCCTTAGGCAGCAAAATTCAGTTTATGTGTTGGAAGCACATAAAATGGATAAGTCACCATACATATTAAAGTTGGACAAATATGACAATTTTTGACCACCGACAAAAGTGACAAATGGTGTTGGCATAAAAAAATAGGCAATTTAACCCTGCTGTTCTGTTCGGTCAAAAATGACCAAATTTGGAGTTTTTATTTCATTTTTCATTTGTTTATGAACAACCATGTTCACATACAGTATACAACAGGTATTCAAATATTAAATTAGGTAAAAATCAAGACTTTAAATGGTCCAGTCAAAAATGACTGGAACATTATAAGTGTATTGTAGACCTGAACAGGAGAGCAGGGTTAAAAATAATCACCCAATCATTTTATTATCCAGGCATATAAAATTCTGCCAGAGCTATCTGGGAGCAGATTTCTCATTTTCCACCATTAAAATATGGTGAAATCAAGAGAGATGGTTATTGTCCATTAGCTGTTTCATCCGTATCGGTACATAAAAGATCTATGTGAATTTTCTAATAGCTAGAAACTGGATCAAACTATCTCTAAAATTAAAGGTCTTAAAGATTATTCATGTGGTATGAAGGCAGTGTGATGTACTTAGCAATGTTCCCCTGCGAAACCATGGGATCTGGCATTCATAAGAATGTTACTTTACCACATAGCACCTACTCAAACATTATTTCAGGTCAGGTACAGCCCTTCATGGTAATTGTTTAGTTGAATGGCAGTGGCCTTAAGCCAGCAGGATAATACATACTGTCTCATTACAAAAAAAGTTCAAGAATAGTTTGATGAATATAATAAATAGTTCTTTCTAAATGAAAAGTGAAGGGTATGGCCTATAAAAAACTGTTAATTGGTTGCAACCCTCATGTGACACTGTTCATGAGAGCAGACCGGGAGGGGACACAGATACCATTGCAGAGAAAGGGCACTAGTCTGGGAGGTCAATACGGGTTTGTATTTTGTAATTCACTAGCCTTTCCTTAGACACAATAAGGAAATGTAATTGTCTTTAAAATGTCAACAATTTTACACAAACTTTTTTTGATACAAAAATTAGCAATTTTACACTGTTCTAAACATATCCTAAAGGTGGGCATGGTTCAATAGTAAGACATATTTATGGCTTTTAAGTTTAAGCTGTTTTTTGTCATTTTGTGTTGAGTCCATAATTTTTATTCAGATGTCATCATCAAACCCCTTCTTTTGAACAGCTCATAATAAAATTAAAACGATGGACTCAACTCAAAATGACAAATTTCCCTGATATTTTCATGGTTTTAGCCAGCAATACCTAACTGTTTTAAAATGTCACAAAATCTCTCCATTAGATTGGTGTCTTAAAATTTGGAAAATAATTTCTACACAGAAGTCTTACATGTAAACATTCAAAAATTGTATCAAATGTTATGTAAGTGATACATTTGTTGGTATTAAGAGCCAAGACAGCAAGAAGCAAACTGACTTCCAAATGTTCTATAAGTCTATGGAGTGGTTTTAACTAATTAAGGATATATTAGGATTATCAGGGCTCATCATAAATGCGTACACTTTGAAAAATAAGAGTTGAATCAATAGCTTTCACAGGAATAATTTCCAAAATTTTAGCAAGACTGAGTTTCACAAAACATTTTTAACCCATAACATGAGTTTAAGGTTATTAATATAACTTTTCTTATAAAATTGTTCTGTTTTACTCAAATTAATTGATGCAAAAATGAATATACCCCACATAATGGGTGCCTAGAGTGAAACATGGTTGTGTATTTCTGAACAACTGGGTGAAAGTGATTCAGTGGCCAAGTATGTCTCCTGTTCTGAACCCAACCAAAACATCTATGGAAAATTCTGAAGAAATATGTTGTCATCACTCTCCATCCTGCATCTAGGTTCTAAGAGAAATCAACCTTGAAGAATTGAAAACAATAGATTTTGCAATATGTCACCAACTTGTTCATTCCACGCCTAGAAGATTTTGCGCTTTCCTTAAAAATCATGGAGGTCATGCTCGAGATGTAGTAACTTTTGTGTATTAATTTTTGCATCATGTAATTTGAGTAAAACTGAAGACTTTGTAAGGAAAGTTATAGTATTAACCTTATTTTCATGTTATGGGGTAATAAAAATGTGCTATGAAACTTAGTGTTGTCTAAATTTTGGAAATTAGTCTTGTATAAGGGTCATATTGATTAAAATCTTACATTTGAAAGGCGGTGTACTCATTTTTGCTGTGCATTGTACATACCACATCACCAAATGTATTCCTCACACCCTTTGCACAATATATTCTCAAAACACTTCTCTTTGTTTAATTATAATGGTCATTGCTTCTTGTCATCTGCATATATTTCACAGCTGATGGAATTTAAGGTGGGTCCTATTGTACACACCCAAATGCACACAGTGTTATCTGTGCATGTTAACAAGAGCAAGAGCCAAAATTTGCTGGCAAAACGTCAACCGTATTAGCTGATACAGCTCTACATTTACATACAGAATTTATTTGGAAAGATTCATGCCAACATGACACAGCAGAATTAGCTGTCAAAAAGTATATTTGGATCATCAACAAGGGTCCAAGTGTAAAGAGATGGACATATTGCCCATGTTTCCTCTTTAAGACACCAATGTTATTGTAATGTGTAATGTGAACTGTGTCATGCGTTAATAGTGTTGAAATGTGGAATGTGCCAGGACGGCACAGATTTATGAGACAAAGTGAGTGCCCCAATAAGAATTCCTTAAGCATCAGAGAGCTAGTAACTAAGTCCAGCTATGTTGACAAATCAGTACTCTAAGAGGCAAATAATTTGCTGAACTGCAGATGGAAAAGATGACTTTTAGGGACTATTCTGTTGTACTAAGCTGGGTAGTGGTGAAGCAAGTAGGAAAAATGGAGGCAGGACTACATGAATGTAAAGAAGTAAAAAGATTGATAAGAGAGATTTAATGTTTTGGACTAGCACAGAGTGAAAGAGCTTATGTATAGGGATAGTAAAAATTTCCTGTCAGATAGGGCCCAGCATGTCAGAGTGACAGACCTAAAGTCTAGTTAGTTGATGAGGCTGCATAATATGAATCTCCCTAGGATGGGAGGAGACCAAGGCTGTGGATAGACAGATTCTGGAGAGAGAGAGTGAGTTAACTGAGAGACAGGGTGATCTAGTGAAGACTGGACATATGAGTGACCAATAGAAAGTTAACAACAGAAGATGGGTCCTGGGACAGGAGGCCTAGCGGTATGCCCTGGGTTTAGAACTCCTGAAGGTAATGTGCTGGAACAGATATGTGAGACAAAGTAAGTGCCCCAACAGGAGTTCCATAAGCATCAGAGAGATTGAAACTAGAGCTATGTTGGCAAATCAGTACTCTAGGAGGCAAGTCATTTGCTGAACAGCAGGTGGAAATGATGACTTTCAGGAACTATATTGTTGTACTAAGCTGGGTAGTGGTGAAGCAAGTGGGATAAATGGAGGCAGGACTACGTGAGTGTGAAGCAGTTAAAGATCGACTGCTCTCAGTAGAAGAAAGAAAATGATACTCTTGTAGTTCTGATTCCTTTTGATTGCTAACAAAAATAAAATGAATGATGTTGACATAATTCATTTTATTTTTGTTAGCCATTAAAAGGTATCACAACTACAAGAGTATTATTTTGTTTCTCCTTCTGAGAGCAGTCAATCTTTTTTCAACTGGCTAACACAGTACCAAACCTTTTTTTTCTTTAAAGTAAAGAAAGAGTGTTTGGAAATGCTCTGTGTTCAAGGTGAAATGTATGAGACGTTGCATACCCACTATGTATTGTACATAGTTGCCATCAATAGGTTGTTTAGTAAAGGACTGTTTTTAAAGAACTGGTGATTGAAAATGTGGAACACTTAGGGTACCTTTACATGCGGCTACATTTCTAGGGTGGCTACAGGTAACTTACTGGTTGCACTGAAATCATGGAGACAAGGTTCTATCTTGTTGCTGTGTACAAATGGAATAATCTCTCCATGATTTCACTGCAACCAGTAAGTTACCTGGTGACAAGCTACAAATGTAGCCGTGTGTAAAGGTACCCTAAGGGCTGGGGTTCTCAGCAGCTGGGCCAGTAGTCAGGTTCACAGTGGCAATTCTCAGTGCTGAGGTCCTTTCTCACATTGAGGAGGGAGAGGAAAAATTGAGAAATAAAAATAATAAAGAAATATTTGTGATGCCAGCTGGGATAAACAGCCAGATATGGCTGGCACTGCAGGAGATCCCTGGGAGATAGATGGAGTGGCAGTACAGTTTTTAAACCCTTCTCAACCAGGGCTAGCTGCCAGGGAATGGTGGTGATGAGGGTGGTAGTAGTGGTGCAGGGTAGCAGAGAAATGAACAGGAGGAAACAGTCTTGCTTTTCATTTTACTGAAGTTCTCCTCAGCGCTGGCGAGGCTGTAATGGGGCTGTAATGACACGAATCGCGTCATTTCCGGCGGTGGGTGACGTCAGTACACCCACGCCACTCTGCGGGCTTCAAGCACCGCACTGTGCATGCAGCGTGGGTGTACTGACGTCACCCGATGCCGGAAATGACGCGATTCGCGTCATTACAGCCCTGCCAGTGCTGAGGAGAGCTGGGAGGCGCTGAGTGTAATAGGAATTGCAGATCACGCCTATTAAGGCGTGTTATTATGACGACATGGGCCCGCCTGGGTGACTAAAGAATATAGCCACTGCTCATTATCATCACTAATGAGTAAGTGCTAGAACGTTTTTCTATACTTTCACTGAATGCTTTTATGGCCAAAAAGGAGTGTGGGATTACTGATGGGAGGCTGCAGGGACATGTTTTAATAGCTTAGGAGGCGATTTGGGGGTGACAGGATCCCTTTAAATGTTTTCTATTTGGCTGTGTATTAAATCGATGAAAACTCAGGTGTTTTAGATCTTTTTTATTAGTTATTAACTTTTGAATAAAAAAGTTAGTTTTAGTGAATTAAATAAAAGTGTTAGAAGAAATAAAAGAGTGGCTACATGACCAAAACTGTGTCTGCCCACCTAGGGTGAACAATGCCCACATGACTATGAAACAAAATCCTTCAGTTATTAGGACACCGCAGAGCTTTGGCTACACGGCCAGCTGCACCATGCTGTCTCATCCTAGGCATTATTAAATATTAATCTATAGACAGAATTGGTGGTATGCTAATTTCTCATTTTTTTACCTTTATTATTAACAGAGACTCTTGGCCTCCCATGGATGATTTTTAGTTATGCTGTAATGAGTGTCACGTCTTTGCTCTTTGTTCTTATGTTTGTTCCAAATACAAAGGGAAGATCACTGGAGGAGATTTCACTGGAATTAGCAAACAGGTAAAAGTGTCTGTTACAAAATAATTATGATCATTTTCAAAAGTATAGTAATTCATGTGAAAGGATTGTATATTTTCATATTTATACTCTGAGCAGGGCTACAATGACACATATTACATTATTTTTGTTATAATGATTTTGTGATATAATGTGCCTTATTTTTAAAAACTGTATAATAGAAGATTAACCTTTGTTGTTGTGGCCCATAACCACCCATAGCACTGTGCTAATGTTGGCATCAAATGTGAAGGTACCTTAACACGCCGCCACTGTGCCTAGCAACAGGTATCCACCGCACGTGCACACGCACGTTTTTGACGGTGGATACCGATTGCTGATGCCGCATATACAGTACACGCGCCATTGCGTTGTCAACTGAAGGTATCTTTGTTCCCCGGAAGTTCCGACAGATCCTGCGGCTAACTTCCTGTTGAATACCTTCCCCGCTTTACATGCCGCTACCACAAAGGAATATGGGCGTACATCTTTCGCGCCGCAAGTACATAGGCGTGATAGAGTTATGTATTCCATGACGCAAAAGCGTTGATTGGGCAACGCAATAGCGTCATGATTGGCCAGCCTGAGCAGGAAGGCTGGCTAATACATGACGCCATTCCAATTGTGGACTGTGAATTGATAGCTCTTTAAATATGGCGCCCTGTGAAGGGACAGCCAATGGTTACACAGTAGCCCCCACCAATGATCGCTGATGGGGCGTGGTATCCATGACACTGTGGCACACCCCTGGGAGTTCACTAGGCGACGCAACATCCATGCCTGTGCCCCGTTTAGATGCCACTACCATGGCAATTGTGCCTTTGTGTTGCCTTGGGTTTTTGAGCACGGCTCAGCAACAGGTATCTGAGTCAACTGCAGGACACCGGGAGGAACTGCCTTATTTACACGCCACCATTTCGTAGCAATTTCATGGCAACAGGCACAATTATCCCCAGTGCCAGGCAGTTGCTACCTGTCAGTGGTGGCGTGGCGTGTAAAGGGACCCTAACAGAAAACCAAACTGAATTCTGAAGTTTACTTGTCATTGTTAGCTGTCTTTACAATTCTGCCAGTCATGATAATGAGGCCACTGAAAAGCATTCCAGAAAGAGCAGGAAGAATGAGTATATATATATAGTAGCCCCGGTGACCAATGTAAAAAGTGCAAAGTGTAGTCTTTCTTAAATACAGATTGTGATGTAAAATCAACATTCACATAACTTAATTTACATTTTAACAAAAAAATAGGAAGTTTTCTAAATGATACATTGCCTTTAAAGGGAAATTGTTAGCAGTTTTTTGCTATGTAAGCTGAGGACAGCTTGCTGTAGGGGTTAAAAAAATCAACCTCTCTGATCAGTGGTTGTGCTATTGTTTAACTAAACTAAAGCCTTTATCACCTGGTTATTACCATTACTGGCTATTTTGTGATGCGTATGACAGTTCCAATACGCCCCTTGCTGTGATTGACCCCTCACAGTCAATGTACAATCTCTATAGAGAGCCCGGTGTGGAAGATCTCCCAGCTCTAATGTATGGCTAAAACTAAATATTTTGATTGTGTAAGAACGGCTGTACCCAGTAAGCTAAAGGCTCCGTTACACAGTACGAGATCGTGAACGATATCGCTGAAACGTCACGGGTTTGGAGTAGTTCAAGCGACATCGGCTATTCACAACAGTGAACAAGTATCGTTCGCTGGGTTGTGTGAACGATAGCTGCTCGCCACATTGTTGGTGAGTCGTCCACGATATTAGACGTCTGACATCTCACCAACGATGTAAAAAAGATGTCCTAACGACCAGCTCCCGTGAGATCGTTGGTGATATCTTAACAACATTGAAGTTTGTAACGGTACCTTAAGTGATACATTGTTGGATTCATAAACTCTTTGTCTACAACATGGTGCTTTCAGATGAGGTAGCAGAACTCTGTTTACAGATTCCCTTTAATGCAGCACATGTAGCTGCTATTGAGGCCATGCAGAACAGAAGGTCAACTTAGGTTGGATATAATATAGGAAAGGTAGGGAAAACTGGAGAAGAAATAGCCAGGTCGCTATTTCCTGTATTTCAATGGATGCATTGCCAAACAGGGTGTAGATCTATCATAGCTATTGCATCAGGACCAGGAGTGATGTAAGTAATAAAAGAGGGAGAGAGAGAAAGCGAGAGAGAGAAAGATAAAGAGCCACCATTGGGCGCCATTCTATTTGTGCACAGACCTGGAGGCATCCAGTGGCATCAGGATTTTACCACTCCCAAAAACGCAATTTCATGCATTCAGAAAGGGTGACAAAAAACTGATGTGGTAGGATAAGGCTGAATTCTGATGCCATGGCAGGCCCTGCAGCACTATTTTAGGTATAGGGACAAATGCCTGATCAGGATGCTTCAGGATTTGGACGGATATGCACGCCAGACAACATAATGCAAGTGTGAAACCACCCTTACATTTATAATGTTAATGATTTATTGTGTATAAATACAAAAAAGTGGGAGACAAGAGGCGCAATAGTGCCCTATCACTAGTGACACACTGAGTATATAATAGTGGTACACTCACCTGGTCCAGTTGTATGACCCACAACTGGTTTATAAGCATTCAGTTTAAAGCTGCTGCAGGACCTCCACCAGCCACTCGTACGTGGAAAAATGCTCATATATAGGGAAGATGGTGTGTCACAGTGGGATCCCAAGGGATGGATGTATCCAAGAAGTCACAAGGAAGGCAATGGTTCCAAAGCAAAGATCTCCTTTATTCACCAACGCGTTTCGGCACTTATCCTGGTTACCCTGATGAAGGTGCCAGGATAGGTGCCGAAACGCGTTGGTGAATAAAGGAGATCTTTGCTTTGGAACTATTGCCTTCCTTGTGACTTCTTGGATACATCCATCCCTTGGGATCCCACTGAGACAGCAGCGCGGACCGTACACACCATCTTCCCTATATATGAGAATGATTTATTGTGGTCGTTTAATGTCTCCTTAAAAAAATGTTCGCTGTCCGTGATTTTTTGAGCAGCTGTCTGGAAAAAGAAATAAGTTGGCAACCCTGCATATTAGTATAGTATTCTTTATACATGTGTGAAATAAACATCTATCCCATCTCATTATTAGAATGCACACATAAATATTATAATTGCTCTATAATATCAATATATAGGTTTTAAGCTGCGTTCACTCTATGCATATTTTCTGCGTCTTTTTACGTGCGCACTTTCCCCAAAAGCAATCTGTGTCTGCATTTCCCGGGAAAGTGAATGGAAATTCACTTTTGCCGTTCAGACACTGAGCTATTTTCGGCCGCGTAGAAAGAATAAACTTGTTAATTGTTTGTGCTTAATTTTGCGCACTTTACTCCATAGGCCCCACTATAAGCGCTGGAATTACACATTACCGTTCAGACAATGCACAATTCCAGCACCTATAAACGCAGGCGCATGGGGAAAAGCAGGATGTGATGTCACACGAAGGAGGAAGAATCCTGTGTTCCTTCCCCCGTGTGAAATGTCGGGCCAAGAGTTTTGCTTTCACAGTGTATCTACATACACTATGAAGGCAAAATAAAAGAGAAAACATGTATTAAAAAAAAATAAATAAATACTTACCTCTCCGCCGGCTATCCGAGATCCAGGAGAAGACGTCTGATCACCACTGCCAGGACCTTAAGATGTGATTGGCCGGTAGTGATCAGGTGATACTTCACGTGACCCATTAGCTGATCGCTACCAACCAATTACATTAAGGTCCTGGCAGTGGTGATCAGACTTCTTCTCCTCAGGTCCCGGACCGCCGGCAGGAAGGTAAGTATTTATTTTTTAAATTTTAATACATTTTTCTTTTATTTTGCTTCCACAGTGTACGTAGATATATTGGGAAAGAAAAACGTCAGTCCCGACATCTCACACGGGGGAAAGAACACAGGATTCTTCCTCCCCCCATGTGACATACTTCCTCCTGGCCTCCTGGGGGAAAAATGCAGCCGTAAAAACACGTGGCGTGTGAATGTACCGTGTTTTTTTACCGACGCAAAGAAGCGCGGCAAAGAACACACCGCAAAAAATGCAGCAATTACACCGCATGTAAAAGCAGCCGTAGTGAAGAGCTTTTCTGATCCATGGTGACTAAGATTGATATAACAAACAGTCACCATTCTTGGTTAAAGGGACACTGTCACCAGGTTTTTGTCACCCATCTGACAGCACCATAATGTAGAGATAGAGACCTTGATTCCAGAGATGTGACACGTATTGAGCTCCTTGCTGTCATTTTAATAAAACTACTCTTTTCTCTGCTGCAGATTTGGCAGCTCCTACATATGACTGGACTAATTGAGTAGTCTTCTAATGATAATCTCCAGCTGATTTAATAGTGATTTTATCAAAACTACACTGAGCAGTTCAGTAAGTGACACATCGCTGGAATCAGGGTCTCTATCTCTACATTATGCTGCTGTCAGATGAGATGGCAACAACCTGGTGACAGAGTCCCTTTAAAGGGAATCAGCAGCAGGATTTTACCCACAAAATATTTATATGTGCATAAGTGCAAAATATAGAAATAAGCTTTGAGCATCAAACACTAACATCAATGGGAAAACAAAATAAGCTGGGGATAAGAGAAAAAAGCAGCAGTGGTGTTCAGTAATAGCAATAGACAAGTATTGTAAGAGAAGAAATTACAGCACTAAGCTAAATAAAAAAAAAAATCCATTATTTCCAAAATAAGTGTATATTATAAAACGAGGTGGGTCACAGTGAGCATGAACTGGCAGTGATACACCATGGAACGCTCTCCCAAGTTTTTATGTAGCTTGGTGAGTGCTGTAACTTCTTATTATTATTTATATATACATATGACTCTTTCAAAGACAAGTCTAGCAATACCTTTCCATGACCAGTCCATTCCTCTGTTACTGATAAATTACCATTTGAATTGATATGCATATGCGGCTAAAGGCTATTTTTATATCTAAAGCCTCTGTCACTCCAGCTCTATTCCCCACCTAATGTCTCCTACTTCTATTTGACTGACAGCCTCTTTGCTGTTTGACTTCAGACAAAGAAGGAGGAGGCTGCACTGGGTGGGGAACAGAGCTGGAGTGACAAAAGCGTTAGATTGACTATAGTCCATCAACCTTTATTACATATCAATTCAAATAACAATTTCTCAGTGATGAATGAAAAGGTTGCCTATGTAGAGGTATTGCTGGACTTTGAAGGCTCTACATGCACATTTAAATTCCTTGATGGGTGCAATCCTGCTGACAGGTAGCTTTTACACACACACAGCTATTGATGAATATAGATTGAGGAAATACCGTACAGACCAAAAGTTTGGACACACCTGCTCATTCAAAGATTTTTCTGTATTTTCATGACTATGAAAATTGTAGATTCACACTGAAGGCATCAAATAAGTGTGAAACAACTGAAAATATGTCTTATATTCTAGGTTCTTCAAAGTAGCTCACCTTTTGCTTTGATTACTGCTTTGCACACTCTTGGCTTTCTCTTGATGAGCTTCAAGAGGTAGTCACCAGAAATGGTCTTCACTTCACAGGTGTGCCCTGTCAGGTTTAATAAGTAGGGATTTCTTGCCTTAAAATGGGGTTGGGACCATCAGTTGTGTTGTGCAGAAGTCTGGTGGACACACAGCTGATAGTCCTACTGAATAGACTGTTAGAATTTGTATTAAGGCAAAAAAAAGCAGGTAAGTAAAGAAAAACGAGTGGCCATCATTACTAGAAGTGAGTCTCAGTCTGAAAAATTGGGAAAACTTTGAAAGTGTCCCCAAGTGCAGTTGCAAAAACCATCAAGTGCTACAAAGAAACTGGCTTACATGAGGACCATCCCAGGAAAGGAAGACCAAGAGTCACCTCTGCTGCGGAGGATAAGTTCATCTGAGTCACCAGCCTCAGAAATCGCAGGTTAACTGCAGCTCAGATTAGAGACCAAGTCAATGCCACACAGAGTTCTAGCAGCAGACACAACTCTACAACAACTGTTAAGAGGAGACTGTGCAGCAGGCCTTCATGGTAAAATAGCTGCTAGGAAACCACTGGTAAGGACAGGCAACAAGCAGAAGAGACTTGTTTGGGCTAAACAACACAAGGAATGGACATTAGACCAGTGGAAATCTGTGCTTTGGTCTGATGAGTCCAAATTTGAGATCTTTGGTTCCAACCATCGTGTCTCTGTGCGACGCAGCAAAGGTGAACGGATGCACTCTACATGCCTGGTTCCCACCATAAAGCATGAAGGAGGAGGTGTGATGGTGTGAGGGTACTTTGCTGCTTTGAAGCTCATCAAGAGAATGCCAAGAGTGTGCAAAGAAATAACCAAAGCAAAAGGTGGCTACTTTGAAGAACCTAGAATATAAGACATATTTTCAGTTGTTTCACACTTTTTTGTTAAGTATATAATTCCACATATGTAAATTCATAGTTTTGATGCCTTCAGTGTGAATCTACAATTTACATAGTCATGAAAATAAAGAAAACTCTTTGAATGAGAAGGTGTGTCCTAACTTATGGTATGCACTGTATACAGAAGTTTACTTTGTTATGTCACTGCACATTTCCACAGTTCAATTCAGATTTTAATTGTTTTGTAACTTGTAGCTAACCATGCGGATAAATTGGCAAATACCTACAAACTTCCCACAGTAATAAATAACTTTTATATAATTAATGCTAGAGTCAGGTAGTTTTACAACACCCAGTGAGATTACTGTCTTATGTAGGTCTATCAAAAGAGGATAACGCATGGCATGTTCTCAATAAAAAAAACCTTATGCTTGGAAATAAACAGTCAACCACAGCCTACATCTACATTGATGATAATGTGATGATTGTTATTGCTCTAATATTTTTATATTTAATATATATATTATATTTATATTTTTATTGTCTAGTACAAGTGAACTACATAAGTTATTTAAGGTGATTGAAGTTTGTTTTTTGAAAAGAGATTATATGTATTTCAGTTACCATTCAGTCTTCTATCAGAGTTTGATATAGGTGTCGATCAAACCAGCACATATTTTAATGGAAACCAATCATGTTGAGAATGATATCTGGTATGCAGGCATAGTGTTATAGAAAAGAAGGACCTGATCACATATCAGGGTTTGCTCACACTAGGGTATCATAAATTGGTTCGATTTTCATCCAGGAAAGTAGGACAAGAGAACTCCATTGTAACGCTGGTCTGTTTGTCCCTTGTTTTCCAGAGTTACTATGCATGCTAGTGCTCTGTCCCAATGCTCCTTACCTTATTCAGCTGGGATACTGTTATCTGTTACGTTTAATGATATTGCTCAGTCCCTTGCTGAGCTGTATAGCCATCTGTGTGTTGTGATGTCCTCTGCTGAGCTGCGTTACCGTGTGTGCAATTCCAGGCTACTCTGCTGCGGAGTCATCTACATGTTGCGAGGTCCTCTGCAGAGTTGCATGACTATCCATGAGGTACCCTAGATCCCAGTCCCTGTGTAGTGTATGCTCGTTCCTGTTGTGCTTAGGGTGCATGCCACCACATCTTCCATGCTTTATAGGGGTGATGTGTGCACCTTAGATTGGTGTCCAAAGCCTATTGCTGTGAGGCATCTCCTATTTAAAGTTCCTCTTTCCTGTTGGGTGTTGCCAGAACTTTGCATTAGGTTTGCAAAACCTAACTATGTGTGCTGGTCCGCTTGCTGTTCCTGATCTGCCTATCATTCTATCTTCAGTTCTGCCAGCAACCAATTTTGTGATAGCTGTTACTGGCCTGGACCCATCCTTTCCTTGTGTCTCCCTTTGCACCAGCCTCTCTGTCTTGTTTCTGGAATCCTGCTGTGTCAGGTACCTGAAGTCCTGCTGTGCCTAGTACCTTGAACCTAAAGCTACTTTCACATAACGATTTTGAAGGGAGCCGATGCTGTCCGATAAATTCGGACAGCATCGGCTCACTTCTGATGCCTGGAATCGTATGCCAAATAGGCATCCGATGCCGGCATAAAATCATAGCCTCCGGTCTTAAAAAAAAAAAAAAAAAAAAAAAGTTTATGCTCACCTATCCCCGAGGCCCCCGCCGTCTCCCGCAGGCTCTCGCCGGCTCCCGGTGTCATCGCGGTGTCTGCAGAGGTCTTCTTCTGCTGTACAGGACCTGCCGTGATGTCACAGTCACGTGACAGGAGGTTACACCATGGTAACCTGCGGTCACGTGACTGTGACATCACGGCAGGTTCTGTTCAGAAGTAGAAGACCTCTGCAGACACCGGGAGCCTGTAGGAGCCGGCGGGAGACGGCAGGTGAGCATATACTTTTTTTTTTTTTAACCCCTGCTTTCCAGTTTTGAGCATTTTTCACTGCACTGAGCATGCTCAGTACAGTAAAATCGGGTCCGAGGAGACATCAGATGTTTCCTCAGACCCTGCTCCATAGGGCCCCATGTTAAATTGATCGGACCGAATCAGATGTGCACTAAATACCATCCAATTTGGTCTGATCTGATTTTGTCCGATTTTATTCTCGGTGCAAAAATCGGAGCATGCTCCGATTTTTGCACCGATAAAAAATCGGACAGAATCGGATCGGACCAAATCGGATGGCATTTAGTGCACATCCAATTCAGTCTGATGCCCATAGAGCTGCATGGGGGCCAAAATCGGTTCGATGCTGTCTGATTTTTATCGGACAGCATCGGATTTAAAAAATCTGTAGTGTGAAACCAGCCTAAGTTCAAGCTGGCCAGCTGGTACAGGCAATTAATGTGATGGTAACTCAGCTGGAGCATTTGTCCACCACAGGCAACGCTCTGTCCTGTGTCTCTACTGTAAATAATGGCTTGTAGTACTTTTTATGGTTATAAAAGGTTATTATTTACCCCAATTGTGGCGCACGTCACATCCAAGGAGTCTTCTTGGCATCAAATACGTATATAGATACTGTATGTATATATAGAAGATATAGAAGACAGTGCCTAACAGTTGGTGATTCAAGCAAAAATGTCTTTATTCCACCAACAGTGCATCAATTCAATCCATCCAAATGAAATCTTTAACAAGCATGTCAGACATTAATATAACCCCACCTTAAATAGCCGGAGTAAAATAGTTTACCATCCCTCATTAATATTATCAAGTTTTCATGTTTAGTGTATGTGGCACCCCTCCGGGGGATTGCTACGGGTTCCACCAGTGCAAGGAAGGAATTACACCTTGGTTAGAACAGCACACATCACCTTCCACCCCAAACCTGAAGGGGGAGCTCTACTGGCTGCCTTAAGCCAGTTCCCCTTTAAGAACATCCAGGCCTGAGGGGAGGAGTTAATTAGTCCCTGTAGTTTCAGTTCAGTCTGCAGTGAGGAGGAAGAGAGAGGAGACAGAGGAACTGGTCGCTGGGGAGAGATCCAGGACCAGGGACCACTGACCGCTGTGCGCACCCTAGGGAAAGGGTCGGAGGCAAGTGGAGAAGCAGCAAACTAAGAAAAGGGAAAGAGATAATACAGCCCTTTAGTACACCCAGACACTGGTGTCTGATGCTGTCAGCATACAGAGCTACAGCAAAAGCCCAGCAGACTCAGGAGGAGTTCAGCCCTGAGGAGAGCGAGTAAGAGACACTAAACTGACCAAGCATAGGACCAGGGGCCACATGAGAAACAGGGACCCCGCAGAAGGACCTCATTGTCAGCTTAGTACAAAGTCCAAAGAGGGAGAAGAAGCGGTGGGTTCAGGCGCAGGCAGGACTCATCCCACTCCGCAGAGCACAGACACAGAAGAGGCCTCATAACTTTCTAAGGTGGAAGTCCCAAGTTGCACCTTGGGACCTGGTTACTACTCTGGACTGTACCTGTTACGGTATCATCAGTAAAATGTAGCGAAATACCAATCTCTGTGTGTCTGTGTGCCTGTCTATCCGCCGCCATTCACTGCTGTATCAGCAAAGACTTAACTACTACTCCCCTCATCCATCCCCGCTGCCCTGAGGTAAAGCTCCACCTGGGGGAGCTGTTCCCCCTCTGCTGCACCCACCATCACCTCAGCGGCCGGTTTGCACTACTGGTACCATATTACCGAGAACTACAGGTGGCGTCACGTTCAATTGTAAATAGCTCTCTTGTCCCCCACCGTTCCCCGCCATTGAGGGTCCAGGGCATGGGACCTGGGATCGACCATCCGTGATCCCCCCATCAAAGCCGCCATCAGCCCCGGTACCCGAATACACCATACCCTGTCGATCGCCTCATGTACACTGTATAAGGACGGGTTAACAGTAATGAGGGGTTGGTACATTATTTTATGCTGTCTATTTAAGGAGGATTGTGTTAATGTCTGACATGCTTTAAGATTCCATTTGTATGGATCGAAACGTTGCACAGATGGTGGAATAAAGAAATTTTTCCTTGAATCACTGTTAAGCAAAGAAATAAGCAGCACAGCTCTGTTTGGGTGCAAATCAGTCCAGTTTCTCTTCCTCCTCACTGGTATACAATAAACAAAATGACTGCAGCACTCCATATCTTCAATTCAAATGCCTTTATTGGCCTTCAGGTGTATTTGGGACGTTTCGGGAACATCTAGAGGAAGGGAGATGCTTGAATCACTGAATATGTGAGGCATTGTCTTCTATATTTGTGCCTCTACCGGGTCTGGACATCCTCCCTCAGGACTGGCACCCTCTTCAACAGACCCACCTAAGGTTACAAGTTCTGGTGAAGCAGCCAAGCTCCAGCTTCCACTCCCATTTTTGTTAGGAAGTTAGAAGAAATACAAGTTTGCCAGCAGAGCTCAGAAGGGTAGGAGTGCTATTGAAGCACAGATTTGGCAGAAATAGACTAATGCAGGCGCCATGATGTTCATATCAGTGGACTTTGAGGGTCATTGTAAAAGCTTCAGCTTGCACCTCTTGAGGTAGGCTATTGCGGATTTTGATGTGTGTTTGGGATCCTCCATTTGTAGAAGCCATCATCTTTTCAACCTCAGCTTTTTTACTAATGGTGTTATGTTTGCATCAAAAATTTGTTTCATTTTCATTGAATTCATTCTTCTTCATTCTTCTTTGGTGAGGACACAAGAGATATTTTCTTATGATGACTCTTCCATGAAGGCCATATTTGAGCAGGTGTCACTGAACAGCAGAACAATGTACTACAACTGCAGACTGCCGAGACCCCATGTTCAGTTTCGCCGTGCAATGATAGAGAGAGACCACAATGTTGTAAGTTTTCAAAGCTTTATTAAAACACGCAACAAACCGATGACTATACAAGGGGGCGGGAATTGGACGCTCACTATCAATGGAACCGACGGGACTGTTGGGTAACTAATGAAGGGGGTGGATTAATTTTGGCCGCAGATCTTGTTGTTTTGAGCATAACAGCCTATAGGCTCACCACTTGGAGGCTTAGCAGCCTTGAGGCGTATCAGCCTAGTAAGGCGTAACAGCCTTGAGCGGCCTGCCGGCCTTGCAAGGCATATCAGCCTTAGGTCCTGGGAAGAGGCAAAACCCGATGCCCGGGCCATCCTAGACAGGTTGACGCCCTGTAGGAGGGGCGCCCGATGCCTAGGCCGTCCTGGACAGGTTGAATCTTACCAACTCCCTCTTCCACCGGCTGTGACTTAAAGCTTCCTTCTAAGGGGCGGGAGGGCGGGCGTTGATGTTTGCCTGGGAGAGCAGGAGGTAAGAGGGAGGTTGCTCATAGGTAATGCTACTTATAGCCAGGAGGCAGGCTGAGGGCTAGTGAGAAAAAGGGGAGGAGGGGGACCTGTGAAGGCAGGCTAGAGGTAGTTGAGGGAAGAGGGGCTTCTTTTCTTGTCACTATATCATTGCAAGGAGAAGGGGGGTTGTTGCTGCTGAGACAGCTGAGGGCTCGGCAATCCAGAGCATACGGCAGTGGCCGAGGTGCCCTCCAGACTGCTGAGACCCCATGTTCGTTTCCCCTCGCCGTGCAATGATAGAGAGAGACCACAACGTTGTAAGTTTTCAAAGCTTTATTAAAACACGCAACAAACCGATGACTATACAAGGGGGCGGGAATTGGACGCTCACTATCAATGGGACCGACGGGACTGTTGGGTAACTAATGAAGGGGGTGGGTTAATTTTGGCCGCAGATCTTGTTGTTTTGGGCATAACAGCCTACAGGCTCACCGCTTGGAGGCTTAGCAGCCTTGAGGCGTATCAGCCTAGTAAGGCGTAACAGCCTTGAGCGGCCTGCCGGCCTTGCGAGGCATATCAGCCTTAGGTCCTGAGAAGAGGCAAAACCCGATTCCCGGGCCGTCCTAGTCAGGTTGACACCCTGTAGGAGGGGCGCCCGATGCCTAGGCTGTCCTGGACAGGTTGAATCTTACCAACTCCCTCTTCCACCGGCCAAGGAGCTGCTCTAAGCAGAGCCAGAGCTGCGACCCCTTCACACGTGCTTCAAAGCTTCCTCAACCCCATCTTGGATATCTGACAGGAAGATATCCAACCCTATCTCGTTTAGGCTGCTTCTGTCTGACCTAAGGAAACCTCTCACTTCGTTCTGTATAATGTCGTGGTGGACTACCACGCCATTCCTGGCCGCCACTAATTGTGCAATTCGTGCGTTGACCTGTCTCCTTGATCGTTCCACCGCTGACGGGTTTTTTGCCCTCAGCAAGGTAACCCTGGGCAGCATTGCGGACCATACTATGACTAGGTGGTTAAAGAAAAGATTCAACCTTTCTAAATCTGTCTTCATGATCGCCAGCAGCTCTTGAATCCTCATGGACACCAACTCGTCGCTCCCGGCATGTATTACTAAGATTACTGAGTCCGTTACTACCTTCGAAATGGCCACTGCCTCTGGGAGCACCGGCGCCCATGTAAAGTCTATTGCAGTCCTCCAATGGACATCATGATCCCGGAAACCGAGATTTTCTCCTCCTGGCTTCTTCTCCGCTGCTCGTTTAGCTGCCCAAAGCATTTCTGATTGACCCAAGATCCAGACTGAGGCTCTGCCGGCGCCTGCAAGAAAAATTACACTTCCTTGTTATGGGGGGGTGGGGGGGGGTTAAAAGGAGAAAGAAGGATAGCAACTTGAAAGTAGTGAGGAAGGGTGGGGAGGGAGACGGAGCCAAAGTGAAAGAGGGAAAGGGAGGAAATGAGACTGCAAGTCGGGAGCAGGAGGAGGAGGGAAGAGGCGAGAGAGGAGAAGAGGAATAGAGTAGCTGAGTTAGGAGAAGAGAGGGGGATGCTGAGTCCTGGCGTGTGACGCCCGTCCATTGACCTGCTTACAGTAAATCTGGTCTTACACACCGGAAAAAGGAGTCTGACTTCCATCTTTCCACCTGTTGTATCTCGTGGTTCGAGAAACCCGCTTTAGCTGCCTCCGTTGCTGCTCCGATCCGAAAGGAATGAGTGCCATACTGTTTAGGTTGGAGACCGGCTTTCTCTAACGCGATTTTTAACAGGCAGGCGAACTGCGCAATGGTAAACGGGGAACCATCTACATGCTCGAAAAAACATGATCGGGGTGTGTGGGAATCGCAGTATTGCTGTATGGCCTCCACGGGGCATATAGGACCTCCGGATGGAAAAATAGGGAACCATATACCTTGACTTGCTTGGTCCGTTTTGGACCGCCTGATGCGAATTCTGACCCCTTCATTGCATGCTATTACGTCGTCGTGCCGTAACCCCCCTGGGCGGTGAGCTGATTTGCTGACTAGTTCGCCAACGCGTAGCGCTCCAAAAAAGGCAACAGCGAAAGCTGCTGAAACCAGCAAAACTTCATGGCGGCTAGTGCAGGTGTTGGGTAAATTTGCTACCAAGTCTGTGAGGAGAGTGTACGAGATGGGCCTTCTGCTGTCAACTTGTCTGTGCTTTCTCTTCCAGCCTTTAATGGCTTGCGTGAAGAGGAAGGACTTTGTAATATCTGGCCAGCCCCGTAACCTGAAGTGAAAGGCCAAACCCGCTAGGCGTTGTTGTGCTACTGTACCTGAACAGCCGCTTTTTTGCAAGTTTGTGAGGTAGCATGCTACTGTGTGACATAGAAAACTGGGTGATACTTGCTTTGGGAGCGTTGGCACCATCTCCGACCATTCTTTCAACGCCTTACCGTATGACCGCCAGGTGGCTGGGGCCAATGATGCCTGCACCAGCGACATCAGTGATTCTCCGCAAGCTTCCACAGAAACGGCGGGCATTCCAGGCCCTCGCGATTCGCCTCTGGATGCAGTCTCCTGAATTTCTGAAAATCAAAACGAGACAAAGCATCAGCTGCGTTGTTGTCGACCCTCGGCACGTGACGTGCTCTGAACCAAATGTTGTGCTGTAAGCACCTGAGTACCAGGAAACGGAGCAAGTTGATGCCTGGTGGGGATGAAGATGCCAGGCGATTGATTGCATGGACCACGCTGAGGTTGTCTGTCCAGAAGCAGATTCTTTTGTTAGCTAGCTGGTCGGCCCACAATGCCGCGGCCACCGCTATCGGAAATACTTCCAAAAGGGTGAGGTTCATTGTCCACCCGACTGAGTGCCAGGTTCCTAGCCAGCAGCTTGCACACCATTCGTTGCCTAGGAAGACTCCGAAACCATGGGCACCCGCCGCGTCTGAGTGCAGCGCTATGTCAGAGCATGACACCTCTGGTTCTTGGAAACACGTGTGACCGTTGTAGTTAGCAAGGAAGGCCTTCCAGACTTTCATGTCTTCTTTCAGCGGTCTCGTGATCCGTAACCTGTGGTGACCGATGGACATGCCCCTGGTGGATAAGGACAATCTGCGAGAAAAAACTCTGCCCATCGGCATGACCCTGCATGCAAAGGCCAACAGCCCCAGCAGTGTCTGTATTTGTACCAGCGTAACCTTTTGAACAGCTAGAAAACCTTCGATTAGGGCTGTGATTTTTGTGATCTTGGCGTGCGGCAGACGGAACACCATTTCCATGGTGTCGATTTCTATCTCCAGAAATGACAACACTGTCACCGGACCTTCCGTTTTTTCAGCGGATAGTGGAACTCCGAAATTAGCCGCCAAAGCCTGAAAGGCGTGGAGCGCAGTTGCGCATGTTCCGGACTGCACGGGGCCCACAAATAAGAAGTCGTCCAGGTAGTGAGTAATGGATTTGACTCCGGACCATTTCTTCGCCACCCATTCCAGAAATGTGCTGCAGAGTTTAAAGAGCGATCAGGAAATGGGGCAACCCATTGGTAGGCACATGTCATAGAAAAATAGATTTTCTACGGTGCATCCTTGTAGATGGTGGCACTCTGGGTGTACTGGAAGCAGGCAAAAGGCTGACACTGTCCGATTTGGCCAAGAGGGCCCCTTTCCCCACTTCTCTCACCAAAGCAACTGCTTTGTCAAATGACACGTACAATACTACAGAATCCTCGGCTGGTATGTCATCATTGATGGATCTCCCGTGAGGGAAAGAGAGGTGGTGTATTAGTCTGAACTCACCTGGCTCCTTTTTTGGCACAAGTCCCAGGGACGAGATTTTGAGGTTAGAAAAAGGGATGCTTTGAAATGGGCCGGCCATCCGGCCTAACGCCACTTCCTTTTGTACTTTTTTTGCGAGGATCTCGGGGTGTTCCTTGGCAGATTTGAGGTTGGGAGCATACCTTGGTACTGTGGAAGGGGTGAAGAGAATGAAAAACCCGTTGGTGAAGCCAGCTAGTAGGGTTTCAGCCGCGGCTCTATTGGGATACCTTCTTAACCATGGTGCTATCCTTGCTGCGATCACTGGAGTCCTTGTGGACTGCGAGAAAAAGCCTTCTCGCATTTAGCAATGGTGTGTTTCCCCCCACAAGAGGCGCAGTCGTGTCTGTATTTACACAGACCTTGAAATTTGCAATGTCCCTGGTTAAATTGCCAACAGCTGCCCGGGGTACGTGGTTTTCCACCTGAATGGGTTTGGGCTGCATGTGTAGCCCCCTGAAAGGACTGCACGGTCCTCGGAGCCGTCATCAACCGCAACCATGGGTCCGTGGCCTTTTTGTCCCAACCCAGATGAGGGCTTTCTGCGAGCTGCTGCCTGAAATCCTCATCGTATTTCCACCACGCTGAGCCCCCGTAGGTTTTGTATGAGTGGTATATGGTCTCCCCGTATGTAAACAGTTGAGAGCAGCGCTCTGGGTGTTTTTGCCCCATGACGGCCCCAAGAATGTAAAAGGCTTGGGTCCAATTACCGATAGTTTTGGCAACCTTTGGTTTGCTATTGGAAAAGCGTTCTGGGGGCCGCGTTTCTCTTTCTATTGTAGTGTGCTCTGGCTTCAACAGGGACCAAATGTCCACGTAGTCATTGGCCCAAATCTTTTGCTTGATTTCAGCGGCCAAATGAGCCCCCGAACTGGGCACTTTGTGAAAGCCTTCGTCCGGGGACTCGAGCTCCACAGAAAGAGCACTACTGAGTGAGGGAGAATTAGATGTGAGGGACCCTGCCCCCCGTGGGCTGCCTTGGGAACCCGTAACCCACGAGCTCGTGAAGAGCGACTTACCCCAAGATGTTGATGACCATGCTGGAGATGACGGTGTTGAAGCCCTCCTTTCGAAATGTCTGCTTGGAGACCGGTGTCCGTTCGACGGGGTTGTGGACGAGCCTGCTGGTGATCATCTGGTCCTTTTTGGCGATCGAGAGCTCGTGCAGTCGTCCCTGGAACGATGTCTGGGCCTGCTGTGCCTAATGTAACTTGAAGTCCCTGGGGATGGAGGCCAGCGGCTGCTAGGGGAGCGCTGCGGCGACGGGGACATGGATCTGCGATCGGATCCGTGCCGCCGGGTACCAGCTGCGCTGGCAGCCTGTGCCTTGTAGCTGTGCCCTGTCCGGGAGATGTACTGACTCCGTGTGCATGTAGTGGCCGGGGGTGACCGTGTTTTAGGACTGGGAGGCCCCGAGGTGTGCATGCCCACCGGCCAATAGCCCGTGTCGTCCTCCGAATTGGCTTCGGAGTGGTAGTTATGGCCCTCTAGCCTCATGGCTTGCCCCCCCTTGTATGCCCTGTGTCTTGCTGGCCTGTGTGGTGGGATAACGCTGCCCCTGCTGTCCGTGCGTTTGTGCCTTGCTCTTAAACGCCGGACCGGAAGCGGGCAGAGTCACGTGATGCGCGGTCACATGACTCGCGATCACGTGCCGCTTCTGAGCCCGGACCGGAAGCGGGGCGGAGTCACGTGATGCGCGGTCACATGACCGGCGAACATGTGACACGTCCGACCCCGGAAGTGGTGAGGTGGCACGCGCTGGCAGCAGCAGGGCGCGCACATTGGGGGCCTTGTGCACGTTGCGTGAAACTGAGCGCGGCAGGCGCGCGCGTTCTAGAGCGCGCGCCGCCACCAGCAAGTGCGTGCCGGCCTTTGTCCTAAGAGCCCGCCGCATAAGAAGCGATGCGGCGTGCCTGCGCGACCCCGCGCCAGCATCTCTGCGGTGCTGTGGGGCAAGGGAGGTTGATCCGGCCGAGCTGGTCCGCTGGTGCCGGGGGACCCGGCCAGGGACCGGAGGCGGGACACACAGGCCAGGGGCAGCCGGGATGCCACAGCTGATGGGGACTGGACCGGCGTCCGGCCGGAGCAGGCCCGATTGGCAGGAGCCTGCTTGGCCACGGCGCCAGCCGCCGGAGTGTCACCCAGAAGGGGAGGGACAGATCCCGGCCTTTTAACCCAGGGCCTCCTGATGGTGGACGACCAGAGCTCCCCAGGGGTGGTAAGTGATGGGGGCAATATTTGGGGGCAAGGTTGTGTGGGGGCCACGGCATCATGTCGTCCTATTTTTTGGGGGAGCTGTTTGTGGGCATTTCTAGACCGGGTGGCAGGTGGTCGAGTCTTGTTCCCCTTTGAGGCCAGACGTTGGCCTGCCTCTGTGTGACCCACATGGGCAGCCGTGCTTGGCCCTCCTGCCCTGGCCCCTGTGGAAGCCCTGTTCCTGGCCATGTCGATGGGGGGACATTGCTGTGTTGCCCTGACGTCGGGAGAGGGGCTCCCTGAGGGGCCTAGCCTTTTTGGGGGCGAGAAGGTCTTTTGGACCTCCTGGTGCCCTGCATCCGTCCGGGTAAAAGGGAGCCGTCGCTCACAAAGGAGGCGATCCAGTCGGCTTCCTCCTGTCCGAACATCTGCCTTACCTATGCAGCCAGCGCGTCCATAGTCTGTTCGGCGAAGCGATCGCTGTGTGTTCACCCGTCAACGTTGATGTTCGCCTGGGAGACCAGGAGGTAAGAGGGAGGTTGCTCATAGGTAATGCTACTTATAGCCAGGAGGCAGGCTGAGGGCTAGTGAGAAAAAGGGAGGAGGGGACCTGTGAAGGCAGGCTAGAGGTAGTTGAGGGAAGAGGGGCTTCTTTTCTTGTCACTATATCATTGCAAGGAGAAGGGGGGTTGTTGCTGCTGAGACAGCTGAGGGCTCGGCAGTCCAGAGCATACGGCAGCGGCCGAGGTGCCCTCCAGAGTCTGCTAAATATTCCTGAAGCTCTTTTACAATCAAACAGATGTACTAATTTGCCACTCTAGCAATCCTGCAAGCAATTCTCACAGAAATTTTGATTGGTCTTCCAGACCTTATCTTGATCTATTCCTGTTATCTGTCATTTTTTAATTATATTTAAATTGAGGAAAGATCCACTTTGCTATTTTTTTTATAGCCTTCTACTGCTTTGTGGCACCCAAACTATAGGGAGCTGCTTAGAAGAACCCCTGGCTGCTGGTTTTTGGCATAAGTTTAGAAGGAGGTTGTGTCTTTATAGAGCTGTGAAATTTGCATCACTTGGCCTTTCATAGCAATGATAGTGAACAAGACAAAACCCTAACAGGCTAATTAAGGTCTGGAACCTTGGTCACAGTTATCTGAGTACAAAAATCTCCAAGGGCACCCATATTTTTTGCATTGGCCCATTTTTCTTTTAGTAATTATTAAAATGTGAATCATGAAACATTTTTTTGCCTCAACTGCAGAGGAAATGTGTCATATATAAGGGTGCGTGCACACGGTCAGTGTACGCAGCGTTTTGGACGCAGCGTCTTGCCGCTGCATCCAAAACACTGCATAGTACAGTACTAGCATAGTGGATGGGATTTCAAGAAAGCCCATCCTCACTATGCGTATCCCGCCCGCAGCGTCTTTGGAGCTGCGGTGCGGGATGCCGGGAGTCTGCTCCTCCGCAGCATGTTCATTTCATGCTGCGGAGTCGGAAGCGGCTCCCATCGGGTGAGTGCAGGGAGAAGCCACCCTGCACCCACCGCACGTGCTGAGTACAAGGCAGCTGCGGTCTCCCTGCGGCCACCCGCGGCTTCACTCAGGTCTGGAGGAGCTGCGTCCAACATGCATCTCCTCCGGACCACGTACACGCACCCTGACTTTCTGCTTTTTAGAGATCACTTCATCTTGAACTTGCTTAACTGTTCACAATAACAGTAACTTTGAATAGGCATGTGGGGAAGAAGGGAAAACATTTACATGTCACAGTGCATGGTATGTACCACCTTTTTTCAACTTGGACCAGCACTCCTCCTATTTAGCCAAAGTATTTTTAATTAGCAGGAGACTGCAACTACGGCTCCTCTTAAGGTACTGTTACACGGTACTACATCGCCTGCGATGTTGGAAGCGATGGCTCGGGTTCGCGCTCACTTCCGACATCCGCAGCCTAACTGTCACATGGGGCAAGATGTTGCCACAGCGATCGCTTGCTGGGCTGGGATCAACCCAGCGAGCGATCCTCTGCAATGCAGTGAATAGGCTGCATCACCGGCAACATCGCTGTTACGGTGTGACACTGCACGATCCAGCCTAATCGCTGGTGCAAGATCGCCAGGTTTTTGAACATGTTCAAAAACCTGGCAACTTGCAACCAGCGATTTATCACAGTTGCATCGTGCTGTTACACAGCATGATGCTCCAGCAATGTGGCTGCAACTTTGCTGAATCAGCAAAATTACAGCGATGTTGCATGCAACATCGTGCTGTGTAACGGTACCTTTTGTTTTGTTTTCAATTCAGATTCTGAAACATGTGAAAGGTAGGTTTTTTCACTGATACTGGTGCTGTGCGGCGGCCATTGTTGCTGTTGTGATGTGCTTGAGGGCTAGTGTGGCTACAGTCATGGGAACTTAGCCTCGCAGCATGGGTGCAGTGAGGCACCAGGTCACTCTCCCTGCTGGTAAACTATCGCTGTGGCAGTGGTTGGCTCATGGTGCCAACCTTTAAGGTTGCGTACCCACTGAGAAGTTTGGCGTAGCTTCTTACAGTCTGATTAGTATGTAAAACTAAGAACCTCTTGTTTAGTTTAGTAAATTTTTGCTTTTCCACAATGGATTGCTGTACAATGGATGTGCAGTCCAAGTCTTTATTTAATAAAGAATTGGAAAACGTTATTTCGCAATTTATGCTTTTATTTCAGTTTTACAATTATCCAGTGTGGATTAGTGTTTAAAGTGTTTGTGAAACTTTACAACAATAACAAATACCTTTCCCCCAGAAAGATAGTAAAGATTAAAGACATGGTCCACTTATTAGGTTGATAATGAGGGGTGTCAAATAGCAGTACCTGTCGCTGCTTGTTCAATGTTGTACTGGAGTTGTTGCCTTGGGTGTTACTGGACACACTCAGTTTCCAAGATACAACCGCGGCAGTTTCCTTGTTATCAGATGTCTTTGTTACGTAGACTCAGCGTTGGCCTACCTATACCGTGGTCTGGTGGTCTGCTCCCACCCCCCCGTCACAGGTCCTAAATCAGTAATATAGTATGATATACACGATGTATGACCCACCAGTGTGGTGTAATCCCGCCCTACACGTTTCGCCTCTATTATTTCATAGGAGGCTCATCAGGGGCACTTCAGTTCGGATCTTTCTCATATAACTACTGATATGGTTAGTCCCTATATGATAACCCTGGTAACACTGGGTAGACTGCTTCTATGTGGTGGTCAGGTGGAGCAATGGTTTTCAGGACTTATTTGTTGAAAGAGTCCACTTTATCTGAAAAGTGTATATATTAGGTGTCAGATGAGGTTGGGAAGCCACGAATAAAAATATAAATATACTAGCTGGCGGCCCGATTCTAAAGAATCGGGTGGTCTAGAATGCATATACAGTTTATTTAGTAAGAATTAACAATAATGCAATTAAGACATGATATCTATCCATCAACTACCTATGTTTGTATGGTGAATGTAATTTTTGAAAATTTAATTGTTCTGTAGTAAGGCTGTTGTACACCTACTGGCCAATAATTGTGTATCAATTCAGTAGCTTTATTTAAGATATGAATATTCATAGTCTACATATCCGCCAGTTTGTGTTTGCCCACCAACCACGGCAAGGTGGCCTTACATCTGATGGGGCCCTACTCTACCTTATTTCGATTTCTTAACACTTTGACACCTTTTACATCAGCTTTTTTCTGCTATTTGCAGAAGATGGGGATGAAAAAAGTAGAATGTCTGCACTTGCCAGCTAAGGGCCTACCTGCGGCACACTTGCAGCAAGTCCTATGCAATGTATATGGAACTTGCGGTTAACTTGCTGTAAATGCGGGAAACGTGGTTTCGGCAGCTGCACCAAATGCAGTCGCTAAAAAACCGCTGGTAACTGCGATTTTTGGGGCCGAAACTGTGTGTGCTGCATCTGTCGCAAGTGAACCACAAATTCATATACATTGCATGCAACTTGCGGCAAGTGTGCCGTAGGTCAACCCTTAGGCAGCAAGTGTAGAAATTATTATTTTTCCACTTAAACTTCCATAAATAACAGAAAAATGCTGCTGTAAAAGCAAAATCTGTCTTTTTGCATCTATCTATTTCCGTATCTATCTAAGTTTATAGAACACCACCTGAAGATGGAGATGTGTGTGAACAGCCGTCCCACCCGTCTCTTAGCTGTTCATAAAAACCTCACCCTGTTTACAAAGCAAAATTAAATCTCTCAGCAGCTATAGTGCTGGAGCTTCAAATACAGGTTCTTATCACCAAATGAAGGTATTTAGATGATACACATTTAACATCTTGTAGTTAATGTGTGTTCCACTTACATATAAAATTGGCATTGAGATATCATATTTCTAAATTTATGTAGATATGATATCGAGTTACTAACCGTAAATAGAGCTAGTATTACTGATGTATGTAAAGTGCTATTAAATTCATAGCACTATAAAAAAAAAAAAAAATAATAATATGCTAATTACTACATATGTTATATACATATTTCCTACATAAGTACTTAAAATCTATATCTATATGACTACACTAATTTTTTTTGGTATTTTAAATATTTTTTTACTTTATTTCTATGGCTACACAAATTTTTTTTAGTTTTTTGTTTTTTTTTCTTATCTATATACATATAAGTTTCCTATAGGTCTATATGTTCTTAAAAAAACCTAAGAAGCCAAAAAATAGAGAAGTAACTTTAAAGTAAAATATTTCTGTAGACTACATTCCGTGTGAAGACTTTGGTACTATTAGGCAATAATTGTCCTTGAAGTGGTGTATTAACCACTTTAACTCTCACATTGCAGCGTTGCTTCACCCTGGAAAAAGCAACATACAATTGACCATTGGCAAAAGCAGGTTCGGTAGATAAATACCAACTCGATGGAGGGTCTGGCCTTGAGATTTATTTATGGTCATTGCAAATGCGGGCTTGATGGGAAATTGTCTGCGTCTTAACTTAAAAGGTAATCCAGTCTCTGATGGACATAAATCAATGCGTGGAATGAATACCACATTCCTGCTGCTGAGCCACAAATTACTTTAGCTTGCATGAAATTGGCATGTAAGGCAGTGACAATGAGGCGCGTACCATTGCAGAGACCTATTTTCGTGTTCAGATTACGTAGTAACATGACAATGGTGCCAATTTTAAGTTTGAGCCGATGTGAAGGCATTCCAGTTGGTATTAGGGAATTTAAAAACTCAAGTGGGTATTGATCCAGGTCATCAGCTTCATCAGGATCCATGGAATCATCACTGATATATTCGTATAGTCACCTATCAATAAATCCTGACTTGAGAAATGACTTTCTCCACGTCCTAATTTTTTGGACATAAAATTGCATGAGAAGCAGCTGTATTTATGCTTTCCCTGTCATTTACATCAATACAAAGATGTCCAAAAATGTCATTTATTAAAGAGCCAGTGCATATCATGTCTGAAGGAATTTCAATAACATCATCTCCAAGGTTATCTTCATTAGATAGTTCACCATTTCCCAGTCGAAGCAACCAACTGCTGTAGTCAGGATCAATGGAGCGCATGTTGTTAATAAGTGGCAGGCAAGTAAAATGTTGCCAGTGTTGTGAGTATTTTAAACAGCTCTCTACAACATCAGTTCTAGTCCCATGAGGGATGACAGGAAGACATTGTCTAAAGTTGCCTCCAAAAACAATGACTTTACCTCCAAAGGGTGTTTTTTCTTTGTGAGCTAAATTTGTTGTCATGACATCACGTAAAACTCTATCAATGACATGGAGTGCATATTTCGATAGCATTGTGCACTCATCAATGTTTCATTCACAGGAATTGGAATCCCATAAAGGAATGAATGGTTCGTCCACCTTGTAGAAAGTTGCGGCAATTCCAGTAGTGGCAGCAGGTGACACAATGTCTCCTTGTCGTCTTAGCTGATGTAGGAGTAGGTGATATAGCGTTTTTCCGCTGCCACCAGGACCATCAAGGAAAAAAACACTTTGGTGTTGAATTAGTGTCTTCTAAAGCTTGAGTGATAGCATCCAAAGCAAAAAGTTGGTCCTCATTTAGAGTAGCTTTCATTTCAGCAGCTGTTGCTAACTCATAATCTTTATCATACTGTGGGAGGAGGTTGTTTTTTGACTGGACGTGGCAAATTAAAATCAGTATAAGTTTTGCCATGAGCTTTAAGAACATGTTGGACATCTGTCATAGCATAGCCTTCACAATTGACACACTCCAGAGTGTCGGAGTGGTATGCATGGCAGTAGTCTTCTACAAAGTGTTGCTTAAATTCATCCCCTAAGTCCCGAGGTTTAGCTGGAGGACCAAAAATACAAATGTAGGCAAACATGTCACATAACTGTGCTGGCATGTTGAGAATACTGGCATCAAGTAATGTATTTCTCCTCAGACTATCATCAAATAGTAAGCCAAGGGCTAATGCTGCGTCTTTGAAGCTTTGATGTGTGACTCCGTATACAGTTTTTATGCTCAAAACTGGTTGCACCTTTGACTTGTAACAATAACAATCTTAAATAGTAGCGTTCTTGGTCTTTCACCCTGACAGTATACATTCGTCCAATCACAGAACTACCTGCTCGCTTTCTTACTTCCCAAGAACCTTCTTTTCCAAACATAGTTCTCTGGAATTTCACGGTATAAATACTGATGAGCATGCTGGTCGTTTTGATTAAGCTGAAAGTAGGCCATGAGTGTAGATTTTCGATGGAGCTTTTGTTTGATGTTTCCAATAGAGTCATCCTCATGAAAATAGAGTGGCTGAGAATGTGGTCGATGTACAGCAAGGCGAATAATGCTATGAGATTGTTTATGCATGGGATATGCGAATATTTGCCAAGCTGCTTCAGTGCACTGACATATCTTGAGTCCATGAATTGTTGTGTTTCATCATGTTGGATGTTAGTCTGGGAGATTTCAAGACTGGCTTTATCATGTCCTTTGTAGACATATTTAAATAAATATTTCACAGCCTGAATGGAACCACAAACTTCGACATTAATATGGATTATAATGTAAACCACCCACGAATTGTTAATCATGTGAGAATGGTATTGAAAAGATGGGCCAAATTGTCTGCGATAAGTGGATAGGCATCCTTAGCTATGATGGTTTTTGTTTGTAAATCTTTAGGGAAACCTTTCGTACACTTTCCCATTATCCATACAGGGAAAATTTGGTTGTGTTCGCCACACGGACCATGAATCACATGTTGGAGAACAATTGTATGGAGCTGAGGGTAGTGGTAGGATTAGGAATTTCAGCCCACACTGTATTGTCTACGTCGTCCTCAGTCCTTAATTTGGATTTGCTATCCAGAATGATTAAAATGTGAGCATGTGGTAGGCCACGTTTTTGAAATTCAATGACATGAACCATAGCGCACACTTTTCCAAACAATCCCTTGTTAATCCCTTAAAAGAGCATCCAGCTTAATTTTGAAAACACGTGCAACTAAATCTGGTCTGTGTTCCACACGCTGCCAAGGTTGTAAATTAGCAGTTATTTCACTCCATTTTGGATTACAGGTCATGGTTATAAAGAGATCAGGGCGACCATATTTTGTGACAATTGACATGGCATCTTGGTACCGCTGCTGCATGTTTCTGGGACTACCTTCAAATGAGGATGGTAAAATCACAGTTTTTCCAATGGGGATTCCTTCTCAATAGATTTTGTAAGTAGATGTTCTTGTAGAACGCAATAATCCTCCACTTTGAGATCCTTTTGGTGTTTGGGATGTAATTGAGTCGATTGGCTTCAATTTTCACATAAGCATCGACTAAATATTGCTGAGTGAGTTTTCCACCATTGAGGAGTGGATTGAAGTCATTTCTCACAGACAGCACATAGCAGTAATATTGTGGTTGTGTAATCCTACGTGGATTTTGTCCTTGGTGCTTAAGTCCATCATGCCATCCTTGGTCTCCATGAGGGAAAAATAAAGGATATAATAAGGCATCTATATTGCTGTGGAGGATGCTTACTTGTTGCGTTTTGGGAGCTAAAGGGTTGTTAGGGTCAGGTTTGAGATTAATTAATATGTCGCGATTAAATGGTGGCTCTCCATCATCATTTTCAAAGACAACGCGACTCATTCACAGTAGGATTATTATAGCGTCTTGGATCTTGCGTGCGATCTTGTTTCAGGGCCATGGTTATATTTGGCATGACAGTGTTATTTTGTAAAGCTTTAATCTGTTCTTCATGTTCCGCATCTCTTAACATCTTGTACACAGCTACAAATGGATTGACAGTGTCTAAGAGAGTTGCAATAATACTCATCAGAGTGGGATGACATTTTTTATTTTCTTTACATTGCAAGCGTTGTTCTGTAGCAGTAGCAGTGTCCAAAATATAAAGTTGGGCATACGCAGGAACTTGATCTTCAGAGGGATGTAGTGTTCCAGTGCGGTGGTATATTTGTCCATGTATGCGGAAACAATATGGGCCATGTCCAGGTGGTGGTGAAATATTAGCACCCATGGAGGCGAAAGGAAATGACCTGTTAATGCTGCGTATGTTATCCATGAAATTTTTACTGAATGGACTTTCTCCTTTCATTAAAAGTGTCAAGACATCTGGATATTGTGGTATTGGTATACAGACTTTGGCCTTATGACAACAAAGGGTAAAACTTTTATCTGATAGTATTTCATCCCCAAAATGTAGGGCGTTACAATGTTGACACAAATAGTTCATAGGACCACAGGTGTGTTCTTCAATAGTACTGTCATCTTGAGTGACAGCTTTAGGCAGTAGATGGTAAGGCATTGTTAAAGGGGCATTAGAACGTTTGTGTAGAGCCACGTATATTAACCGTCGGACAGGTATAGGCTCATGAAGGTGTGATGAATCTTCATTTGAGGTAGTCGAAGGTTTATTTTGACGGTGTAAACGGCGGGCAGCAGCAGCTTTTTGTAAGTGATTTGTGTGCGACTTAGGACACTCATTAGTGACACGTGTGTGAAAGGCAGCGTTAACTTGGTTCAGGCGACAGCGTTTAGCTTCTGAAGTCTCAGCATCACGGTATTTGCACTTACGTTTAGTGTGTGAAGCTGGTCCAGTATCTGCAGTGTGAGCACCTTGAGTAACTGTGCACATTGAAGTGTTATTGTGGTCCAAAAGCATTACTGTGGAAGGGGGGGTAGCTTTTTTGCGGCGTTCACGTGCTGCGGCAGCTTGTTGTTGTACACGTATGGCTTTGTGCTCAGGAGCCTCATTGGCGATACGTGTATTAAAAGCAGCCTTAACGGTGTCAAGGCGATGGCGTGTCTCTTGTTCAGTTTCGTTAGCACGCTGTTGTCGTTTACGCGCTGCAGCGGCGGCTTTTTTGTCCTTGTCATTCTGATTGGTATTATTGGAGCTCATGTTGGCGTGGCCAAATTACCGTACGTGTACGGGTTAATGACAGGAGGGTAATAAGAGTCAGCAGGTAATAGGAGTAACCAAAAGAGTAATAAGGCGTAGTTATTTTGTAGAAAGATAGAGCAAGTAATAGGCAGTATATAGTATTAATACATAGGATTAGTCCTTTAATGTCAATGCAGTGGCTAATAGTAGCCAGGAAGTAATATTGGCAATGAAGGGGTTAATCTTAGTTGGTGGTAATAGTACAGAATAGGTGAATAGCAGGCACTAAGTTTTAGAAAAAAATTAGTACAGTTAATGGAGTGTCTGTATATAGCACCTTAAAGAAGGTGAAATAGTCAATATCCCAGAAAGGGTTAATATGGAGAAGTGAAATATAACAGGTCAAAGTTGTAATTTCACAGTCCCTGAATAGGAAATTAAATAAATAATAGAGGTCTTAGCTCATTTTTGAAGAGGTTCAGCGGGAGCTCGAAACTCAACGTACGTCCGAGAGGCACTGCGCAGTAGAATGAAGCTGTGAGGTGAAATTTCAAATTTCGCGCTCTAAAATGGCGGCCGCAAAATCTTGCGAGATTTCGGACCCGTCATGTATAGGCGCGTGTAAAAGTGTAAAAAGGGGGACGAGAGTACGGTGGCTAGCGGCTGGTCGGAGGCCAGCCGCGGCTACCTCTGCCACGGAGGTCCGCAGCGATGCCGCCGGGAGACGACCGGCATATGCCGGTCGTCTACCGGCATGCGATCCGCTGTCCGGAGCTCCAGGACCGTAGGGGCCCTTGGAGTTTAAAAATTTGCGGCTTTCCGCGAGGCGCCATTCTGATTGGTCGCTCGCGGCGGCGCCGACCACTCAGAATAGCGGCGCGCTGTATGGCGCCATACTTCAAATACACTGTACTCAGTGTATTTGAAGTATGGCGCCATACAGGGCGCTGCTATTCTGATTGGTCGGCGCGTTCAGCGCGCCGACCAACAAGAATAGCGTCGCGCGCTGTGCCGCCATATTTGAAATACACTGACTACAGTGTATTTGAAGTATGGCGCCATACAGTGCGCCGCTATTCTGATTGGTCGGCGCGCTGAATGCGCCGACCAATCAGAATAGCGGCGTGCTGTATAGCGCCATACTTCAAATACACTGACTACAGTGTATTTCAAATATGGCGGCATAGCGCCCGCCGCTATTCTGATTGGTCGTGGCGTTCAGGGCGCCTACCAATCAGAATAGCGGCGCGCTGTATGGCGCCATACTTCAAATACACTGACTACAGTGTATTTCAAATATGGCTGCATAGCGCGCGCCGCTATTCTGATTGGTCGCGGCGTTCAGGGCGCCAACCAATCAGAATAGCGGAGCTCAATGCCGCCATATTTGAAATACACTGTAGTCAGTGTATTTGAAGTATGGCGCCATACAAGGCGCCACTATTCTGATTGGTGGGTGCGCTGAACGTGGCTACCAATCAGAATAGCAGGGCACGGAGCGGGAGCGAGGTAGCCGGGAGCCGATGTCGGCTCCCGGCTACCTCGCGCCGGCGGAGCGAGCCGGGGATCTCCATGCCGGGCTTATCCCCGGCTCAGCTCCGGGGAGCCGCGAGCCAGCCGGGATTTGCTCGGTACCGCCGCTGCCATTCTGATTGGTCGGTCGCTTGTGAGCGACCAATCAGATTCAAGCCGCGGCACGGCGTCATGTTTTCAAATGTATGAAGTTAAAAAAAAAAATTTGAAAGATGGCGCCGTGTTTCGTGGCGCTCTTTTCATTGGTCGGCGCCAGGCGCGAGCGACCAATGAGAAGAGTGGGGCGGGGCACGGCGCCATATTTGAAATCCAGCGGGAACTTTGTATTTCAAATATGGCGCCGTGCCCGCCCCACTCTTCTCATTGGTCACTCGCACCTGGTGCCGACCAATGCAAAGAGCGCCGCGAAACACGGCGCCATCGTTAATTTTTTCTTTTTTTTACTGATTTTTTTTTTATTCTGATTGGTCGGCGCGCTGAACGTGGCGACCAATCAGAATAGCGGCGCGCTCAATGCCGCGATATTTGAAATACACTGTAGTCAGTGTATGTGAAGTATGGCGCCATATAGGGCGCCGTTATTCTGATTGGTCGTCGTGTTCAGCGCGCCGACCAATAAGAATAGCGGCGCGCGCTATGCCGCCATATTTGAAATACACTGACTACAGTGTATTTGAAGTATGGCGCCATACAGTGCGTCGCTATTCTGATTGGTCGTCGTGTTCAGCCGCCGACCAATCAGAATAGCGGTGCGCTCAATGCCGCTATACTTCAAATACACTGTAGTCAGTATATTTGAAGTATGGCGGCATAGCGAGCTCCGTTATTCTGATTGGTCGCCGCGTTCAGCGCGCTGACCAATCAGAATAGCGGCGCGCTCAATGCCGCCATATTTGAAATACACTGCAGTCAGTGTATTTGAAGTATGCCGCCATACAGGGCGCCGCTATTCTGATTGGTCGCCACGTCCAGCCCGCCGACCAATCAGAATAGCGGGGCACAGAGCGGGCGCGAGGTAGCCGGGATCCGAGGTCGGCTCCAGGCTAGCTCGCGCCGGCGGAGGGGCCGCGAGGTAGCCGGGAGGCGACTTCGGCTCCGGGCTACCTCGCGTCGGCAGAGCGAGCCGGGGATCCCCGTGCCGGGCTTATCCCCGGCTCAGCTCTGGGGAACCGCGAGCCAGCCGGGATTTGCCTGGTACCGCCGCCGCCATTCTGATTGGTCGGTCACTTGCGAGCGACCAATCAGATTCAAGCCACGGCACGGCGCCATGTTTTCAAATGTAAGAAGTTAAAAAAAAAAATTTCGCGGCGCTCTTTTCATTGGTCGGCGCCAGGCGCGAGCGACCAATGAGAAGAGTGGGGCAACTTTGGATTTCAAATATGGGGCCTTAGATTTTCAAAAGTGGAACCATGCCGCGGCTTGAATCTGATTGGTCGCTCACAAGTGAGCGACCAATCAGAATGGCGGCGGCGGTACCAGGCAAATGCCGGCTGGCTCGCGGCTCCCCGGAGCTGAGCCGCGGATATGCCCGGCACGGAGATCCTCGGCTCGCTCCACCGGCGCGAGGTAGCCGGGAGCCGAGGTCTCCCAGCGGGGTCGCCACGGACTACCGTGCCGGAGGTAGCCGCGGCTGAGCTCCGGGCATCGGCTCGCCAGCCGGGAGACGACCGGCTAATGCCGGTCGTCTCCCGGCTGGCGAGCCACGGTCGTCCCGCTTAGGGCGGCCATCTTGGTCCACCCTGAGCGGGTGTACCTTGGGACAAAGTTACGGAAGTGTGTGCAAAGTGACGGAACTGACGTCACAAATCGCTTGTGGTTTTATATATTAGATATAACCCTTATTCACCCTTAGTATGTGTGTGCATCCGTTTATTATTATAAACATTAGCTGTACACCTTTATCGCCCTCTTTTAATTGTGCTCTCTGGAATCCACGGTCTGTATGTAACAAACTTCCACTCATTCATAACTACTTTCTCACTAACTCCCTTAATCTGCTGGCCCTCACTGAAACCTGGATCCAGGATTCAGACACAGTGTCCCCGGCCGCTATTTCTTATGGCGGCTTGCATTTCTCTCATTCCCCGAGACCTGGGAACAGACGTGGTGGAGTTGGCTTACTCCTGTCCCCACAATGTACTTTCCAGGTCATCCCCCCAGCTCCATCACTCTCATTCCCATCTTTTGAGGTCCACACAATTAGGCTCTTCCATCCCCTCCCCCTTAGAGTAGCAGTGGTATACCGCCCCCCAGGGTCACCCACCCAATTCCTCGACCATTTCTCCACATGGCCGCCGCATTTCATGTCCTCAGAATTACCAACCCTTATTCTGGGAGACTTCAACATCCCCACAAACAGCCCTATCTCCTCATCTGCATTTCAGCTCCTATCTCTAACCACATCTCTTGGCCTCTCTCAGCTTTCAACCTCGATGACACACAAGGATGGTAACACCCTTGACTTGATCTTTGTCCGGCTCTGCTCAACCTCCTCCTTAGACAATTCAGAACTTCCCCTCTCTGACCACAACATTCTCTCCTTCACACTCACTAACCCTCGCCCACCCCAGCACATTCCTACATATCACAGATTCAGAAATCTACAGGCCATAAACCCTCACACATTCACAGACTCTCTACACTCATCACTGTCCCCAATCTCCTCACTTTCCTATCCCGATCTGGCAGTCAATCACTTAAATGACTTTCTCAAAAGGACCCTGGACCAAATGGCACCCCTCACCCTCAAAACCTCCAAACACAGAGTAAAACAGCCCTGGCTCACATCACAAACTCGATTCCTCCAGCGAAGCTCTTGGAGTGCTGAACGTCTATGGAGGAAAAGCCGCACTCCAGAAAACTTCATTCACTACAAATTTATGCTGAGAACTTACAATTCTGCCCTTCACCTTGCCAAACAAACCTACTTCACCACTTTGATCTCCTCACTATCCAACAACCCAAAAAACTCTTTGAGACCTTTCACTCTCTCCTCAGTCCTAAAGTGCAAGCCCTCATCACTGACCTCTGTGCTGATGACCTGGCTTCCCACTTCACAGAGAAAATAGAAAACATCCGTCAGGAAATCAACTGCCAACCTCAAATTGCTGTTACCCCTACCTCTCCCCACATTTCCTGCGGCTCACTCACTACTTTTGACCTGGTCACAGAAGAAGAAGTCTCCAGGCTCCTCTCTTCCTCGCGTCCCACCACATGCACTGCTGACCCCATCCCCTCACACTTACTCTAGTCTCTCTCTCCGGTGGTCACCACTCACTTAACCAAAATCTTCAATCTCTCCCTCTCTTCCAGCGTCTTCCCCTCCTCCTTCAAATACTCTATCATCACTCCTTTATTAAAGAAATCTTCTCTCGACCCTTCCTGCACAAACAACTACAGACCAGTTTCCAATCTCACCTTCATCTCTAAACTCCTGGAGCTCCTGGTCTACTCCCGCCTCACTCATTACCTCTCCACTCACTCTCTTCTAGACCGATTACAGTCTGGTTTCCACCACCTACATTGTACAGAAACTGCTCTCACCAAAGTGACCAATGACCTTCTGACGGCAAAACGTAATGGTCACCACTCTCTGCTTATCCTTCTTGATCTCTCTGCAGCCTTTGACACTGTTGACCACCATCTCCTACTCTCCATGCTGCACTCCATCGGCATCAAGGACACTGCTCTCTCCTGGTTCTCTTCCTATCTTTCTGACCGCTCTTTCAGTGTATCATTTGCTGGCTCCACTTCCTCCCCTCTTCCTCTCGCTATCGGAGTCCCTAAGGGTTCAGTCCTTGGACCTCTTCTCTTCTCACTCTACACAGCCCCGATTGGACAGACCATCAGCAGATTTGGTTTTCAGTACCATCGTTATGCTGATGACACACAACTATACACTTCTTCCCCTGACCTTACTCCCGCTCTAATAAAGAACACCAATGACTGTCTAACCGCAGTTTCCAATGTCATGTCCGCTCTCTACCTGAAACTTAATCTTTCCAAAACTGAACTACTTCTGGTCCCGCCCTCCACTAACCTCCCTAAATATGATATGTCTCTCAGTGTGCGGCATCACAATAGTGCCTAGTCAGCAGGCTCGCTGTCTGGGTGTTATGTTTGACTCTGATTTTTCCTTCACCTCATGTATACAATCTCTTGCCCGCTCTTGCCGCTTGCACCTGAAGAACATCTCCAGAATTCACCCCTTTCTCACCTTGGAAACCACAAAAACCCTCACAGTGGCCCTGATTCACTCCCGCCTTGACTATTGTAATTCTCTCTTAATTGGCCTCCCCCGCACTAGACTGTCCCGTCTCCAGTCCATCCTTAATGCAGCAGCCAGGATTACCTATCTAGCTAATCGTTACTCAGACGCTTCTGCTCTATGCCAGTCATTACACTGGCTGCCTATACACTATAGGATCCAATTCAAACTGCTTGTTCTCACCCACAAAGCTCTTCACAGTGCAGCACTCCAATACATCTCCTCCCTCATCTCTGTCTATCACCCCACCCGTTCTCTTCGCTCTGGAAGTGACTTTAGACTCACTTCTGCATTAATCCGAACCTCCCACTCCCGGCTCCAAGACTTCTCCCGAGCCGCACCAATTCTTTGGAATGCTCTACCCCAAGAAATTAGGTGTATCCACAACTTAGATAGTTTTAGGCGATCCCTAAAACACATCTTTTTAGGGCGGCCTACCTATCATGATCCCAAATCAGTCATCTAGGCATAGCCTATCTGCTCCGTCTCAAGTGGATCACATATAACGGGTTGTGGCCACTTATTCTGCTCCTATCTGTTCCCCATCTCCTCAAGTTGACTATACTATCATTGTTAGATTGTAAGCTCTTATGAGCAGGGCTGCCATTTTTTGCTCTAATTATTGTATTATGTTATGCTTTGTATTTTATTGCTTTTGGCATTGTATTGTATTTTGTAATTGTTTCTTATGATTGTTTAAATGTGAAGTTTGTATTGTGAAGCACTGCGGAATATGTTGGCGCTATATAAATAAAAATTATTATTATTATTATTACAACACCCAGTGTGTAATGAGGGTATTTACTATCAACGGGGGGCAACGTTGGTATATGGTAAGAAGTTATAGACCTACCAGCAACTGTATAGTATGCTTTCATTGGTCCTTCCGGCTTATTCGGTTTCTATCTCTTTTATCAAAGACACTATAATACGACAGAGTCAATGTATAAGTGTATCATATACGTGGCCCCAAATAGTTTATGGTTCTATACACTCACGTTCTGTGTCATGAAATGGATTGATAGTCCCTTCCTCTTTGTTCCTGTTTTACCTTGCTCCCAGGTCCCTATATAGAGCAGTAGGCATTAGTACAGTTTTCAAAAGTCAATCAAGAAATAGAAATTGTACACCAACCTCTTATATGGTTCTAAAAGAGCAGGAGATGGATCCCTTAATCCTGTCTGGAGTTTGCATTCAAAATCACCTAGTAGCAGGTCTGTCTGGAATTTGCATCCATAGTCACCTAATAATAGGTATATCTCAGTCTCATTACTCCATATTACTTATATCAGTGAGCTATGTCTTATCAAAGTCATATCATCTTACTCATCTAAGTCTCTGAGAGATGTCTCTATCTCATCCAGCAGGAATAGATGTTCTCCCTCCTTTTTCTCTAGAAGTACCTGGTGGAAATACAGTAGTTTCCTTTTATATAGCCACCCTGATAATGTTTGGAGTTCTGCTAGATAGTAATGCCATTACAAGGCACTTTACCTCTAGACCAGCGATGTCCAGCCTGTAGTGGCTTCACTGCGTGTCAGGAGCTTCACACGCTGTAGAGCTGTGCTGCCCCCTCCTCCTCTGTGTAGTGAGTGGCCGCCTCTGTTCTGGTGTCTATTATACCCCTCCCAGGTCTCCCCCGACCGCCGCCTACCAGGAAGTGCGACGTGGCAGGCGTGCGGTCCAGGGGTGCGTTCCACCTACTGCGGAAGCGCTTGCTGAGCGGTGCGCGCATGCACAGTGCAGTCGGCGGTCACCAAGCTAAGCTTGCATTCCACTCTCTGCGTGTCACACCGTGCATGCGCGGTTTTAGTAGTCCGCCCTATTAGTCTGTGTGCCTGGCGCTGCAGGGAGAAGATGATCTCATGAACCATCTCCCCTTTTGAAACTTATATTATTGTTAGTGGGGTCAATCTGGGAGGTTCCTCCACAGTGTTTATGTACAACTAAATGGTGGCCCGATTCTAACGCATCGGGAATTCTAGAATATGTATGTAGTTGACATACTGTGACTGACAGAACTTGTTAAGTCAATGTGAGTGAACTACATATATATATAAATATATATATCTACTCTATAATTGCCGTAGGCATTTTTGTGTCGGACCCCGAAAACGCCGTGGCTATGTCACGCTGTGAAGTCACCACGCGCGAGCAATGGCCGCGAAGCGGGCATTGCGAGTCGTTCGCCGAAAATAGAACCAGAGGCCCGGCTACGGAGTTAGCGATTTACCGCTGAGGTAGTGCGAGCAATGGCCGTGAGGCCATTGCGAGTCGCTACGTCAGCCGCCGCAAGTCCCCTTATACTTTACATGGGGATACATGCGAGTCGCTATCACACCACCACCACCACCACCACCACCACCACCACCACCACCACTACTACTACTACTACTACTACTACTACTACTACTCCCTCAATGGCCGCACAGCCCCCCCCCCCCCCCCCCCTTCCTCAATGGCCGCACAGACCCCCCACCTCAATGTCCCAAAGTCAGCTGTGATCGCCTGGCCCTTGGACACTGGCTGCCATGCACACATCAGCTGGTAGGCTCCCATCACTTACCCACTGAGGACGATCACTTCCAGCACCTCTTCACATGGCAGTGCTCTGAACTTCTGAATCATCCTCTCCTCACTCAGACACCTGGCAGGTTCCTATCCAGCCTACTCACTCCCAGCTGCAACCCAGTGAGTCAATCAGCACATCTTCACTCACACACAGACCTGACATGTGATTAACCCCCTGTGCACCATTCAGGTTTAGCCCAGCAAAGAACTCATCCCCACAGGTTCAGCCGCTCATTAGGCTCATGAATGTATCGGATCTTCAGCACTCACACTCAGCTGTTTTACTCAGCGAGTCGCTGGCCGAAAATAGAACCAGAGGCTCGGCCACAAACTTAGCGATTTACCGCTGAGGTAGCGCGAGCAATGGCCGCGAGGCCATTGCGAGTCGCTACCTCAGCCGCGCACCTGCTGCAAGTACCCCTATACTTTCTATGGGGATTACCGCAACCGCGCCGCAAGTGTAACGGTTGCGGCGCAGTTGCGGTAATCCCCATAGAAAGTATAGGGGGACTTGCGGCAGGTGCAGCAAGTGCGGTTTTTTAACTTTAATAATAATAAAAATACTAAAAAAAAAAAAAAAATAAAAAATAAATAATACACAATAAAATAAAACATAATAATAAAAAACAACAAAAAAAATAATATATAAAATTAATGTATTAATTACATTAACTAATTAAATTAAAAAAATTAATCTAATACCCCCCAAACAGTATTCAACACCCCCCAAAAAGTATTGAGCACCCCCCAAAAAGTATTGAACATCCCCCAAAAAGTATTCAACAACCCCCAAAAAGTATTCAACACCCCCCAAAAAGTATTCAACACCCCCCAAAAAGTATTCAACACCCCCCCAAAAAGTCCTCACATCCCCCCAAAAAGTACTCAGACCAGCTATAACTATTATAAGCAAATTTATGCACGTTCTAGAATCCCGATGCATTTGCATCGGGCTCACAGCTAGTATATATATATATATATATATATAATATATATATATATATATATATATATATATATATATATATATATATATATATATATATAGCAGCGCTATGGTATATGGTGATACATTACAGCACATGTATAGCAGCACTATAGTATATGGCGGTACATTATAGTAAATGTATAGCAGCTTTATAGTATATGGTTGTACATTATAGTACATGTATAGCAGCACTATGGTATATGGTGGTACATTACATTACATGTATAGCAGCGCTATAGTATATGGCGGTACATTACACCACATGTATAGCAGCACTATGGTATATGGCGATACATTACAGCACATGTATAGCAGCACTATGGTATATGGCAGTACATTACAGTACATGTAAAGTAACACTATAGTATATGGCGGTACAGTATAACACATGTATAGCAGTACTATAGTATATGGGAGTATATACAGTATATGTACAGGTGCACTATAGTATATGGTGGTATTTTATAGCACATGTATAGCAGCACTATAGTATATGGCGGTACATTACAGCACATGTATAGCAGCACTATAGTATATGGCGGTACATTACAGTACATGTATAGCAGCACTTTGGTATATGGCAATACTCCGCTCCCCACGGCCACCCGCTCCTCCACAGTAAAAGTAAAAAAATCCTCAGTGAGGATACTCACCTGTCCGCCGGCTCGCTCCACCTCTGTCTTCTAGGTCCTACAGGCCTTTAGGACCTGTCATTGCCTGGGAAACCGATCAGCTGATCAGTCACATGGCCACTAACAGCCAGGGGGGCAGGATGGAGCAGAGGGGCAGGATGGTGACGGGGAAAGAGGGGGGCAGGATTGTGTCGGGAGGGCAAGATGGAGTGAGCGGGGCAGGATGGAGCGGGGGGGGGCAGGATGGAGCCGGGGGGAGGCAGGATGGAGCCGGGGGGGGCAGAATGGAGGGAGCAGGGCAGAATGGAGGAAGCGGGGCAGGATGGAGGGAGCGGGGCAGGATGGAGCGAGCGGGGCAGGATGGAGCAAGCAGAGCAGGATGGCGCGAGCAGGGTAGGATGGAGCGAGCGGGGCAGGAAGGAGTGAGTGGGACAGGATGGAGCCGGAGGTGCAGGATGGAGCTGGAGGAGCAGGATGGTGGCGGGGGGGGGGCAGGATGGTGACGGGGGGCAGGATGGTGGCAAGCAGGGAAGGATGGTGCGAGCGGGGCAGGATGGTGGCGGGGGGGCAGGATGTAGCGAGAGGGGCAGGATGGAGCCACAGGAGCAGGATGGAGCCGGAGGAGCAGGATGGTGGCAGGGTGGAGCAGGAAGGGGGGGGGGTGCAGGATGGAGCGAGCGGGGCAGGATGGTGGCGAGTGGGGCAGGATGGTGGCGGGGGGCAGGAAGGAACGAGCGGGGCAGGAAGGAGCGAGCGGGTCAGATTGGAGTGAGCGGGGCAGGATGGAACCGGGGGGGGGGGGGGCAAGATGGAGCTGGGGAGGGGCAGGATGGAGCGATCAGGGCAGGATAGAGAGAGCGGGGCAGGATAGAGCGAGCGAGGCAGGATGGAGCCGGAGGAGCAGGATGGTGGCGGGGGGCAGGATGGTGGCGAGCGGGGCAGAATGGAGTGAGTGGGGCAGGATGGAGCGAGTGGGGCAGGTTGGAGTGAGCGGGGCAGGATGGAGCCATGGGGAGGCAGGATGGAGCCGGAGGGGCAGGATGGAGCCGAGGGGGGCTGGATGGAGCTGGGGGGCAGGATAGAGCCGGAGGGGGGGCAGGATGGAGCCGGGAGGGCCAGGTTATGATGGAGTCGGGGGGGGCAGGATGGATGCAGGGGGGGCAGGATGGGACCGGGGGCAGGATTGATGCGGGGGTGGGCAGGATGGAGCCGGAAGGCAGCATGGAGCCGGGGCGGGGAGGGGGGCAGGATGGATGCGGGGGGGACACGATGGATGAAGGGGGGGCACGATGGAGGCGGGGACAGGATCCCTCTCGCCCTCCTCTGTTCTCACCCGTCTTCTGTAGTGGTCATGTGACGGGGTGGGCTGTGTGATGTCACATCAGCCCGCCCTGTCACATGACTGCAGTGTGTACAGATGGAGAAGATGTGTGAGAAGAACAGATTGAGGCAGGGGGGGGCAGTATGGATGCAGGTGGGGTGGGAGGCGGGGGCAGTATCCCCCTCGCCTCCCACTGTTCTCACCCGTCTGTACACAGAGCGGGCTGATGTGACAGATGGGTGAGAACAGCGGGAGGCAAGGTGGGGGCGTGGGGGGAGAGGCGATGTGGGGGCGGCGGGTTCCCTGTGTATCCCGGCAACAGTAGCGCCACTGTCGCTGGGCTGCAAATTGGCGCGCAATTTGAATTTTGAATTAGTGCGCCAATTTGCATCGTCTCCAGCGGGCACCAATGAGCAGCCTCTGTCTGGCACCCCTGTCATCACGGTGCGCCCCTGTCACATGATCCGATGGCCGGGACTGATGCAGGAAGTCACCGCTCACTGTAAGCATGGATCAATCGTCGGAAGCACTGGAGCAAGGGTGCCAGCACTGGGGCAAGTGTGCCAGCAATGGGGCAAGTGTGCCACCACTGGGGCATGGATGCCAGCACTGGGGCATGGTGCCAGTACTGAAGCAAGTGTGCCAGCATGGGGCATGGGTGCCAGCACTGGGTCAAGTGTGCCAGCAATGGAACAAGTGTCCCAGTACTAGAACAAGTGTGACAGCCCTGGTGGCAAGTGTGCCAGCACTGGGAGGACAAATGTGCCAGCACTGGGACATGTGGGTGCCAGCACAGGACAAGTGTGCCAGCAATGGGCATGTGTGCCAGTACTGGGCAAGTGTGCCACATGGGGCATGGGTGCCAGCACTGGGGCAGGTGTGCCTAGCACTGGAACAAGTGTGACAGCACTGGGGCAAGTGTGCCAGCATGGGGACAAGTGTGACAAGTGTACAGCACAGGGGCAGGTGCAGCACATGTGCAAGTACACAGCACAGGGGCAAGTATGCCAGCACTGGGCATGTGTGCCATCACAGGGGCAATTATAACACACAGGGACAATGTGTGCTATCACAGGGCAAGTGTTCTATCACAGGGGCATGTGTGCCAGCACGGGGTATGTGCGCCAGCATGGGGGACATAAGAGTGATGGGAGCACATTCAGCACGGGGGGGGGGGTGAGTACAGCAGAGGGGCATGGTGCCAGCACTGGGGCAAGTGGCAGCACAGGACAAGTGTGCAGTACAGGGGCAAGTGTGACATGCACAGGAATGTGTGCTATCAAGGGGGCAAGTGTGCCAGCATTGGCGCATGTGTGCTATCACAGGGGCAAGTGTGCTATCACAGGGGGCAAGTGTGCTATCACAGGGGGCAAGTGTGACAGCACAGGGGCATGTATGCCAATACAGGGACAAGTGTTCCAGCACTTGGAAATGTGTGCCATCACAGGGGGCATGTGTGCCAATGCAGGGGACATGTGTGCCAACACAGGGGGATGTGTGCCAGCATAGGAGGCTACATGTGCAAGCACAGGGGGAATATAGGTGCTAGTATGGGATAAGGGGGGCCATATCCAGGATGGATGACCATGTACCAGGATAGGGGACATATATATCAGGATAGAAGACAGATACACCAGGATATAAGACATATACTGTATACCAGGATGGGGGGAGGTCATGTACCAGAATGTTGGACATGTATACTGCTTATAAGATGGACACTGGCATTATAAGACTGACCCTATTTAACATTACATTTTATTCTCTTTTTCTTCACCAAATTTGGGGGGGTGCGTCTTATAATCGGGTGCATCTTATAAAGTGAAAAATACAGTATTTATTTTATTTATATTTTCCTCCTATCCTCTGTAAACTTCAAAAAATGAGATTCATTCCATCTGTCACTCACAGTGAGTGAACCACTTAGTTCTCCGCTGTCCCCTGCCCATAGCATGAATATGCCTGTCACATACTCACACCACATCACTGCACAGGTCATCAGTGAGGGCGAGGGCTGTATTCTCCTGTCTGCTCTCTGTGTTTGCAGCATCACAAGATATCAAATAGAACACAGAAACTCACAGCAGAGATACCTGCTTAGAGAAACAAATGGAGTCTAGATAAAGCAGATCTGCAATAGCTTTTCCCTCTGTGTCCTCAACAGAACAGAAGGCTGAAGTTCCTGTAGAAACTGAAACCACTCTGCACTTGGAGCAATAGGAGGAGGGAGCAGAGAGCTGCTGAGAGGGAGGAGAGAGCTGCTGAGAACGAGTGCATAGTTACATGACAGTTTATACAGCAGCTGGCTATTCATGTTTGTGTATAATGGAGAGGACTAATGCAGGAGCTCACTGCAGGGTAACATAGTAACATAGTTTTAAGATTGAAGGAAGACTTTAAGTCCATCTAGTTCAACCCATAGGCTAACATGTTGATCCAGAGGAAGGCAAAAAAAAACCATGTGGCAACACTAGCTCCACATTGGGGAAAAAATTCCTTCCTGACTCCAGATATGGCAATCAGACTAGTTCCCTGGGTCAACGCCCTATCAAAGAATCTAGTATATATAACTGGTAATATTATAATTTTCTAGAAAGGCATCCAGGCCCTTCTTAAATGTTAGTAGTGAGTCACTCATTACAACATCATGTGGCAGAGAGTTCCATAGTCTCACTGCTCTTACGGTAAAGAATCCACGTCTGTGATTATGATTAAATTATTAAACCTTCTTTTTTCCAGACGTAGAGGATGCCCCCTTGTACCAGTCTCAGGCCTAAGAGTAAAGAGATCATTAGAAAGGTCTCTGTACTGTCCCCTCATATATTTATACATTATTATAAGATCACCCCTAAGCCTTCGTTTTTTCCAAGCTAAATAACCCCAAGTTTAATAACCTGTCTTGGTATTGCAGACCCCTCAGTCTCTAATAACCTTGGTTGCTCTTCTCTGGAACCGCTCTAGTTCAGCTATGTCTTTCTTATACACCAGAGACCAGAATTGTACACAGTATTCTAAGTGTGGTCGCACTAGTGACTTGTATAGAGGTAAAATTATGTTCTCCTCATGAGCATCTATGCCTCTTTTAATGCATCCCATTATTTTCATTTGCCTTTGCAGCAGCTGCCTGACACTGGCCACTAAATGTGAGTTTGTCATCTACCCATACACCCAGGTGTTTTTCAGTGATAGTTTTGCCCAGTGTTTTACAATTAAGCACATAATTATACCTTTTGTTTCCTCATGACCTTATATTTATCCCCATTAAAGCTCATTTGCCATTTATCAGCCCAAGCTTCTAGTTTACATAAATCCTCCTGTAATATAAAATTGTCTTCCACTGTATTGATTAGCCTGCAGAGTTTAGTGTCATCTGCAAATATTGAGATTCTACTCCGTATGCCCCCTACAAGGTCATTAATAAATATATTAAAAAGAAGCGGGCCCAACACTGACCCTGTGGTACCCCGCTGTTAACTGTGACCCATTCTGAGTGTGTTCCATTGTTAACCACCCTTTGTTTCCTATCACTAAGCCAGTTCTTAACCCACTTACACATATTTTCCCCTATCCGCATTGCTCTCATTGTATGTATCAACTTTTTGTGTGGCACCGTATCAAAAGCTTTTGAAAAGTCCATATACACCATGTCCACTGCATTTCTTTGTTCCAGGCCAGAACTTACTTCTTCATAGAAGCTTGTCAGATTAGTTTGACAGGAACGGTCCCTTGTAAAACCATGTTGATATTGGGTCATGAGGTTATTATTCTTCAGATACTCCAGTATAACATCTCTTAGAAAACCCTCTAGGATTTTTCCCACAGTAGAGGTTAAGCTTATTGGCCTATAATTTCCAAGTTCAGTTTTTGTTCCCTTTTTGAATATTGGCACCACATTTGCTATACGCCAGTCCTGTGGTACAGACCCTGTTATTATGGAATCTTTAAATATTAAAAATAATGGTCTATCTATGACAGTACTTAATTCATGCAGCACTCTGGGTGTATCCCATCCGGGCCTGGGGATTTGTCAATTTTAGTGATTTTTAGATGATGCCGTACTTCCTGCTGGGTTAAGCAGGTGACATTTAATTGAGAATTTTTGTTATCACTGATCATATTGTCTGTCATGGCATTTTCTTGTGTAAATACTGTTGAAACAAAGTCATTTAGCATATTGGCTTTTTCCTCATCCTCATCCACCATTTTACCCAGATTATTTTTAAAGGGGCCAACACCATCATTTTTTAGTTTCTTACTATTTATGTAGTTAAAAAAATATTTTGGGATTATTTTTACTTTCTCTGGCAATGAGGCTCTCTGTCTCAATCTTTGCTGCCTTGATTTGCTTTTTACAAATGTTATTTGATTTTCTGTATTTATTTAATACCTCATCACTACCTACTTCCTTTAATTCCCTAAATGCTTTCTTTTTGTCACTTATTGTGCCCCTTACAGCCTTATTTAGACATAGTGGTTTCCTCCTATTTCTAGAATGCTTATTCCCATAGGGTATATATTGTGCACAGGCCCTATTTAGGATGCTAATAAATGTCTCCCATTTGCTTTGTGTACTTTTGTGTCTCAGGACATCGTCCCAGTTTATTGCACTAAGATCATCTCTCAACCGTTGGAAATTTGCCTTCCTGAAGTTTAGTGTCCTTGTAGCCCCTCTACTACACATCTTATTAAAGGATACTTGAAAACTTATTATTTGTGATCACTATTACTCAAGTGACCTCCAACCCGTATATTTGATATGCGGTCTGGCCTCTTGGTTAATATTAGGTCCAGCAGTGCCCCCCTTCTTGTTGGGTCTTGAACCAGTTGTGAAAGGTAATTGGCTCTCATAGTTGTCAAAAACCTATTACCTTTGCTAGAATTGCAGGTTTCTGCTCCCCAATGTATTTCAGGGTAGTTGAAGTCTCCCATAATAATGACTTCTCCCTGAGTCGCTGCTTCATCTACAATGCTGATAACATGGAAACTACAAAGGGTACAATAATGATTTTACATGTTTTTAAAAGGTCTGTCCAGGCACTATTCAAGGGTAATATTATATTATATCATACTGAAAAATGACCTAACAGTGTCCCTTTAATTTTCTTACTGTAACCATTGATTTAGTAAATCTGCCATACATAAATTAAACACTATTTATCTGTAGATTGACACAAATAAAACTGCCACAGAAGTTATCCGGCTCTTCTAAGCAAAAAGGGAGTCTGTAAGTAGGTTTTTGCTATGTAATCTGAAGACAGCATGCTCTAGCGGTTAACACACAGATTTCAGCAATGCATCTCCTGTCCCAATGTGTGCTATTGTTTACCTGAAATGTTTACTTTAGATAAGAAGATTATCATTGTCCAACTAAAGGTCCAGTCACACACAATGACTCTCCAGCGATCCCGACAGCGATAACGACCTGCCGGGATCGCTGGAGCGTCATTACCTGGTCGCTGGGGAGCTGTCAAACAGGTAAATCTCCCCAGAGATCAGGGACCTGGGAGCCACCTCCCATAACGCTGGAAGCGATGTTACTAGCGTCCTCCCTGTTTAGCTCAGCCTGTAAGCAGGGAGGAAGCTGGTAACTATGATAAAACCCCGGGTATCTAGGCAGCGCGCGCTGCTTAGATACCAGCTGTTTATCATAGTTACCAGCTTCCTCCCTGCTCAAAGGTTTTGCTAAGCAGGGAGGAAGCTGGTAACTATGATAAACACAGGGTATCCAGGCAGCGTGCACTGCCTAGATACCTGGTGTTTACTATGTTTACCAGCCTGTGAGGTAACTGATCGCTGGTCTCTCGCTGGAACACGCAACGATGCGCGCTGACCAGCGGGAGAACAACGACCAAAAAATGGTCCTGAGCCTTTGCAGCGATCAGCGACCTCACAGCAGGGACCTGATCTCTGCTAGATGTATCTAAAGGGTTGAGAATGCGCAAAAATAGGGTCTTATCCTTTATAGACAGATATAAGTTATCAATATTGGTATTGCTCACCTGGTGTGGTTGTGTAGCACACAACCAGCGTAATCGCTCAGGAAAAAAAACAGCTGCTGCAGGGACCGTACTTCCACAGGATGTGGTGCTCAAAATACAGGTTATTTTTCGGACGAAGTACCTTCTTGTCCGCGCTGCTGTCAGAAACATATACCACCGACACGGGATGTCTAGGTATTAGTGATGATTTATTGCCTTATTTCCAAAGATGTCACACATGGGGGCAAAGCTGGAGAGATCGTTGTAACGTTACAGTTACAAGAATCTCACTTACGATCTCGTTATGTCTGACTGGGGCTTAAGTCAGCTAGTCCAGCATGTCCCCTTTTGTGATTAGCAGTTCACTGTTTATAGACAATGTATAAAGAGAACTGTGTTTTTTTTTGCGGCCGCCACCTGCCGCAAATGCCGAAACCGCACCTGCCGCACACTTACAGCAAAACCCATAGACATTGTATCACGATCGTTATGCGGTAATCGCGGCAGTTGCGTGTTTTTCACCGCAACTGCCGCGATCAGCGTTTACCGCTGATGTGAAAGGGGCCTAAGAGTTGCCAACTTGATTGTTTACTATTTCTGGACACTGTATCCCAAAATCACAGACTGCCAACATTGGAAAACTATAGTACCTTATTAAGATTCTGAGCGATACATTTTTATTGCCCGTAATGCTAATATGATTAGGATTGTGTCAGCGGGGCAGGATGGAGCGAGGGAGGCAGAATAGAGCCGGGGGGGCAGGATGGAGCCGGGGAAGGGGCAGGATGGAGCTGGGGGGGGGGCAGAATGGAGGGAGCAGGACAGAATGGAGGGAGCGGGGCAGAATGGAGGGATCGAGGCAGGATGGAGCGAGTGGGGCAGGATGGAGTGAGCGGGGCAGGATGGAGCCGGGGGAGCAGGATTGGTGGCGGGGGGGGGGGGGGGGGACAGGATGGTGGCGGGGGGGCAGGATGGTGGCGAAGCGAGCGGGGCAGGATGGAGCAAGAGGGGCAGGATGGTGGTGGGGGGGCAGGATGTAGCGAGCGGGGCAGGATGGAGCGAGTGAGGCAGGATGGAGCCGGAGGAGCAGGATGGAGCCGGAGGAGCAGGATGGTGGCGGGGAGGCAGGATGGGGGGGGACAGGATGGTGATGAGCAGGGCAGGATGGAGCGAGAGGGGCATGATGGATAGAGGGGGACAGGATGGAGCCGGGGGGGGGCAGGATTGTGGTGGGGGGCAGGATGGAGCGAGCGGGGCAGGATGGAGCGAGCAGGGCAGGATGGAGCGAGCGGGGCAGGATGGAGCCGGAGGAGCAGGATGGAGCTGGAGGAGCAGGATAGAGCCGGAGGAGCAGGATGGTGGCGGAGGGGAGGGGCAGGATGGGGGGCGCAGGATGGTGACGAGCAGGTCAGGATGGAGCGAGCAGGGCAGGATGGTGGCGGGGGCAGGATGGTGCGAACGGGGCAGGATGGTGCGAGCGGGCAGGAAGGATAGAGGGGGGCAGGATGGAGCCGAGGGGGCAGGATGGAGCCGGAGGAGCAGGATGGGGCCGGAGGAGCAGGTGGGGGGTGGGGCAGGATGCAGCCGGCGGGGCAGGATGGAGCCGGCGGGGCAGGATGGAGCCGGCGGGGCAGGATGGAGCGAGTGAGGCAGGATGGAGCCAGGGGGGCAAGATAGAACTAGCGTGGCAGGATGGAGCAAGCGGGGCAGTATGGAGCGAGCAGGGCAGGATAGAGCCGGGGGGTGGCAAGATGGAGCAAGTGGGGCACGATGGAGCGAACGGGGCAGGATGGAGTCGGGGGGGGAAAAATGGAGCAAGCGGGACAGGATGGAGTAAGCGGGGTAGGATAGTGGCGGGGGGCAGGATGGAGCGAGCGGGGCAGGATGGAGCGAGTGGGGCAGGATGATGTCGAGTGGGGCAGGATGGTGGTGGTGGGGCAGGATGGAGCGAGAGGGGCAGGATGCAGCCGGCGGAGCAGGTTGGAGCAAGCAGGGCAGGTTGGAGCAAGCGATGGAGCCGGGGGGGGGCAGGAAGGAGCCAAGGGGCAAGATGGAGCCGGAGGAGCAGGATGGTGGCAGGGGCGGTTCAGGATGGTGGTGGGGGGGGGCAGGATTGAGCCGGCGGGGCAGGATGGAGCGAGCAGGGCAGGTTGGAGCCAGTGATGGAGCCGGGGGGGCAGGATGGAGCCAGGGGGGCAGGATGGAGCTGGGAGGGGCAGGATGGAGCCAGGGGGGGCAGGATGGAGCCAAGGGGGCAGGATGGAGCCAGGGGGGCAGGATGGAGCAAGCGAGGCAGTATGGAGCCGTGGGGAACAGAATGGAGCCGGGGGGCAGGATGGAGTCGGCGGGGCAGGTTGGAGTGAGCGGGGCAGGATGGAGCCAGGGGGCAGGATGGTGCGAGTGGGGCAGGATGGAGCGAGCGGGGCAGGATGGAGTGAGCGAGGCAGGATGGTGGCAGGGGGGCAGGATAGAGCGAGCGGGGCATGATGGTGGCGAGTGGGGCAGGATGGTGTGGGGGGCAGGATGGAGTGAGCGGGGCAGGATGGAGCCGGCGAGGCAGGATGGAGCCAGCAGGGCAGGATGGAGCGAGCGGGGCAGGTTGGAGCAAGCGATGCAGCCGGGGGGGGGGGGCAGGATGGAGCCAGGGGGGCAGGATGGAGCCAGGGGGGCAAGATGGAGCCGAGGAGGGGCAGGATGGAGCAAGCGAGGCAGTATGGAGCCGGGGAGAACAGGATGGAGCTGGGGGGCAGGATGGAGTCGGCGGGGCAGGTTGGAGTGAGCGGGGCAGGATGGAGCCAGGGGGGCAAGTTGCTGCGAGCGGGGCAGGATGGAGTGAGCGGGGCAGGATGGAGCTAGGAGGGGCAGGATGAAGTGAGCGGGGCAGGATGGTGGCGGGGGGCAGGATGGAGCGAGCGGGGCATGATGGTGGCATGTGGGGCAGGATGGTGGTGGGGGGGCAGGATGGAGAGAGTGGGGCAGGGTGGAGCCGCCGGGGCAGGTTGGAGCGAGCGGGGCATATTAGAGCGAGCGATGGAGCCAGGGGGGGCAGGATAGAGCCAGGGGGGCAGGATGGAGCCAGGGGGGGGGCAGGATGGAGCTGGGGGGGTCAGAATGGAGCCGGGGGGGCAGTATGGAGCAAGCAAGGCAGGATGGAGCGGGGAAGAACAGGATGGAGCCGGGGGAAGGAGGGCAGGATGGAGCTGGAGGGGCAGGATGGAGCCGGGGGGGGGCAGGATGGAGCCGAGGGGGGCAGGATGGAGCTGTTGGGGGCAGGATGGAGCTGGAGGGGAGGGGGCAGGATGGAGGCGGGGGGGCCGGGTTAGGATGGATGCGGGGGGGGGGGCAGCATGGATGCGGGGGGGGCACAATAGACGCGGGGGGCACAATGGAGGCGGAGGGCAGGATCCCTCTCGCCCTCCTCTGTTCTCACCCGTCTTCTGTAGTGGTCGTCATGGTCGGGCACCAATGAGCGGCAGCTGTCTGGCGCGCGATTTCTGTGACCGACAGACGCCTTAGACAATTATATAGTAGACTAGCTGTGAGCCCGATGCAAATGCATCGGGATTCTAGAACGTGCATTAATTTGATTATAATAGTTATAGCTGTTAGCCTGATGCAAATGCATCGGGTATCTAAAATATGTTTATTGTTTTTTTAAAGATTTTTAAATAATAATCGCATCATCAATAGCAATAATATAAGCCATAGCATTATTATTAGCAGTAATAGCAGTATTAATAGCATTATTAGCAGTATTATGAGCATTAATAACAGTATTAATAGCATTAATAGCATTATTATTAGCATTAATAGCATTATTAATAGCATTATTAGCATTAATAATAGCATTAATAACATTATTAATAGCATTGATAGCATTATTATTAGCATTAATAGCATTAATAATAGCATTATTAGCATTAATAATAGCATTAATAACATTATTAATAGCATTAATAGCATTATTATTAGCATTAATAGCATTAATAATAACATTATTAGCATTAATAATAGCATTAATAACAGTATTAATAGCATTAATAGCATTATTAATAGAATTAATAGCATTATTATTAGCATGAATAGCATAATTAATAGCATTAATAGCATTAATAGCATTTATTATTAGCATTAATAGAATTATTATTAGCATTAATAGCATTAATAGGATAAATATTAGCATTAATAGCATTAATAGCATAATTAATAGCATTAATAGCATTATTAATAGCATTAATAGCATTAATAATAGCATTATTAGTATTAATAATAGCATTAATAACATTATTAATAGCATTAATAGCATTATTAATAGCATTAATAGCATTAATAATAGGATTATTAGCATTAATAATAGCATTAATAACATTATTAATAGCATTATTAGCATTAATAATAGCATTAATAACATTATTAATAGCATTATTAGCATTATTATTAGCATTAATAGCATTATTAATAGCATTAATAGCATTATTATTAGCATTAATAGCATTATTATTAGCATTAATAGCATTAATAATACCATTAATAGGATAAATATTAGCATTAATAGCATTAATAGCATAAATAATAGGATTAATAGCATTATTATTAGCATTAATAGCATTATTAATAGCATTAATAGCATTATTATTAGCATAAATAGCATTATTAATAGGATTATTAGCATTATTATTAGCATTAATAGAATTAATAATAGCATTATTAGCATTAATAATAGCATTAATAACATTATTAATAGCATTATATGCATTATTATTAGCATTAATAGCATTATTATTAGCATTAATAGCATTAATAATACCATTAATAGGATAAATATTAGCATTAATAGCATTAATAGCATAAATAATAGGATTAATAGCATTATTAATAGCATTAATAACATTATTAATAGCATTAATAGCATTATTATTAGCATAAATAGCATTAATAATAGCATTATTAGCATTAATAATAGCATTAATAACATTATTAATAGCATTAATAGCATTATTATTAGCATTAATAGCATGAATAGCATTATTATTAGCATTAATAGCATTAATAATACCATTAATAGGATAAATATTGACATTAATAACATTATTAATATCATTATTAGCATTAATAATAGCATTAATAACATTATTAATAGCATTAATAGCATAATTATTAGCATTAATAGAATTAATAATAGCATTATTAGCATTAATAATAGCATTAATAACATTATTAATAGCATTAATAGCATTATTATTAGCATTAATAGCATTATTATTAGCATTAATAGCATTAATAATACCATTAATAGGATAAATATTAGCATTAATAGCATTAATAGCATAAATAATAGGATTAATAGCATTATTAATAGCATTAATAGCATTATTAATAGCATTAATTGCATTATTATTAGCATAAATAGCATTAATAATAGCATTATTAGCATTAATAATAGCATTAATAACATTATTAATAGCATTAATAGCATTATTATTAGCATTAATAGCATTAATAGCATTATTATTAGCATTAATAGCATTAATAATACCATTAATAGGATAAATATTGACATTAATAGCATTAATAATAGCATTATTAGCATTAATAATAGCATTAATAACATTATTAATAGCATTAATAGCATTATTATTAGCATTAATAGAATTAATAATAGCATTATTAGCATTAATAATAGCATTAATAACATTATTAATAGCATTAATAGCATTATTATTAGCATTAATAGCATTAATAGTATTATTAATAGCATGAATAGCATTATTATTAGCATTAATAGAATTAATAATAGCATTATTAGCATTAATAATAGCATTATTAGCATTATTAATAGCATTAATAACATTATTAATAGCATTAATAGCATTATTATTAGCATTAATAGCATTAATAATAGCATTATTAGCATTATTAATAGCATTAATAACATTATTAATAGCATTAATATCATTATTAGCATAAATAGCATTAATAATAGGATTATTAGCATTAATAATAGCATTAATAACATTATTAATAGCATTAATAGCATTATTATTAGCATTAATAGAATTAATAATAGCATTATTAGCATTAATATAGCATTAATAACATAATTATTATCATTAATAGCATTATTATTAGCAGTAATATTATTATTAGCATTTTTTTTTTAATTATTATTAATTATTTGTTATTTATTTTTTAATTATGTTTTATTTATTTTTTTATAATGTTTTAATTATTTTTTAATTATTTTGTTATTATTAAATTTATTATTTAGGCTGAGAGGCAGTTCTCATTCAGGTCCGCAAAGGGCTGATCTTATTAGCATATATTTTATTTTTTTATTATTATTTTTATTGAATTTTTTATTATTTTTAATTATTTTTTTTTATTATTTTTTAATTCTTTTTTAATTATTTTTTTTATTATTTAATTTATTATTTAGGCTGAGACGCAGTTCTCATTCAGGTCCGCAAAGGGCTGATCTTATTAGCATACTAGTAAAAAGGCCCGATGCAATTGCATCGGGAGCAGGGTGAAATGAATTGTGTGTATACAGGCGGGCCAGTGGGTAGCAGAGTATACAGGGGGCTCTGTGGGTAGCAGAGTATACAGACGGCTCTGAGGGTAGGAGATTATACAGGTGACTCTGTGGGTAGTAAAGTATACAGGCGGCTCTGTGGGTAGCAGAGTATACAGGTGGGTCTGTGGGTAGTGGAGTATACAGGCGTGTGTGGTGGTGGTGGCAGAGTATACAGGTGTGTGTGGTGGTGGTGGCAGAGTATATAGGTGTCTGTGGTGGCATAGTATACAGGCATCTGTGTGGTGGCAGAGTATACAGGTGTCTGTGGTGGTGGCGGCAGAGTATACAGGCGTGTGTGGTGGTGGCAGAGTGTACAGCGTGTGTGGTGGTGGGGCAGAGTATACAGGCGTGTGTGGTGGTGGCGGCACAGTATACAGGCGGGGTGTGGTGGTGGGGCAGAGTGTACAGGCGTGTGTGGTGGTGGCGGAAGAGTGTACAGGCATGTGTGGTGGTGGCGGCAGAGTGTACAGGCGTGTGTGGTGGTGGCAGAGTGAACAGGCGTGTGTGGTGGTGGCAGAGTGTACAGGCGGGGTGTGGTGGTGGCAGAGTATACAGGCAGGTGTGGTGGTGGCGGCAGAGTATACAGGCGTCTGTGGTGGTGGCAGAGTGTACAGGTGTGTGTGGTGGTGGCAGAGGTATACAGGCGTGTGTGGTGGTGGCAGAGTGTACAGGCGTGTGTGGTGGTGGCAGAGTGTACAGGCGTGTGTGGTGGTGGCAGAGTATACAGGCGGTGTGGTGGTGGCAGAGTATACAGGCAGGTGTGGTGGTGGCGGCAGAGTATACAGGCGTCTGTGGTGGGGCAGAGTGTACAGGGTGTGTGGTGGTGGCAGAGTATACAGGCGTGTGGTGGTGGTTCAGGGTGGGGCAGAGTATACAGGCGTGTGTGGTGGTGGCGGCAGAGTTACAGGCGTGTGTGGTGGTGGTGGCAGAGTATACAGGCGGGTGTGGTGGTGGCGGCACAGTATACAGGCGGTGTAGGGTGGTGGTGGCGGCAGAGTATACAGGCGTCTGTGGTGGTGGCAGAGTATACAGGCATGTGTGGTGGTGGCAGAGTATACAGGCGTCTGTGCTGGTGGCGGCAGAGTATACAGGCGTGTGTGGTGGTGGCAGAGTATACAGGCGTGTGTGGTGGTGGCGGCAGAGTATACAGGCGTGTGTGGTGGTGGCGGCACAGTATACAGGCGGGTGTGGTGGTGGCGGCAGAGTGTACAGGCGTGTGTGGTGGTGGCGGCAGAGTGTACAGGCGTGTGTGGTGGTGGGGGCAGAGTGTAAGGCGTGTGTGGTGGTGGCAGAGTGTACAGGCGTGTGTGTGGTGGGCAGAGTGTACAGGCGTGTGTGGGTGGTGGCAGAGTGTACAGGCAGGTGTGGTGGTGGCGGCAGAGTATACAGGCGTCTGTTGGTGGCGGCAGAGTGTACAGGTTGTGTGTGGTGGTGGCAGAGTGTACAGGCGTGTGTGGTGGTGGCAGAGTGTACAGGCGTGTGTGGTGGCGGCAGAGTGTACAGGCGTGTGTGGTGGCGGCAGAGTGTACAGGCGTGTGTGGTGGCGGCAGAGTGTACAGGCGTGTGTGGTGGCGGCAGAGTGTACAGGGGTGTGTGGTGGCGGCAGAGTGTACAGGGTGGTGAGTGTGGTGGTGGCAGGGGTGTACAGGCGTGTGTGGTGGCGGCAGAGTGTAGAGGCGTGTGTGGTGGTGGGCAGAGTGTAGAGGCGTGTGTGGTGGCGGCAGAGTGTACAGGCGTGTGTGGTGGCGGCAGAGTGTACAGGCGTGTGTGGTGGCGGCAGAGTGTAGAGGCGTGTGTGGGTGGCGGCAGAGTGTAGAGGCGTGTGTGTGGTGGCGGCAGAGTGTACAGGCGTGTGTGGTGGTGGCAGAGTGTACAGGCGTGTGTGGTGGTGGCGGCAGAGTGTACAGGCGTGTTGTGGTGGAGTGTACAGGCGTGTGTGGTGGCGGCAGAGTGTACAGGCGTGTGTGGTGGCGGCAGAGTGTACAGGCGTGTGTGGTGGTGGCGGCAGAGTGTACAGGCGGTGTGTTGTGGCGGCAGAGTGTACAGGCGTGTGTGGTGGTGGCAGAGTGTACAGGCGTGTGTGGTGGTGGCGGCAGAGTGTACAGGCGTGTGTGGTGGAGTGTACAGGCGTGTGTGGTGGCGGCAGAGTGTACAGGTGTGTGTGGTGGCGGCAGAGTGTACAGGCGTGTGTGGTGGTGGCGGCAGAGTGTACAGGCGTGTGTGGTGGTGGCGGCAGAGTGTACAGGCGTGTGTGGTGGCAGAGTGTACAGGCGTGTGTGGTGGCAGAGTATACAGGCGTGTGTGGTGGTGGAGTATACAGGCGTGTGTGGTGGTGGCAGAGTGTAGAGGCGTGTGTGGTGGTGGAGTATACAGGTGTCTGTGGTGCGCTCGTGCAAGGCAGGGGTTAAAAAAAATAAAAAAAGATTATGCTCACCTCACCCGAGCCCCCGCCGTCTTCTGCCGTGTTCCGCCGTCTTCTGCCGTGTTCCGCTAGGCTCCCGGTGGCTGTGCAGGCTCCCGGTGCCTGGAGTGATCTTCTATCTACTGAGACTGAAGGACCTGTGGTGATGTAAGAGTCACGTGACCCGCGATTTGGCTGGAGTAAGCTGGTGTCACGTGACTGTGACATCACCACAGGTCCTTCAGTCTCAGTAGATAGAAGATCACTGGAGGCACCGGGAGCCTGCACAGCCACCGGGAGCCTAGCGGAACACGGCAGAAGACGGCGGGAGAGGGCGGGAGACAGCGCGGGCTCGGGTAGAGGTGAGGATTTTTTTTTTTTTTAGAGTAGTGCGGGTCTGCGGCTCGTGATGACGCTGCGCGTCATCACTCGCAGTCCCGCGCAAAGCATGTTGGGATTGGGCTACAGTGCCCAACTCCCGATTATATAAGTAGATATTTAATTTTTTTATTATTATTTTTATTGAATTTTTTATTATTTTTAATTATTTTTTTTTATTATTTTTTAATTCTTTTTTAATTATTTTTTTTATTATTTAATTTATTATTTAGGCTGAGACGCAGTTCTCATTGAGGTCCGCCTTTATTAGCATATATTTTATTTTTTTATTATTATTTTTATTGAATTTTTTATTATTTTTAATTATTTTTTTTTATTATTTTTTAATTCTTTTTTAATAATTTTTTTTATTATTTAATTTATTATTTAGGCTGAGACGCAGTTCTCATTGAGGTCCGCCTTTATTAGCATATATTTTATTTTTTTATTATTATTTTTATTGAATTTTTTATTATTTTTAATTATTTTTTTTTATTATTTTTTAATTCTTTTTAAATTATTTTTTTTATTATTTAATTTATTATTTAGGCTGAGACGCAGTTCTCATTGAGGTCCGCCTTTATTAGCATATATTTTATTTTTTTATTATTATTTTTATTGAATTTTTTATTATTTTTAATTATTTTTTTTTATTATTTTTTAATTCTTTTTTAATTATTTTTTTTATTATTTAATTTATTATTTAGGCTGAGACGCAGTTCTCATTGAGGTCCGCCTTTATTAGCATATATTTTATTTTTTTATTATTATTTTTATTGAATTTTTTATTATTTTTAATTATTTTTTTTTATTATTTTTTAATTCTTTTTTAATTATTTTTTTTATTATTTAATTTATTATTTAGGCTGAGACGCAGTTCTCATTCAGGTCCGCAAAGGGCTGATCTTATTAGCATATATTTTATTTTTTTATTATTATTTTTATTGAATTTTTTATTATTTTTAATTATTTTTTTTTATTATTTTTTAATTCTTTTTTAATTATTTTTTTTATTATTTAATTTATTATTTAGGCTGAGACGCAGTTCTCATTGAGGTCCGCCTTTATTAGCATATATTTTATTTTTTTATTATTATTTTTATTGAATTTTTTATTATTTTTAATTATTTTTTTTTATTATTTTTTAATTATTTTTTAATTATTTTTTTTATTATTTAATTTATTATTTAGGCTGAGACGCAGTTCTCATTGAGGTCCGCCTTTATTAGCATATATTTTATTTTTTTATTATTATTTTTATTGAATTTTTTATTATTTTTAATTATTTTTTTTTATTATTTTTTAATTCTTTTTTAATTATTTTTTTTATTATTTAATTTATTATTTAGGCTGAGACGCAGTTCTCATTGAGGTCCGCCTTTATTAGCATATATTTTATTTTTTTATTATTATTTTTATTGAATTTTTTATTATTTTTAATTATTTTTTTTTTATTTTTTAATTATTTTTTAATTATTTTTTTTATTATTTAATTTATTATTTAGGCTGAGAGGCAGTTCTCATTCAGGTCCGCAAAGGGCTGATCTTATTAGCATATATTTTATTTTTTTATTATTATTTTTATTGAATTTTTTATTATTTTTAATTATTATTTTTATTATTTTTTAATTCTTTTTTAATTATTATTTTTATTATTTAATTTATTATTTAGGCTGAGACGCAGTTCTCATTGAGGTCCGCCTTTCTTTTTTCCCATTGAAATGCATTAGCGGTGTGTCGGCGATTTTATGGCCGACCACCTGGTTCTATTTGTCGGCCCTAAAATCGCGGACACACCGCTAATGCATCTCTATGGGCAGTCAGGCCGATTTCGGATTGAACGCCGACCAATCAGAATTCGAGCTGACTTGCCCATAGACATGCATTAGCGTTGTGTCGGCGATTTTATGGCCGACCACCTGGTTCTATTTGTCGGCCGTAAAATCGCGGACACACCGCTAATGCATCTCTATGGGCAGTCAGCCCGATTTCGGATTGAACGGCAACGAATCAGAAGTCGAGCTGACTGCCCATAGAGATGCATTAGCGGTGTGTCCGCGATTTTAGGGCCGACAAATAGAACCAGGGGGGCGGCCATAAAATCGCCGACACACCGGTAATGTATGTCAATGGGGAAAAAAGGCGGACCTGAATGAAAACTGAATGAGGAGCTCTTCTGATTGGCTGAGGGCATTATCCAGCAACCAATCAGAAGACGGCGTGAGATTTCATTGAGGTAGAATGGGGGATTTTTCCTCCATTCTATCTTAATGAGAAGGAAGAGGACGTCGGAGGTGGAATTTTCGGAAAAGAAGACAGAAGATCCCCGGGGCCGGACGAAGAGGCGGAGATGGCGGAAAGAAGAGAGAAGACCCCCGGGGCCGGAGGAAGAGGACGCCTGGCCGGACGGAGGATCGGACGGACGATCGGACGGACGATCAGATGACTTGAAGGCATGTAAGTGATGGACGGGGGCTTCGGGTGTAGGGCCTTAGGTGAGAGCGGCGTTAGGTTAGGGGACGGCGGGGGGTTAGGGTGTAGGGCTTTAGCGACAGGGGCAGGGGACAGCGGCGGGAGCTTAGGGGGTATCGGCGGGGGCCTAGGGGGTAGGAGCTTAGGTAGGGGCGGCGATGGCTTAGGGGGTAGACGGCGGGGCTTAGGGGTATCGGCGGCGGCTTTGGATGGTGCGAGTCGGGGGTTAGGTAGTCGGGGCTTAGGGGGTATCGGCGGCGGGTTTGGATGGTGCGAGTCGGGGGTTAGGTGGTCGGGGCTGCTGCGGGGTTTCGGCGGCGGGTTTGGATGGTGCGAGTCGGGGGTTAGGTGGTCGGGGCTGCTGCGGGGTTTAGGGGGTTAGGGGCGGCGGTGCCTTAGGGGGTAGGCGGCATGGCTTAGGGGGTATCGTCGGGGGTCTAGGGGGTAGGGGGTTAGGTGCGGCTTAGGGGGTAGAGGTAGGGGATTAGGTGCGGCTTAAGGGGTAGGGGCGGCTTAGGGGGTAGGGGTAGGGGATTAGGTGCAGCTTAGGGGTTAGGGCTTGCAGCGGCAGGGGTTTAGGTGCGGATGCGGGGTAGTGGCTTAGGGGGGTAGGGGGTTAGGTGCGGCTTAGGGGGTAGAGGTAGGGGATTAGGTGCGGCTTAAGGGGTAGGGGCTTAGGGCGGCAGGGGTTTAGGTGCGGTTTAGGGGATAGGGGTAGGGGATTATGTGCAGCTTAGGGGTTAGGTGCGGCTTAGGGGTTAGGGGCTTGCGGCGGCAGGGGTTTATTTGCGGATGCGAGGTAGTGGCTTACGGCGGCAGGGAGTAGGGGGTTAGGTGCGGCTTAGGGGGTAGGGGTAGGGGATTAGGTGCAGCTTAGGGGTTAGGGGCTTGCAGCGGCAGGGGTTTAGGTGCGGATGCGGGGTAGTGGCTTAGGGGGGTAGGGGGTTAGGTGCGGCTTAGGGGGTAGAGGTAGGGGATTAGGTGCGGCTTAAGGGGTAGGGGCTTAGGGCGGCAGGGGTTTAGGTGCGGTTTAGGGGGTAGGGGTAGGGGATTATGTGCAGCTTAGGGGTTAGGTGCGGCTTAGGGGTTAGGGGCTTGCGGCGGCAGGGGTTTATTTGCGGATGCGGGGTAGTGGCTTACGGCGGTAGGGGGTAGGGGCTTGCGGCAGAGGGTAGTGGGTGCGGCGGGGTAGTGCGGCATGGGGTAGGGGCTTCGGCGTCGGGGTAGTGGCTTAGGGGTTAGGGCGGCAGTGGGTAGGGGCTTGGGGTTGTGTGGCTTGGTTAGTGTACGCGTAGTGGCTTAGAGCGGCAGGGGGCTGTAGTGTACAGCGCGATGGTATACTACAGTCCCATGGCGCTTATGGGCATGGGACTGTAGTATACTATAGCGGTGTAGACTACAGGAGTATGGGCTTCGGTGGCTTGGTTAGCGGTTGTAGCGACTCGCAATGCCCGCTTCGCGGGCATTGCTTCGCTGGGCTGCAACGACTCGCAATGCCCGCTTTGCGGGCATTGCTTCGTGAGTCGCCGTGGCCGCTACGCGGCCACGGACAGAGTCCAGGAGAAGCAGCTCGCTCGCGCTCACCAAGCGACCGGAAGCAGCGCCGCTCCGACGGAAGTCGCTACGGCAATTATATAATAGATAAGTTTTGAAGGCACAGTTATCTTCCAGGCAATATCGTCCCCATAGGCTGGAAGAGATTATTTATCAGCAACAAGACATCTGAAATGAGGCATACAGGTAGGACTCTTTTCATCAGTCTATGGATACCGTTATACACAGAGATATCCTGAGAGATATCGCTGATACGTCAGGGGTTTTGCATCGCTCAATCGACATCGTTAGGACGTCGTTGCGTGTAAAACCAAGATATGGGTGCAATAAATCTTTGGATCGCTGATCGCAGATTTGAGAACATGTTGCTAAATCAAGCAATCTGCAATGAACAGTTACCGATCGCTGGGTTGTGCGAATGATCTCTGCTCGCAACATCGCAGGGGTGTCGTGCACGATATCTGCACGTGTGACAACTCCCCAGCGAGGTCCAACAGATGTCCTCAGCGAGTGCGCGCTCCTGAGATCTTTAGAGATCTCCCAGCGATATCTCTGCATGTAACAGTGCCCTATGGCTCATATTAATAGTTTACATAACTCAAATGTGGTGAAAGATTCACTTTATAAATTATGTTAAGGAGAAGCAAAAAAAGAACAATATGGTGCAATAACTTTTACAATGTGTACATAAGTAATAATATTATGGAAGTGGTGAATTACTACTTCAAGCCATTTGTAGTCTGCCTACAGCAATGAACGTATTACTGTCTTCTTTGCATGATTAATGATCTAATTATTTTTTAGGAGTTACGTGTGCCATTCGTTTTTCTCCAGAAGTAGACGCAGACAGAAGTTGGTGCCAATGGAGCTTTCTCAGAACACTACTTAGCGATCACATCTGTGAAATAAGTAAGAAGACGCCCTGAAGATTCCTGAAGCAATTGCAACATTTGCATTAATTAATATAATTATAAATATTGTTTTATTATTTACTTTTAGAAATGAAAATACCATACTGAGGTCAAGAATTATAAATGATAGTGTTTGTTATTTCTGTAAATACTTTGCAAATCATTCTGGAAGAAAAAATTAAATATAGAATGTATGAGACATTGCACTACGGCAAATAATGACCAGCTCTGCCAAGATTGTTTCCTTTTTTCTGCTGTATAATCATTTGATATTGCTGATATGATTGCATAGTGACCCACACACGTGATTAGTCCTACCCTGTTTCCCATAACATAAGACGGGGAGGGGGATATTGCATGGGAATATTGGGGGCTGCAAGGGGATGGTGGGGATATTGGGGCAACATGGGAATACTGGAGCTTGGAGGGGGATGATGGAAAAATAAGACATGCCCTGAAAATAAGACACAGTGTATTTTTTGGAGCAAAATGTAAGATAGGAGAGTGTCTTATCTTATGGGAAAAAGGGTAGTACTGTTGTTATCTACAACATGCTGCTAGTATAATGAATGGTATAATCAGTGTATACTACCTATTGATCCATCGTTGAGTGAAATACATATTGAAATGGGATTATTTTCATCAAAAAATATAAAACAATGTTGGATTTTTACAATTAAAAGACATTTCCAAAATACTTTATCTTTTATTACATTGGACGACATAATGATGGTTCAATTATTTATCAATGAGGAAAATGTGAACAGATCATAATGGAATGGTGATATCACGATGTCTCCTAGAAAAAAGTTTCATGCCATTATTCATAATAATAATAATAAAACTTTATTTGTATAGCGCCAACATATTCCGCAGCGCTTTACAGTACAATGGTACGTATAAGAAAAATATATGATACAGAATGGTAGGTAATACAGAACAGTAGTTACATACAATAAACATAGAATCAATGTAGGAAATACAATAAAAAGGCAAAAAATAAAGGTGACCCTGCTTGAAGGAGCTTACAATCTAAGACGAGATGGGAACACAAAGTACAGGGGCTTATAACAATGAATATCTTATGTCTAAATGACTACTGTTAGGGAGAATGATAGGCCGCCCTGAAGAGGTGTGTTTTTAGGGAGCGTCTGAAGCTATGCAAGTTGTGGATGGTCCTAATTTCTTGGGGTAGAGCATTCCAGAGGATTGGGGCAGCTCGAGAGAAGTCTTGGAGTCGGGAATGGGAGGTCTGAATTAATGCCAAGGTTAGTCTGAGGTCGAATTCAGAGTGAAGGGGACGGGTGGGGTGGTAGACAGAGATGAGGGTAGAGAGGTAGGGAGGTGCAGCACCATGAATAGCTTTGTGGGTGACAACAAGCAAACATAAGAAGACCTTCTTATATGTTGTAATGAAGGGGGTTATCACATGAAGGACATTTATCAACTATTATCCAAATTGCTGGGATCATCACAGTTGAATGGGTTCCAAAACCAACTGTTCCTCCAAACAGTGGACAGAGGATCGAATGGGGCTGTGGTTATGCATGTCACATGTACCTCCATTCAATGTGTATAGGGTCATCTGAAAACAGCTAGGTATAGAGCTTAGAATCTATTGCCAAATATCAAAAAGAAATGCTAATAAGCCTCATATATGTAGAAATATGTAACCAATTTATTGGTTAAAAACAGATCAGAAATGGGACACAGCAATAACATGTCATCATACACAGCGGGAGAGAACCTTAAAGAGTAAAGTTGTGTGCCTTTGCGCAAACATATATATAAATAATGCATCATAAGCATTATAGAACCCAAGGATGGTGTAATTATTAAATATATTAAATATATACATGCCACACCCACTCAACATAGCCACACCCATTCAATATAACCACACCCCCTCTATTGTGATGTCACAATAGAATGTAGAATGTTAGCTTATAAAATTCTATGTCATGTCACTGCCTTATCATTCTAATTTTATGACCCATAATAAAAAGAATGTGACTGGATGATTGTCGTTACACTAAGAGAAAAGCTGTATTATGCCTCAATAAGCAAGACTTACAGAAATGGAAGAAAGGGAGGCAAGAATTACAGAAATGAGTACAGAAATGGAAGAAAGGGAGACAAGAGCTGCGTTTCTCCAAGGGCCACTGAAGCATCTCAGCAGAGAGAAGCAAGACTTGCAGACAAGGGAACAAGAGCTGCTTCCTCAAAGGCCTCTGAAACATCTCGGCAGAGAAAAGCAAGACTTGCAGATAAGGCTACGTTCACACGCAGAGCTTTTTTTTTTTTTGCGCTTTCTTGCGCAGCCACTTTTTGCCATGTTTTGTGGCAGCGCAAAAAAGCGCTGCAAAAAAAAACACGTTTTTTTACGCGCAAGGAAGAAGTGATGTCACAGAGGGGGAGAAAGATATTTGTTTCTCCTCCCCTCTGTGACATGTGTGACTGCCTCTGCTTGATTTCGCAGTGTGTTAATATTCACTGCAAAATCTTAATAAAAATAAGGCAGAAGTATTAAAAATAATAAATAATGAATACTTACCCTTCCGACGGTCTGTTCGAGCTATCCGGAGCCGAGCCAAGCACACGTATAGAGCTGCCAGGACCTTCCGTGACTTAATGGGCGCTGATTGGTCGCTCGCGGTCATGTGATATGTGACATCAAATGACGCACACATCACATGACCGCAAGTGGCCAATCAGCGCCCATGACATCACCGAAGGTTGTGGCAGCTCCATATGTGTGCTTGGCACGAACACCCGGCGGAGGGTAAGTATTTCATTTTTATTATTTTTAACACATTTGGTTTACTTTAATCTGGGTTACACAATGTATATTAATACATTGCGAAACCCAAATGGGGCGGTCACACATGTCACAGAGGGGAGGAGTAACAGGAATCTTCCTCCCCCTCTGTGACATCAGATCCAGCAGCGCCACCGCCCTATGGGAAAAAACGCCGGCGCTTTTTCACATAAAAGCACTGCATAACATTCACTTTGCCGGCAGACACAAGGCACATTGCACATTTTTGAAAAGCGCGCGCCAAAAAGCACTCAAAAATGCACAATGTGTAAATGCAGCCTAAGACTTGGACATACATATGTGGCGCCCCAACTGATCCAGTCGCCACAGAGGTACTGCACCCCTGTTAGGGTGTAGTATCCCATTCATGGGTAAGAGGGGTACAGACTGGCACCAGGACACTCAGGCCACACACTAGGAACCATTGTAGTGGAGCTGGGTGGAGAGAAAGTAGTTAGAGGGAGCACTTGGAAAAGAGTGAGGTCAAGAAGAATACACATAGATGACGTCAGACACATGACATGGGGCATAAATAGAGCAGGAAAGATAGAACACAGGAGAGACAGTTGAACAGCAGAGAGGAGAGTTGCTGCAGGGAAAGAAAAGGAAAGTGAAGCAGCTCTTGAGTTGGAGGGAAGCTAGAGAAAGAAAGCCTGTCACAGAAGGACAAGAACTTGAGAGAAGTGTCCAGTGGCCAGACTGAGGAGAAAAGACAAGAACTACAGTGTTGGCCAAAAGTATTGACACCCCTGCAATTCTGTCAGATAATACTGTTTCTTCCTGAAAATGATTTCAATCACAAATTCTTTTAACTTGTCTTCAATGAAAAAAAAACACAAAAAGAATTGTCCTAAAGCCAAATTGGATATAATTCCACATCAAACATAAAAAAGGGGGTGGACAAAAGTATTGGCACTGTTAGAAAAATCATGTGATGCTGCTCTAATTTGTGTAATTAACAGCACCTGTAACTTACCTGTGGCACCTAACAGGTGTTGGCAATAACTAAATCACACTTGCAGCCAGTTGACATGGATTAAAGTTGACTCAACCTCTGTCCTGTGTCCTTGTGTGTACCACATTGAGCATGGAGAAAAGAAAGAAGACCAAAGAACTGTCTGAGGACTTGAGAAACCAAATTGTGAGGAAGCATGAGCAATCTCAAGGCTACAAGTCCATCTCCAAAGACCTGAATGTTCCTGTGTCTACAGTGTGCAGTGTCATCAAGGAGTTTAAAGCCCATGGCACTGTGGCTAACCTCCCTAGATGTGGACGGAAAAGAAAAATTGACAAGAGATTTCAACTCAAGATTGTGCAGATGGTGGATGAAGAACCTCGACTAACATCCAAACAAGTTCAAGCTGCCCTGCAGTCCGAGGGTACAACAGTGTCAACCCGTACAATCCGTCGGCGTCTGAATGAAAAGGGACTGTATGGTAGGATATCCAGGAAGACCCCACTTCCTACCCCGAGACATAAAAAAGCCAGGCTGGAGTTTGCCATAACTTACCTGAGAAAGCCTAAAACGTTTTGGAAGAATGTTCTCTCTTTTTGGGCAAAGGCATCAACATAGAGTTTACAGGAGAAAAAAAAGAGGCAGTCAAAGAAAAGAACACGGTCCCTACAGTCAAACATGTTTTGGGGTTGCTTTGCTGCCTCTGGCACTGGACTGCTTGACCGTGTGCATGGCATTATGAAGTCTGAAGACTACCAACAAATTTTGCAGCATAATGTAAGGCCCAGTGTGAGACAGCTGGGTCTCCCTCAGAGGTCATGGGTCTTCCAGCAGGACAATGACCCAAAACACACTTCAAAAAGCACTAGAAAATGGTTTGAGAGAAAGCACTGTAGACTTCTAAGGTGGCCAGCAATGAGTCCAGACCTGAATCCCCTAGAACACCTGTGGAGAGATCTAAAAATGGCAGTTTGGAGAAGGCGCCCTTCAAATATCAGGGACCTGGAGCAGTTTGCTGAAGAAGAATAGTCTAAAATTCCAGCAGAGCATTGTAAGAAACTCATTGATGGTTACTGGATCGCAGTTATTTTGGCTAAAGGTTGTGCAACCAAGTATTAAGCTAAGGGTGCCAATACTTTTGTCGGGCCCATTTTTGGAGTTTTGTGTGAAATGATCAATGTTTTGCTTTTTGCCTCATTCTCTTTTGTGTTTTTTCATTTAAGACAAATTAAATGAAAATAATAACACCAAAGAATTTGTGATTACAATCATTTTCAGGAAGAAAATGAGTATTATCTGACAGAATTGCAGTGGTGTCAATACTTTTGGCCAACACTGTAGGTGGCTCCAGGAGGAAGAGAGGGTCCCAGAGGCACGGGTAATCATCATTCCACCCATTGGACTCGTATCCATTGTCAAGCTCAGGCAGTGGAGAGACTAGGCCAAAAAAGGGGCACTGGGACCCCAAGACAATACAGACAAGGCTGAGCTAGCAAACCGGATAAGATGTGGTACTTCCATGGTGACACAGTCGACAACCACGCACATCTTCTGAAAAGGTGGCAACCATAGGGCTAATGGGGAGACACTGCAGGTTAACCCCTAAGAAAAGCCCACAGTCACTGGCTCAGTGCTCTGAGTGTCAAGGCACAAGGCAGGACGGGTGAGGTAAGCGCAGTGTAAAGAGGCTGGAAAGGACAGAGAAGGGGTGCCAGTTACGTACCATCCTACTACCTGAGAGATGCTGGATCCCTGCCTCCGAGAACCCAGTTCTCAATGGGTTGGTGTACAGAAATTGTGAGTAAAAGAACTAAAGACTGCACCCTGCTTTGTCGGTGAACTTTCTTAACTTGTCAAAAGCACCAAAAACAAGACTACCAACTCACTCAGGTACCTCTAGCTGCCTTAGGGGTCAGCCCTACCTGTAGAGGGCTTAAAAACATTGCTGCCTCCCTACCATCGACCCCTAGGAGAACTGTCGTGCAGTGGTGGCCATTTATAGCCACAATCTGAGGGTGGCGTCACGTAAAAATACAAGTATCCCCAGGTCCAGTCATAGCTTCCCAGAATGAACCCTCCACACCAGATGCCCTTCCCTAAGAGAATGACACACCCACAATAAACATTTAATGACCCGCCAGGGTCACGGAGCCGGGTCTCAGTCCCTATGATCTCCGTGATGAAGCCTCAAAGCCCGGTTCTGAGTATCCTAAGGCCCTGGAGGGATGTGTCAACTTGATATCACGAACAGGATCCATCTGTCCGGTTCAACGGGCTTTGTGCGCCTTACTAACGGTGTTTGAGAACTTTGAACTTTGGTTAAAATAACAAGTGCCATGGTTATCAAGGAGGGAGTGGTGCTGCCTGCCTTCGTGGGCCGGGTCACAGAGAAGCGTGAAAAGCCGCACCCGCCCACCAAAAAGACTTTTGTGCAGCAGACCCTGCAAGTCGGCAAGAGAGATCCACCCAGAGGTGTGGCCGACAGCGCCCAGAGACAACCGCCTAGAGAAAGCAGCAGGAGACCAGGAGAGTTGCAACCACCAGAGCAAGATGGCAATGGAGTACCCGGATGTCCTCGTGGAGGAAGAATACTACTCTGGAGAGATGGAGGAGGACATGGGAAAACTGTTGCTCCTAGACCCGGGGTTCCTGTAAAGTGAGGTTGAGGCAGTGGAGGCATGAAAGGAAACCATGCTGACCAAAATAACCCAGAGGTGGATGACGTTGAGACCACCTTCGGCAGCCCAGAGGAAGAAGTGGAGGTCGGCGCTGAGGAAGCTGAAGGTACCAACACCCCCCCACCTGGCTGATGACACCGTAGTAGGACCCCTAGACACTCCGTTTTCCCTAGCACCAGGCCGGGATTGTAAAAACCTGCAGTGGGACCAATCTATAGTCCATCACAGGTGGGTAGCCCTGCTAGAGCCCGAGTCGTCCCAGAAGAGGTGTATGCAGAGCGGGAAGTCATTAGATGGGTCGACCAGGGGGACTCGCTAATGGGCTTCCCAGGAAAGACCAGGGAGAGAAGGCCCACGGTAGAGACTTTGAGTTGGGTGGAATATTGCTGCCAGCAGCCTGCCCAGTGGGAGGCCCAGAGGGAGGTTGAAGAGGAAGAAAGGCGGGCTAAATGGCTTGCCATGGAGGAGCGGAACCTGCAAAACAAGCAATGGATCCACTGACCCAAAGCAGCAGAATGGGGTCTGATCTGTAAAGGCTCTGTGGGCAAGGTCCACCTAGACAGAGGATAGGGATTTGTCAAAGAGTGGGGAAGCGGCAGAGAACTGTTTGTGACCCGGCGGGACATTGAATCCCACCTGCCGGAAGGTCACCCCGGCCGCGACCTACATCCTGGTGATAGAGTCCCCTTTACCCGGCACCTTGGTGAGCGGAAGTGGTATGCCCTGGATGTCCATCTTGTAAGGGTGTCACATCCAGAAGCCATGCCCGTACAGCCCCAGAGGCCACAGCAGCTGTCCGCACCAGTAAAAGAGCCCCGTTTGAGGACTATCAATGCAGCTACACAAACCGTGCTGAGAGGAACTGCGGTGGTAGTAATGAGCATCAGGGAGGTGGCTACGCAGACTAAACCCCTGTCACTGGCGACAGCCGCAGCAGAAGACCTGGCTGCGAGATATAGTGCAGGTAGAAAAGTGCAGCCCTGGTTGAGGAAAAGTGCTGGTTATTGTAGACTAGTAAAAAGGCCCGATGCAATTGCATCGGGAGCGCAGTGAAATGAATTGTGTGTATACAGGCGGGTCAGTGGGTAGCAGAGTATACAGGCGGGTCTGTGTGTAGCAGAGTATACAGGTGGGTCTGTGGGTAGCAGAGTATACAGGCGTCTCTGTGGGTAGCAGAGTATACAGGCGGCTCTGTGGGTAGCAGAGTATACAGGCGGCTCTGTAGGTAGCAGAGTATACAGGCGGGTCAGTGGGTAGCAAAGTATATAGGGGGCTCTGTGGGTAGCAGAGTATACAGGCGGGTCTGTGGGTAGTAGAGTATACAGCCGGCTGCGTGGGTAGCAGAGTATATACAGGTAACTCTGTGGGTCGCAGAGTATACAGGCAGCTGCGTTGGTAGCAGAGTATATACAGGTAGCTCTGTGGGTAGCAGACTATACAGTGAGCTGCGTGGGTAGCATAGTATATAGGCAGCTGCGTGGGTAGCAGAGTATATACAGGTAACTCTGTGGGTAGCAGAGTAAACAGTCAGCTGCATGGGTAGCAGAGTATATACAGGCAGCTCTGTGAGTAGCAGAGTATACAGGCAGCTGTGTGGGTAGCAGAGTATATACAGGCAGCTCTGTGAGTAGCAGAGTATACAGCTGGCTGCGTGGGTAGCAGAGTATATACAGGTGTCTCTGTCGGTCAGAGAGTATACAGGCAGCTGCGTGGGTAGCAGAGTATATACAGGTAGTTCTGTGGGTAACAGCTTTGTGGGCGTGATGGCAACCTTAATGGGCGTCCTGGTGGGTGGAGAGGTGATGTGACGTAATGGCTGTCACCACCGACTTCTTCTATGAGAGCTGCGTACTTCTAGAGTGGAGGAAATAGGGGCGTGTCCTTGTTGTGAGGTAAATTTCGTGAATGCACATGCGCGGTGATGGATGGTTACTGCGCTCGTGCGGGTGTGAATGGCGTTGCAACTGTTCCTGGTGTGACTGCGGTTGGTGGTGGCGCGCGAGCGCGCCATCGCTCGTGGGGCTGTGAATGGCGACGTAACCGTTGGGGACGTGACTGCGGCTTGCAAGCGCGGCACCGCTTGCGGGTCTGAGTCTGTGAATAGCGGCTCGCGAAGGCGCTGCGTGCCACCGCTCGCGACGGTGCCGCGGTGCATGCCGGAATAGCGGTACAACATTGGTGATATATATATATATATATATATATATATATATATAGATAGATACCTACAGCAGTATCGGTGTGCAGCGGTGTCAGTGTGCAACGATGGCAAAATCCAGGAGGGGGCCAGGGGACAGCGGCCAGGGAAGAGCGGCCGGGTGCGGGCAGGAGGGGGCTGGAGAAGAGCGGGCAGGTGCGGGTAGGAGAAGGCCAGGGAACAGCACCCAACCGCTGTTCCCCGGCCCCCTCCTGCCTGCAGCAGAGTGCTTAGCAGAGTATGCGGGGCTCATGGGTTAGCAGAGTATATGGGAATTCAGTGTTTTGCAGACTTTACAGCGACTCATTGGTTAGCAGAGTATACGGGGCTCAGTGGTTAGCAGAGTATACGCTGGCTCAGTAGTTAGCACTGTATACGGAGCGTCAGTGTTAGCACTGTATAGTGGGTCATTGGTTGGCACTGTATATTGTGGCTCAATAATGAGAACAGTAATGTGGCTGAATGTGGTGTATATGGTATATGGTGAGTCAGTGATTAGGACTGTATGGTGGCTCAGTGGTTGGCACTGTATATGGTGGCTCAGTGGTTAGCACAGTATGGTGGCTCAGTGGTTAGCACAGTATGGTGGCTCAGTGGTTAGCACAGTATATAGTCGCTCATTGGTTAGCATTGCACGATGGCTCAGTGGTAACGACTGTAAGGTGTCTCAGTGGTTAGCACTGTATGGTGGCTCAGTGGTTAGCACTGTATGGTGGCTCAGTGGTTAGCACTGTATGGTGGCTCAGTGGTTAGCAAAGTATGGTGGCTCAGTGGTTAGCACAGTATATAGTCGCTCAGTGGTTAGCACTGTACGGTGGCTAAGTGTTTGGCACAGTATGGTGGCTCAGTGATTAGCACTGTATATGGTGGCTCAGTGGTTAGCACTGTATACGGTGGCTCAGTGGTTGGCAATTTATACGGTGGCTCAGTGGTTAGCACTGCGCGGTGGCTCAGTGGTGAGCGCAGGATGGGGGCAGAGTGGTGAGCACAGGATGGGCGAGTGGTGAGCGCAGGATGGGGGCAGAGTGGTGAGCGCAGGATGGGGGCAGAGTGGTGAGCGCAGGATGGGGGCAGAGTGGTGAGCGCAGGATGGGGGCAGAGTGGTGAGCGCAGGATGGGGGCAGAGTGGTGAGCGCAGGATGGGGGCAGAGTGGTGAGCGCAGGATGGAGGGAGAGTGGTGAGCGCAGGATGGAGAGTGGTGAGCGCAGGATGGAGGGAGAGTGGTGAGCGCAGGATGGAGGGAGAGTGGTGAGCGCAGGATGGAGGGAGAGTGGTGAGCGCAGGATGGAGGGAGAGTGGTGAGCGCTTGATGGAGGGAGAGTGGTGAGCGCAGGATGGAGGGAGAGTGGTGAGCGCTTGATGGAGGGAGAGTGGTGAGCGCAGGATGGAGGCTCAGTGGTCAGCGCAGGATGGAGGCTCAGTGGTCAGCGCAGGATGGAGGCTCAGTGGTCAGCGCAGGATGGAGGCTCAGTAGTCAGCGCAGGATAGAGGCTCAGTGGTCAGCGCAGGATGGAAGCTGGGTGTTGAGCGCAGGATGGAGTGGTCAGCAGAGGATGTAGGCTCAGTACTCAGCGCAGGATGGAGGGCTCAGTGCTCAGCGCAGGATGGAGGGCTCAGTGGTGAGCGCAGGATGGAGGGCTCAGTGGTGAGCGCAGGATGGAGGCTCAGTAGTCAGCGCAGGATAGAGGCTCAGTGGTCAGCGCAGGATGGAGGCTGGGTGTTGAGCGCAGGATGGAGTGGTCAGCAGAGGATGTAGGCTCAGTAGTCAGCGCAGGATGAAGAGCTCAGTGGTCAGCGCAGGATGGAAGACTGAGTGGTCAGCGCAGGATGGAGAGCTCAGTGGTCAGCGCAGGATGGAGAGCTCAGTGGTCAGCGCAGGATGGAGAGCTCAGTGGTCAGCGCAGGATGGAGAGCTCAGTGGTCAGCGCAGGATGGAGAGCTCAGTGGTCAGAGCGCAGGATAGAGGCTCAGTGGTCAGCGCAGGATGGAGGCTCAGTGGTCAGCGCAGGATGGAGGGCTCAGTGGTCAGCGCAGGATGGAGGGCTCAGTGGTCAGCGCAGGATGGAGGCTCGGTGGTGAGCGCAGGATGGAGTGGTCATCAGAGGCTTGAGGGTGAGTGGTCAGCACAGGATGGAGGCTCAGTGGTCAGCGCAGGATGGAGGCTCAGTGGTCAGCGCAGGATGGAGGCTCAGTGGTCAGCGCAGGATGGAGGCTCAGTGGTCAGCGCAGGATGGAGGCTCAGTGGTCAGCGCAGGATGGAGGCTCAGTGGTCAGCGCAGGATGGAGGCTCAGTGGTCAGCGCAGGATGGAGGGCTGAGTGGTCAGCGCAGGATGGAGGGCTCAGTGGTCAGCGCAGGATGGAGAGCTCAGTGGTCAGCGCAGGATGGAGGGCTCAGTGTTGAGAGCAGGATGGAGGGCTCAGTGGTGAGTGCAGGATGGAGGCTCAGTAGTCAGCGCAGGATGGAGGCTCAGTGGTCAGCGCAGGATGGAGGCTGGGTGTTGAGCGCAGGATGGAGTGGTCAGCAGAGGATGTAGGCTCAGTAGTCAGCGCAGGATGAAGAGCTCAGTGGTCAGCGCAGGATGGAAGACTGAGTAGTCAGCGCAGGATGGAGAGCTCAGTGGTCAGCGCAGGATGAAGAGCTCAGTGGTCAGCGCAGGATGGAGAGCTCAGTGGTGAGCGCAGGATGGAGTGGTCATCAGAGGCTGGAGGGTGAGTGGTCAGCACAGGATGGAGGCTCAGTGGTCAGCGCAGGATGGAGGCTCAGTGGTCAGCGCAGGATGGAGGCTCAGTGGTCAGCGCAGGATGGAGGCCAGTGGTCAGCGCAGGATGGAGGCTCAGTGGTCAGCGCAGGTTGGAGGCTCAGTGGTCAGCACAGGTTGGAGGCTCAGTGGTCAGCGCAGGTTGGAGGCTCAGTGGTCAGCGCAGGATGGAGGCTCAGTGGTCAGCGGCGGATGGAGAGTCAGTGGTGAGCGCAGGATGGAGAGCCAGTGGGTGGTCAGCGCAGGATGGAGGGCCAGTGGGTGGTCAGCGCAGGATGGAGGGCCAGTGGGTGGTCAGCGCAGGATGGAGGGAGAGTGGGTGGTCAGCGCAGGATGGATCCCCCCTGCCATCCTGTCTGAGCCGCAGCCAGTGTTGGAAGGAAGTAATGAGCGGTCATGTGATAGGCGGGCTGAAGAGCCTGTCACATGACCGCAGATGACCGGGTGAGACGGAGCGGCGGTCAAATAGTTAATTATGCTTTTTCTATTTTTATATTCAGCAACGTTAAAGTAACTGTACCTCCTGTTAAAGGGATGAAAAGCTTTCTTATTATTGTTAATGTTCTTGTTTTAAGCATTACAAATATTTTGCATGTCTTTGTACCACTTGTTTTTCTGTTTTCTTTCAGCCCAAGCACGTGATGAGTTCAAGGAGGGGGGAGTTTGGCGCCCCTGGGAATCCAGTCTCCACAGAGGTACTGCACCCCTGTTAGGGTGTAGTATCCCACTCACGGGTAAGAGGGGTGCAGACTGCCACCGGGACACTCAGGCCACGCACTAGGAACCATTGTAGTGGGGCTGGGTGGAGAGGAAGTAGTTAGAGGGAGCACTTGGGAAGGAGTGAGGTCAGGAAAAACACACATAGATGACGTGGGACATGTGACATGGGGTATAAATAGAGCAGGAAAGATCTAGAACACAGAAGAGACAGTTGAACAGCAGAGAGGAGAGTTGCTGCAGAGAGAGAAAAGGAGAGCTAAGCAGCTAGAGTCGAGTTGAAGGGAAACTAGAGAAAGAAAGCCTGTCACAGAAGGAAAAGAACTTGATAGAAGTGTCCAGAGGCCAGACTAAGGAGCAGAGACAAGAACTAGGTGGCTCAAGGAGGAAGAGAAGGTCCCAGAGGCACGGGCAGTGACCATTCCACCTGTGGGACTAGTATCCATTGTCAAGCACAGGCAATGGAGGGACTATGTCAAAGAAAGGGGCACTGGGACCCCAAGACTAGTGAAGAATTCAGACAAGGCTCAGCTAGCAACCTGGAGACTGTGTGGTACTTCCATGGTGACACAGTAGACAACCGCGCACATCTGCTGAAAAGGTGGCAACCATAGGGCTAAGGGGAGATACTGCAGGTTTACCCTTAAGAAAAGCCCACAGTTACTAGCTCAGAGCTCTGTGTGGCAAGGCGCAAGGCAGGACGAGCGAGGCAAGCGCAGTGTAAAGAGGCTGAGAAAGGACAGAGAAGGGGTGCCGCTTACGTGCAATCCTACTACCCGGGAGTAGCTGGATCCCGGCCTCCAAGAACCCAGTGCTCAGCGGTTTGGTGTACAGAAACTGTCAGTAAAAGAACTGAACACTGCACACTGCTGTATCTGTGAACTTTCTTAACGTGTCAAAAGCACCAGAAACATGACTACCAACTCACTCAGGTATTTCTAGCTGCCTTAGGGATCAGCCCTACCCGTAGAGGGCTTAAGAACATTGCTGCGTCCCTACAATCGACCCCTAGGAGAATTGTTGTGCAGCAGACGCTATCTATAGCCGCAATTTGAGGGTGGCGTCACGTAAAAATACCCAGGTCCAGTATCCCCAGGTCCAGTCATCCCTTCCCAGAATGAACCTTCCACGCCAGATGCCCTTACCTAAGAGAGAGAGCCACCCACACCGAAATTTTAATGACACCACCAGCTTCACGGAGCCGGGTCTCCGTCCCTATGATCTCCGTGATGAAGCCTGAAAGCCTTTTACACGCTACGATATCGTTAATGATATCGTTGTAATGTCACAGGTTTAGTGATGTTGCAGCGATGTCGAAACGACATTGTAGCGTGTGACATGTATCAACGACCAACGATAAGTTCGTGATCGTTGATCGTGCAAGAATGGACTGGACCATAAATTTATCGTTGGTCTCCCGCTGTGCGGCCAGCATCAGCGCGTGTGACAGCAGGAGACCAACGTTGAACAACTTACCAGCGCCGCACAGCAAGCCCGGGGTAAACATCGGGTAACTAAACGCAGCGCTCTGCTTACCTACCCGCAGTTTACCCTGGTTACCAGTGTTCTCGCTGGTCGTTGATCGCTCGTAAGTCTACCTGTTTGACAGCTCACCAGTGATCAGCTAACAATGTCCCAGCGACCGGATCGCTGCTCGGATCGCTGGGACATCGTACTGTGTAACGGGGCCTTAAGGCCCTGGAGGGGCGTGTCACATATACACACAAACATACACCCAGCTTACCTCTAAAAACAGTTAGTTACTATGCCCGAGCAACGCTGGGCTCTACAGCTAGTATGACAAATTAGGATTGTGGCTTGTAACTGACGTTCTGAGCATATACAGTGCCTTGAAAAAAAAAATAGTATTCATACCCTAGCACATGAACAGTTCCACATTTTTTCATGTTACACCCGCAAATATAAATATGTTTTATTAAGATTTTATGTTATATATCAACACAAAGCAGCAAGTATTTGTGAATTGTAAAAGGAAATCATGTATGGTTTTCTAAATATTTAAAAAATATAAATCTGAAAATTGTTATGTACATTTCTATTCAGAGCCCTAAACCCTAATGTAAAATTCAAGTGACCAAATGCATCCAGAAGTCACCTAATTAGTAAATTGAATCCACATCCACCTCTGGGTAATTTATTCTCAGTGTTATTACACCTGTTCTGTGAAGGCCTCAGAGGTTTGTTTGAGAATATTAGGAATAAAAAGATCTTGAAAACTAGAACACAACAGACAGGTCAGGGATAAAGTTGCGGAAAAGAGTATAGCAAGGTTAGGTTACAAATATTTGAACATCTCACAAAATACTGTTCATTTCAGCACCCAAAAATAGAAGGAGTATGCGCAAATGCAAACCTATCAAGACATTACCATCCCCCGAAACTGACAAGAAGCCCGTCATCACTCTGGAGAAGCTGCAGAGATCCGCAGCTCATGGTGGAGAACCCATCAAAAGAACAACTATTGATCGTATACCCCATAAATCTGATCTATATGGCAGAGTGACATGAAAAAAGCCAATTTTGAAAGCAAGCATAAAAAGTCCAGTTTGCAAAAGGTCATGTAGGGGACTTAGTATGTTGAAGAAGATGCTCTAGTCAGATGAGACCAAAGTTGAACTTTTTGGGCTAAATGCAAAACACTATTTGTGGGGGAAAACCGACACTGTACATCACCCTAATAACAACATCCTTACCGTGAAACATGATAGTGGCAGCATCTTGCTGTGGAGATTCTTTTCTCCATCAAGGACAGGAAAGCTGGTAGACATGATGAGAAGATGGATAGAGCTAAACACAAGGCAATCCTGGAGGAAAACCTGTTGGAGGCTACAAAGGAAAAAAGGCTGGGGTGTAGGTTAAACATACTGCTAAGTCTACAATCAAATGGTTTAGATCAAAGCATATTCATGTGTTTGAATGGCTCAGTAACAGTCCAGACTTAAATGCCATTGAGAATTTTTGGTAACAATTTAGAAATGCTGTGCACCAACACTCTCCATCCGATTTCACAACTAGAGCTGTTTTGCAAAGAACAATGGGCAACAGTTTCTGCCTCTGGATGTGCAAAGCTAGTAGAGATATACCCCAAAAGTCTTACAGCAGCAATTGCAGGTGGTCCTACAAAGTATTGACTCAGGGGGGATCAATACAAATGCACATCACAATTTTATCTTTCAAATATTTAGAAAACCATGTAGCATTTCCTTTACATTTCATAAACACTTGTTAGTTTGTGTTGTTATATCACATTAAAAAACACTTATATTTGTGGGTGTAACATGATAATATGTGGAAAAGTTCATGGATAATGAATACGTTTCCAAGGCATTGTAATTACCCATCTTTCTCTCACCTGACCAGGAGTAGGTGTAAGGGGTCTGGGTTTAAATATTTAATATATCTCCACCTTGTTTTAAGAAAAAAGTGAAAGCTGTGCTGATCCACCTTCGTGAGGAGAGAGGCATTATTAGGATGGATAAAACCGAAGAAATATTGATCTGTACCTTAGTTGAAGATGACACCAGGTGCCACTCCAATGTGTCATCGGAGTTATCAAAACAAAATCCTTAATACGCATAATGCAGAAAAAAAATCCCTGGCGAATATTTTTCAACAATCAGGGATCAAGAGAATAAACTTCAATACACATTATAAAACCCTGCAGAAAAAACAGACAATATTGCAAGTAAAACATATTTCTTTATTCAAATATTTGATATATCCAATTATTTTAAATTTGAAAAATAATAGGATTAATGCTCAGCCCTCTCCCAAAGCAGCACTGCCCACAGGCTTCTATCCTCCAAAAAGTCCCCTACTAAAATAGTTTATATAAATAAATAAATGAATGGCAGCATGCTATGTGAAAAACACAAATTATGGTATCTTAGCCTATGTTCTATGTGCGCTTCTGGTTGTTAAGGTGATGTGCCCCGGACCTGATGTGTGGCGCCCTGCCAGTACAGGTAGCCACAGGACCTCTTAAAACATGGATGGATTTCCACAGATGTACCCCATACACATACAACTTCCACCCCAGACCTGTAGGGGGAGCCCCACTCGCTGCCTTTAAGCAAGATCCCCTATAAATACCGGTGCTGGGGGCGGAGTTAGTCAGAGTGTGCAGTCGCTAGGAGAACTGTGAAGACGTCCTGGTGTGTCGGAGCCGCGCTAGGCCTGAGCCAGTTTCCAGCCTAGCCAGTGCAGGGGCCTAAGAGTGATGTTGAAGGCAAGGCGTAAAGTAACAGAGAAACAGCAGACTGGGGGCGGAGGAGCCATACCGGTTCACCCCAGTAAGCCACCCAGACACCGGAGTCTGAGTCTGCAGGAGAGCAGTTAGCCCAGCAGAAACACCGGTTTACCGAGGAAACTCCAGTCTCCCGAACACCTGTACAGCAACCAAGAAGGGAGCCAGGCACCGCAGGAGAAGATATAGCTTTAGTCCACACGAAGATTTCCCACTATAACACACAGGTAACAGAAGAGCAGAGGAGGCCAGGCCAAGTTACACACAGGTCAGGGGCTTCACAAAAGGAAAAGAGATGAGGAGGCCTTATCCATCACTCACTGTGGAGATCCAGAAGTGTTTCCTGACCACCAGAGAGTACCCTGGACATTACCTGCAATTCCACCAGTAAAGATACAGAAACAACTTACGGTGTGTGACGATTCCTCAGTCCCTGACCCTGTCTGCTACAGAGACTGCCATGGCTGCCCGGCAGCATAGCAAACTTCTTGCATCCATCCTTCTCACTTCACTACAGCCCCGGGGATTCTGCTACGCCTGTGGGGAGCTATACCAACCAGCTGCCCGTCCATCATCCCCGGAGACCCACAGTAGCACTGGTGTATTAACCAGAAAGCACAGGTGGCATCAAGAGACTTTTATTCTCTTTTACTTTTCTCCAATTTTCAGTTGACCACCAGGGCTATGGGTCAGGGCGGGCCGCCAGTGACATCCCTCCAACTCCACGACTGGGTTCCGAGTTACCATAGACCCCTGGGTGAATCACAATGCATGGAGAATTAGAAAGTGGCTGCTGTCAGTTTGTGTGAGCAGGTATCATGCATGCGTCCAGTACGTAAGCGCTCAACCCAGAAGCTGTACACAATGATGTTCAATATGATGGTGCCATTTAAGCACACCTGTTGATGCAGCTACAGAGATTTTAATTCTCTCCCCAAAGAAGCTACATCCAGGATGTGAAACATGTGTTGAGGTATCTAATAGGGTCACTTTTTCTTCACTTTGTTCTTTCCCGGACTACTACTGTACATATTATGTGGATCATTATGGGTATGCCTTTTTACATCTTGCACTAACACTTTCTTAGAAGATTACATGCTCTGTATTATGGTGATGCACCCATTTGACTGTGGAATATATATGTTCAGCCTGTGATATTTTGTTACACTACACTTGTGTTTGAGTAATGTTATTCAGGTGCACATTGTGGTTCCATATTATTCCAAAAATGTATTAGTGTAAACTAATTGGTCTAAACTGCATTTTGGATGTATGGACAATACAGTGGGTTGTTGTCTCTGTTCAATATACATTGTTGTCCTTTTATTTAATCACCAAAATAAAAAAAATAACTAGATAAATCAAATATTTGAATAAAGAAATATGTTTTAATTGTGATACAATCTGGTTTTTCTCCAATGTGTCTTCGAAGATAGGAACCAATATCGCACCAGGATATCAAGTTATGAATCTGGTTCCAGACATGTCCTATCCAGAGGGGATCAGAAGCAACCACAGCTCCTAGACTGAATTGGACTGGTGTTTGCCACTAATTTTTGAGTCAATGGGAGAATGTGACCCCTAGATGTGTATGCAGTTTGTTTTAATGGAACACCAAAGAAAAGCAAGAGTTTGCATTATGCATGGTGGACCAAGCTGTGTGACAGACAGAGTGATAGATTCCAGTGTGATAACCCAAGCTAGAGGCTGAGCAAGACCCTTTAGATCAAAAGATTGAGCAAGCCAAGTAAAGGTATCAGCTAGAGTTAACATGACTCCTAGTGAAGCACTCTACCCCACAAAATAACGAGTCCAGTGATGCAAGCACATTTAAACTCCATTTGGAGCACTTTCTGGTTATGGAAAAAGATAAACATCATCAGTACATAAATGCAGTGTCAGAACCCCATTAGTACATGCATGCAGCACCAAAACCACTGTCAGTACATGAGTTCATACCAGAACTACCATTGAATGCATGAATGCAGTGACAAAACTACTTTCAGTAAATAATTACGGCCCCAAAACCACAAACAGTACATGAATGCAACACCAAAACTACTATCAGTACATGAATGCAGCACCATAACTACCACCAGTACATAAATACATCACTAGGACTCCTGTCAGCACAAGAATGCATCTGTAGAACCACTTTCAGTAGAGCATTACCACATCACCAGAAACCCTATCAGTACAGGAATGCATCACCAAGCTTAGTGCTATGATCAATAGCTGTTTCAGGCCAGCACCATATACACTTGTATTATGTGAACCTGAAGCTCCCAATAGGTCCTTTAAGTGTAACCATATAAACTTTTAGCCCTGGCACACATCGCGTGAAAACAGAAAAAGGAAAATGGTAGTTGCTTTTCAGGTTTTTAATTTTCAGTGCAAAGTGTGTAGCTTCCTAAAAACCTGTTTTTTAGAAAATACACACTTTGCACTGAAAATTAAAAACCTAAAAAGCAACTACCATTTTCCTTTTTCTTTTTTCACGCGATGTGTGCCAGGGCTAAAACTTTATACTGTTTGACTCATTTCCCTTGAGCACCTAATTAGTGGTTGAGCTTGTCTATACTTTTAACTTTAAGTGTAACCGTCATTTAAATTTTTATTTAATAATAATGTAGAGCAAGAGATTATCAACATCCATATCTTTTTCTTATTTCATCCTTTTATACATTTTGTAAGCATGGCACTTTTTCTATATTAAAACTAAAATGTAATAAATGTGTTGCTTGGCACTTTTTTTTATAAAATGTAATAAATGTGTTGCTTGTTACTGTAAATGCACCGTGAGAAGGGATAGTATAGCCTGTCTGTGTTATCCTGGGTATGTTAGAATATTAGAAGTATTTGGTGCTGAAAAGCTGAGTGCTAGTTTGCTACATTGGGTAAACATCTCTCTGATCTTAAAAAATGGCAAGTGGTTGAAGGAAGAAGTGTGAATGGGCTGTGGGGTGCAGTTTGCTCACTGTTATCCTATGGCAATAGGTGAGTGCAGGGGCTGACTTGCGAAGCAAAACCTTGGTGGCAAAATTTTTCCGGCAGCCCTTGGGTGAGGACCGGGGGGGGGTGCTGTCGGAAATTTTCGGCGGCCCGTTTTAGGTGCGCCCCCCCATCGCGACACGCCCCCCTGCAGAGAGAGGTGTAGCTAAGAGGAGCCTAGAGGTTCCCAGTATGGTTGGAGTAGTGGATGGTTGCTAGATGACCGCCCCAGCAAGGAGGTGTCAGTCATGTTTTGGGTCGCAATCATGTGGAGAGAGCTAGTTTGCCCCTATAGGGTCCATGAAGGCGTGAAAAGGACCACGGCAGAGTATATATACTTTTAGACTGACCACTTTTTTTCTTCGTACAAAATCATCCCCATGCATGACAATGCACCATCTCTTGGTACAGAGCATAGCCCTGAGTAATTGGCTGCTATGGACATAAAAGTAGAGAAAACCATGGTGTGGCTACCAGTCTCCTCTGATCTCAGCCCTATTGAGAAACTTGGAAATACCATTAAGCAAAACAAAATCTAAGATGCTGTAAGACATTAACCGTCAAACCAGCAGCTCTGGGAGTCAATTCTGACATCCTGCAAACAAATGCAATCAGAAAACATCCAAAACCTGACAAGTTCAATAAATACAAGAATTGTGAAGGTGATATCAAAGAAAGGCGATATACAATATGAGACATACTGGTAGGATGTTTTCATTGTGAGCCCCAGTGGGGACAGTGTTGATGATGTATGTAAAGTGCTGTGGAGTTCATAGTGTAATGTAAATGTAAAAAAATATTTCTTCATATGTCGTCACAATACCGGGATCTGAGGATCTTCTATTTCGAGGTCAGGGGCTCTCTGATGCCATGTTGCTGTCTGTCTCGCTGTCTTCCTCTTTTGACACTGTAGTGCGGTGGACAAGAGAGCCTTAACTGGTTAATAACGAGAAGTATGGAGTGTGTACTAACTGAGCCATACACTCTCCCCATACCATGTCCAGCAGACATTGTAGGATTACTACATGGATTTTATTATTAGGGCACGGACACACTGGGGTGAAACTTGAATAAGTGCAATGTGTGATTTTTATCGCAGTGCAGTCAGTTAATCAACGTCTGAAACACATTGGCGAGTGTCGGACGCTTTTTTCTCATCCAGATTCTGGATGGGAAAAAAGTCACAACATGCTGCAACAGCCTGCGATTCATGCGCGAGACTCACCAATGCAAGTCTATGAGTTCGACAAAATCATGGACCGCACACGGACCATCTGAGAGGCATCAGTTTTTTTCACTGATACATTATCATTCTTCAGCTGAGACAACTGTAAAATGCTCCTGTAAATGATTCTACAGTAATAGCTGCTGAGAAACAAAACAGATTGCACATGGATGTGATCTAAGAAAACTGTCGGACACTCGCACAGCATTTGGATGTCCCAGTGGCCAGCTACATAGACAGCCCGCCACAGCCACACACAGAGCCACAACCACACAAAAACAGTCAGCCACATAGACAGCCAGCCACATAGCCACAGCCAGCCACACACAGAGCCACAGCCAGCAACATAGACAGCCAAAGCCAGCCACACACAAGCAGACACAGCCAGCCAAACACAGACACAGCCAGCTACACACACACAATCAGCCACACACATACAGCCACACACAGCCAAGGCCAGCCAGCCACACATACAGCCACACACATACAGCCAGCCACATAGACAGCCACACACACAGCCAAAGCCAGCCACACACAGACATACAGCCAACCACACAGCCAGCCACACACACACAGTCAGCCACACACAGCCAAGCAGCCCCAGCCACACACACACAGTCAGCCACACACAGCCAAGCAGCCCCAGCCACACACACACAGTTAGCCACACACAGCCAAACAGCCCCAACCACACACAGCCAGCCACGCAGCCTCAGCCACAGCCACAGCCATGCAGCCACAGCCACGCAGCCCCAGCCACACACAGACTTAGTTAGGCACACAGCCAGCCACATAAAGACACAGACACACAGACAGCCACATGCAGCCATGCAGCCCTAGCCACACAGTCAGCCACACAGACACATTTTGCCACACACAGCCAGCCACGCAGCCTCAGCCACACAGACACAGTCAGCCACAGACAGCCCCAGCAACACAGACACATAGTCAGCCACAGCCACGCAGCCCCAGCCACACAAAGCCCCAGCCACAAAGCCCCAGCCACAAAACCCCAGCCACAAAACCCCAGTCACATACGGACAAATAGTCAGCCACACAGACACAGCCCCACACACAATCAATCATACACACAATCAATACTATACACACAATCATACACACATCTAATCCCATACACAATCCTATACATGCATATGACTCACCGTAGCCGGGGGTACACGTAGCGGGCGTTGTTTCTCCTCCAGTCACGGAACCGCGCCTGCGGTGGTGTAGGCCCGGTGGTCCAGATCAATAGGGGAATGGCGGAACAGTAGGGGTGATTTGTCTTCGTGACGCCACCTGTGGGTGTTCTGGTAACTTTACCAGCGCTGTTCGGGTCTCCGGGGGATGTTATACAGCGAGATGGAACGCTCCCCACAGGACGAGCGGGAGTCCCCGGAGCCAGGAGCTGCGCAAGATGTTGTGAGGCAGCTGCTGGGTGCTGCGCGCTGAATCCAGGAGTAACGTACAACCACACAAAGTCTCTTTTAGGTACCTTTACTGGATGGTAATCAGGTACACTCGGACCGGGATAGTGAAGTTGGCACCTCTGGAGGTTCACAGCAAGCAGTGTTAGGCTTCCTTTCTCTAGTTCTGGTGCTAAGGTCGGGTGGATGTGGAATCCAGCCGGACCGGGCAGTGTGTTCAATGGAACTTGCTTCACCTGGTTATCAGCACGGAGGGCACTGTAAAAGGGTCTGAGCAGGATCAGTACTCTTCCCTGGGCTCTCGTGAATAGGTGCATCAGGTGGAACAGGTGGCTAGACCTCCTGTTGATGGTGCTGGTTATCTGTGGTGGCTGGGTAGCTCTCACAGCTTCGGTTCCAGTAACCGGTGGTTAAGGAAAGAGTCAGATTAACTCTGTGTTCCTGAGAGGTGTTCTCCTTCTTCCTCTTATCCCAATTGCAGGGATTTCCACTTGCTAACAGGCTGGTTGGGCCTAGTGGGTTCCTCATAGGGTGGAGGTTTCACACAGGCTGGCAGCTCTTGTAGCGTCTACCACACTCTGAAGTTTCTCCCTCCAAGGCTCTTTTTATAGGGGGAACTGGCTCAAAGTCACCAGTGGAGCTCCCCCTAGAGGCTCGGGGCGAAACCAGGTGTTCTAAGTGTTGTTGTGTTGTGGGTTTGCTTTGCTGTTACTTACTCCATTTGTGCTCTAAGGAATTCTGTGGTGCCCAACAGGTGCCAGGGTGCCACACATACACAATCATATACACATTCAGACATACACATATTAAAGTGCTGTACAAATCATGTGAAAAGGATGACAGAAAAGACAGTGTAATCTCAGCTAATCCAATCTGCATACAGTGCACTGCTGCTGAAATAGATATGGCACAGAGAAATAAGCCTGTCCAATATGCTAAAATTGCACCACTACCACTATTAACGACAGATACAGCTACATCCAGATGAAGATGATAGTTACAGCCCAATTATATTGACAATGCAAATCTCCTGTAATAAATCCCTTCCCATGTATGGGGGGTTTGATGCTCAGGGACACTGGCCCCACATCTCCCACCTTTCTTGTTGCCCAATGTGAACAGTAGATTGTGGTTTCCTTCTTGGCGGGAAGTACGATGTGGACGGAGCCTCGTCAGTATTGGCTATGGCCGACAGCCACACACAGCCCTCACTGCTGAGATGCCGGCACTGCACAGGTAGCCGCCGGCCGCATCCCAGTACAGAGAGGCAGAGGGGCCGCCAGCAATCATGCTGCCCCGGCCCGTATAGCTGTCCAGCCCGCCCCTGGGTACGAGGACTACTTTGCCCCAGGAGGCAGTGTTCCAGCCCTTGCAGTTGAGGAGCGGTGGGGGGGGTGCTGATGGATGAGGTGAGGAGTGGCGGGAGGGTAGGGGGGCTGTGGCTGCTATTACGCAGCTTGCACTCACCATGCTTCCTGCCGGGCATGTCCACTGTCGGCTGCTGTGCAAGCAGCTGCGGCCGCAAAGCAGAGCCGCCGGGCCGTTTCAATATGGGGGCGGCCCTAGATAAGGGCAATTCCACCAGCCTGGGGGCACTTGCCCCCCAGCCACCTGGGCCAGTCCGCCCCTGGGTGAGTGAAGATGCCTTGAATCAGAGTATACCTTTACAATCACATCTGAAACACAAGTGCTGTGAATAGGCTGTGTTACTATGCAGCAGGAGTAGAACAAATGCTGCAATGTAAGCGTACTTTAAAAATAGACGGGTAAGAGCTAATTCAGATGCCTGTACATCATTGTTTGATCATGGACCACAATGCAAGGACTGGCTGCTGATCTCCTGACCCAAACCCAGCAGCCTCATATACGCCTATGAGGTTGCTTAGGTCAGGTCGGGAGACCAATAGCCAGTCCGTGCATTGCATGACGCCTGTACTGAATGGAAGTTCAGTGTGAACGCATTAAAAGTTATGAAGATGGGGGAGTGGCCTAGCCATGAAGGAGTGAGGACATGTTCGCTCGAGCTATTACCCCCAATTGGGATTAACGGCATATTCGGATGCCGACTGTACTGTTTTGTTATCCCATATGTGAGAACCTTTTTAGAATTGGAATGCTTTCTGAATCTCCTACTTCTTTCTCTTACACCTTGTATTGCTCTATTGCTCTAAACTATCTTTTTTCCCTGAATCTCTAACTTAACCTAACCCTAATTTCCCTCCCCCCTTCCCCTCACCGTTTTTCCTTTTTTAGTTTGTATTTTGATTTCTTGTATCTTATTATATCCTATTTTTCTTTATTTAGTTTTATCTTATTTTTGTTTAATTTTTACTCGCTCTTTTGTCTGTGTTTTTTTAATCTTTTTTCTCCTCTAGAGTTCGGCTTTACAACCTCCAATGGCTGACATCAAGTGGGGATCCCTGAATGTCCGTGGATTCAACACTCTGCAGAAAAGGAAGCAAGTATTATTCCATATGCATGCCCAAAGAGTACACTTTTTGCTATTACAGGAAACCCACTTCAAATCAGACTGTGTACCTACTCTTAAAAGCAGGCACTTTAAAACATCGGTACATAGCACTAAACCGGTGGGAAAATCTAATGGTCCCTTTACACGCGGCCACAGGAAGGTAGACACAGGCAGGCATCGGACACAATTGTGCCTATTGCCTTGAAAAGACCACGATGTAGCTGCATGTAATTCAGGACTTTCCTTCCTTCAGGGAAGACACAGGAAGGAAAGTCCTGAATTACACTCAGCCTGTGTCTACCTTCCTGTGGCCGCGTGTAAAGGCACCATAAGGGGGTTTCTATAGTGATTCATTATTCCCTCAGTCACTCAGTCCTGGGCTCTGTCATAGATCCTGAGGGCAGATTTATATTCTTGAAGGTTCAGGTCAACTCTACTTTGTTTAGCATGGTGTATCTATACTTACCAAATCATGACCCCCATATCCAAATGTTTGGCTATCCTCTCCTCTTTGGCGGACTTTGCTGAGGGGGTCCTGGTGATGGGTGGCGATTTCAATTTAACTACGGACCCGACTCTTGACACCTCCTCAGGGCGACGCCCCTTTTCCTCTCGGCAGGTTGAAGCCTTCAGGCGGGAGTCTCAGAGAAAACACCTGGTAGATGTCTGGCGGGTCCTCCACCCCTTAGAGAGGGACTACTCCTACTACTCCCCGACTCATACCTCATATAGCAGAATTGATAGGTTTCTAGTCAGCTAACATGTCTTACCCTGGAAGGTCAAGGCCTTGTGAGGCACCGCCGGCATGGTCCCCATGGCCGGGGTGCATCACATGGAGGATCAGAGTATGATCCTGTCCACACTAGCCGGTTTTACTGTGATGATGCTGTAAAAATGCATCAAAAATGCAAAAATACATTGAAAACACAGATTTACCCATAATACCCCAGGCAGACGTTGAGGACCTAGAGGAGGATTTTACTGAAGATGAGATTCGGGAAATAATAAAAAAATCCCCGGTGGGCAAATGTCCAGGCCATGATGGCTTTACCCCCAAATTCTACAAGGTCCTCAGTGGGGAGGTTACTTCCTTCTTGATGAAGGTCTTCTCCGCAGTCTCTTCCCAATCCCCATGGGTCGCGCAATCATTGGAGATGCACATTAGTGTTATTCCTAAGCCTGGTTGAGATCACAACGAGGTGAGCAACTTTAGGTCGATCTCATTAATGTCGACATCAAGTTGTTCTCGAAGGTCCTTGCCAACAGACTGACACCTCTTCTTCTGGGAATTATTCATAATGACCAAGTGGGGTTTATTAAGGGCAGAGATAACACTAATAAGGTTTTGCTACTAATGTCAAGGGCACGGGCTACGGGCACCCCTTTGTGCCTTCTATAAGTAGACGCAGAGAAGGCCTTTGACCGGGTTGTTTGCGGATTCATGTGGGCCTTCCTGAGACAGATTGGGTTGGGATCCCGATTTATTGAGTGGGTCTTCTCCCCGGCTAGAGTGCGCACAAATGGGGTCTTGTCCTTGCCTCTGTCAATTCGGAATGGCACGTGCCAGGCGTCTCCTCTGTCCCCTCTTCTATATGTAATTACTATGGAGCACCTGGCAGCTGTGATTCGGAACAACCCGAGCATTAGTGGTATTAAGACTAGAGGAGGTCAATGTAAAGTGGCACTTTTTGCCGATGATTTGATATTGCTGGTTACTGAACCCAGGATATCTTTTCCCTCTCTCATCAAAGAATTTAATACGTTTAGTAAGTAGAGTAATTTTAAAGTCAACTTTTCTAAATCAGAGGCCCTGAACGCTTGCCTTCCTGAACCGGAGGTGCTTCACCTTAAAAATAATTTCTCTTTCAAGTGGAAACATGACTGTCTGAAATATCTTGGGGTCTTGTTCCCATCGGAGCCTAATAGATTATACACCCTTAACTACATGCCCCTCCTTGAGAAAAAATTTAAAGACTTAAAGACCTATGATAAAAGAGGCCTTTCCTCGTTTGGGCGGATTAAGGCGCTTAAAATGGACATACTCCCTTGCTTTCTCTTTCTCTTTCAGGCAATCCCGATTCATGTTCCCCGGGCATTTTTTGCAAGTCTGCAGTTGACCATTCTTAGATTTGTCCGGTCCACTCTTAGGCTCAGTGAAGTGAATATTCATGAGCCTAATGAGCGGCACCGTAAGTGAGAGCAGCAGACAGCGCTGGAGAGAGGCGAGTATGAAATCCTTAATTTTAACACTTTAAACTTTTGCACGTGGTCCGTACACACGGATGACACATGGTGAACATCCGTGTGCGTGACATTTTGTGGCAAAAGTGGTCCATGCTTCCGCAAAAAAACGGACATGTCGCTGTGTGGAGCACACGGACATGCATCTGCTCCACATGGCGACACGGTCTGTGCGGAATAACGGACATGTGAAGGGGGCCATAGGGGGTCATGTGTCCCTGTATGTCTGTGCCTCCAGCATGTGTCGGCACGGACCCTACAGGTGCAGGAGGTACAGATGTGTGAAAGAGGCCTTACTCCGAGTTAAAGTACCCTGAATGCAGCCAGTAAGGGTACCTTTACACGCGGCTACATTTCTAGGGTGGCTACAGGTAACTTACTGGTTGCAGTGAAATCATGGAGACAAGGTTCTATCTTGTTGCTGTGTACAAATGGAATAATCTCTCCATGATTTCACTGCAACCAGTAAGTTACCTGTAGCCACCCTAGAAATGTAGCCGCGTGTAAAGGTACCCTAAGAATTACAACACGTCCAATGACAAATAAGCCACCACATGGCTACAGAAAATGAATTTACTTTTGGAATGTGAGGGTAGAAAATAAAAACTGTTGCCCAGAAAAGGCACATTCAAGGTTTAATATAGTACAATGTATTTTTCAATTCTTCAATTAAATGTCGGGGAGGACGGTACACATTCTGTGAAATCACCAGCACATTAATATGGTGACATAATCGCAAAAGCCGGAAACTGTGTGCCCAGCTTAGTAGAGTATCTCCAGAAATGCTCTATGTTGTGACACAGTGTTAAAAGCAATATTGTATTTAGAGGAGTTCACCTGCAGAACCCTCATCAGAGTTGTAGGACAAGGGTTTGTCTTTTCCTTTTTGCAGCTCATTGAAAAGTCCCATATTTCTCCAGTTTATACTGTTATATGTGCAGTGTATACTGCTACTGCCCTCTGCTGGGAAGAAAATGGTAGTTTACCTAATCCTGAAAATGTTACCTGCTGCTAATAAGTGAAAAAGCAGGAAGCGCTGACCTTGGGAAAATTCACACTGTTGTATTTACGGAAAACTTCATCTTTATTTTAATTGTAAATCTAGAACATACAAAGCAGACCTGTCAGTGGATGTCACCATTACAATGAGTAATGAGTACAAATACGGGCAGCAGAGTATGTCATGGATTTGAGAATCTCAGCAGACTGTTCATGCTACATGTAGCGCCACCAAAATCCATTTTGCTAAATTTTATTGTACAGTCTAATGCAGCATCAAATATGCAATGTGGGAACACGGCAAGAGCAATATTTGCAGAAAGCTGATTGACCACTTTCTGCCTATGCACAGGATAAGACAGAAAAAGCTGTCAGTGATGTATGGTGGAGGGGTTGTGCTGACCTCTTGAATACAGTCTACATAACACAAGCTGTGCTGTTTCCTCTTTGACCAGTATTAAGCTGGTGACATTCCCTTTAACCACTTCATCCCCGGGCCTGTTCTCGCCCTAATAATCAGGCCTTTTTTTCCAATTCTGACCAGTGTCACTTTATAACGCATCCCAGTGAATCATCCAAGTGATTCCAAGCGTTTTTTTTCGTGACATATTGGATTTCATGTTAGGCGGGCCGTCACACGGTTCAATATTGCTAACGATATCGTTTAAGTGATCTGCTTTTTGATCGCTTAAGCGATATCGCTTGTGCATCGCTGCTTGTAATCAAGCGATTTTACAATGTAAAATCGCTTGATCGTGACATCAAAGATACAGGAGCCGGAGCTCATATCAAGCGATAAACGCTTGTTCAATCTGCTTCATCGTGGTGTGTGACACCACGATGAACGATCTCCCAGCGGCACAGCCTATGCTGGGAGATGGTAACTATGGTAAACGTCGGGTTACTAAGCGCCGCGCGGTGCCTAGTAACCCGATGTGTACCATAGTTACCAGCGATCTCGCTGGTCCACATCGCTGGTGAGTCTGTCTGTGTGACAGCTCAACAACGATGTGAACGATATTGTTAGCGACCGCGCGTGCACATGATCGCTTACAATATCGCTCACGATGGCCGCCTTAGTCGTAAATTTAAGCTGATATTTCTTGTGTGTTTATTTGTGAAAAAAAATCTCTATTAAACTCTGAATTTTTTTTCAAAAATCTTTATTAACTTCATACACAAAAAATTTTTTTACATGTCTCCATAGTAGTATACATTATTTCGTAATAAGAATAGGTGTATACACCATATAAGAACAATCTCCAAGTTCGAGTCATAAGAAATAAAAAGGAGTGCACTCGTATGAAGGATATACCCAGAAAAGGCTCGCCTCTTATGTAACTTGGCGAAGTCAGAAATAGTAAAACACACAAGGCAGATATATCAGTAACATAGCCATATAGGATTAATAAGATTGAAGGCAACACAGTTATATGAACAATTTTGATAGATATAGCAAGAGTGGGGAAAGTAGGAGTAGATTAGAAAAAGGTATAAGAGGGGGGGAAAACAGCAGGGTGGGTGATGAGGAAAGGTTCCCGGGTCCCGTCTACTCCGAGATCCCCGCGAACTCAGGGGACTCCCGGAACAATAGCCAGCCTTGCCATATCTGGAAGTATCTGTCGACCTGAGGGTGAGAGTGGGCAGACAGTTTCTCCATTCTGCATATGTAATCCATCTCTTCAACCCAAGTCAAGATGGAAGGGCAGAGAGATGTACGCCACTTCCTTGGTATGATAGATCTGGCGGCCGTGAGACAATGCCGCAGTAGGCCTGATTTGAGTTTTTTGAAAGAGCCCGGGATCATAGACAGTAACCCTATCTGTGGGAGGCATGGCACGTTGTCCCCCATGATAAGGTTATATAGATCAAAAACCTTTTGCCACAGAGCCAATATAGGTGGGCAGTACCACCAAACGTGAAGAGCCGACCCCACCTCAACTCCACATCTCCAGCATAATTCGGACCTATCAGGAAACACTTTCTTAATCTCCCGGGGGCATCTGTACCATCTGGTTAGCAGTTTAAAGTTCGTCTCCTGAGCTTTGCAAGCCATAGAAAGTTTATGTGTACAGAAAAAAGATTTACTCCAGTCCAGATCCTCCGTCTCACCTCCCAGCTCCCGCTCCCATTCCAAGATATACCACATTGACCTCCGTGTCTCGGTGGTCGTGAGATGAGCATAAACCCTGGAGATCATATGAGGGGGAGCAGAGTCTGACAGAAGCAAAGATTCGTAGGGAGAGCAAGTGTCCCCAAGGACGGACGGACCCCCAAGGGCAGAGACAAAGGACCTGACCTGGAAGTACTCGAACCAGTGTACAGGCCTATTGGAGTCTGGTGAGGCGAAGGAAGTTAGAGGGGGCATATCTCCAGTACCCAAGAAGGCCTGGGAGAGGCGAGGTCTATCTGATGCATTCCAGACAAAAAATTGGGGCACCTGCAATCCTGGTGGAAAGTCTGGGTTGTCGAATATTGGCGTCATGGGTCCCTTTAAAGGTGAGATAGAGAACTGTCGGTTAAGCGTATCCCAAGTTCCTAGCAGGTCCCGGGTCACATGGGAAATTGAGAGGGTCTGAGGGCGGGCAGAATGTTTTATCCATGGTAGTGAAGTGAGGGACCACTCCATTATGTCGCCCTCCAGTCGGACCCATTGTTTAGTATCATGTCCGTGGAACCAGTCCGATAATCTCGTGAGGAGGGCCGCAGCGTGGTAGAGGCGAAAGTCAGGGAGTCCCGCGCCCCCCTCCTTCTTGGGTCTGGTCAAGATTTTGTACGATAGTCTCGGTTTACGACGCTTCCAGATGAATTTTGTACATGTCCGTCGTAGTTGCAGAAAGAAGGATTGGGGGAGTGCTATTGGTAACGCCTGAAATAGGTATAGGAGTTTGGGAAGAATATCCATTTTCAGGACATTAATACGCCCGAACCACGATAGAGAACGGCATTCGAAGGAGTCTAGATCGGAGATGACCTTGAGCAGTAAAGGTCGGTAGTTCAAATCAAACAAGAGAGAAGTATCTCCCGTGAGATGTATACCTAGATATGATAGAGAGGGGGCGCACCATCTGAAAGGAAAATTATCCTTTAGTCGTTGAACATTGGTCTGCGACAAGTTGACATTCAGTAGCTCAGATTTTGTGAGATTAACTCGAAAATTGCTAAGTCTGCCGTACACCTCAAACTCCCTGAGTATATTAGGGATCGATATCTCAGGATCTGTGACGTATACTAAGAGATCATCCGCGTACAGAGCAAGCTTGTATGTGCGACCTCGTACTTCTATTCCATGTATGTTTGGGTTTCGACGTAGTGCATTGGCCAGGTGCTCCATTACCAGGGCGTACAGGAGGGGGGAGAGGGGACAGCCCTGTCTCGTACCATTACGAATACGGAAGGGTTCTGATAGTACCCCATTGCATCTAACTTTAGCAGTGGGATCTGAGTATAATGACATTACTTTACTCCGAAATGTAGGTCCCAATCCTACACCTACTAAGGTTTTCTCAAGGAACTTCCAATCCACTCTATCGAAAGCTTTTTCCGCGTCGACTGATAGAATGCATGAGGGTTGTTTAGAGTTCTTGACATGGGAGATCAAAAGCAAGGACTTGATGGTGTTGTCTCTAGCCTCTCTACCCGGGACGAATCCCACCTGATCGTCATCTATCAGTCGAGGCAGAAACGGGCCAATCCTATTAGCTAACGCCTTGGCAAAGAATTTCACATCTACGTTAATAAGTGAAATAGGTCGGTAGCTAGCACATGCCTCCGGATTTTTGCCAGGTTTCGGAATAACAGTGATTGTGGCCTCTAAAGCTTGTCTAGGGAACGGATTGGTGAGTGAGATTGCGTTAAAAACCTTAGTCAAGAAGGGTAGTAGAGGAGCCATGAATTTTCGGTAGAATTTGACCGTAAAACCGTCTGGGCCTGGGCTGCGATTTGATGGGGTAGATTCGATTATGTGGGAAATCTCCATTTCGGTAAAAGGTGTGTCTAGTTCCCCGGCTATCTCCTCCTGCAGCCCCGGCAAGGCACTGTCAGTCACATAGTCTTCCAGCGAGACACCTGGTTCTTCCACAGAAGCAGGTGTTTTCATATCATGAATATTGTAGAGGTCGTGGTAATATTGACGAAATGTGTCGGCAATCTTGTTGGGATGACATACTTTTTTGTTTTGAGATCGTATTGATGGGATGAAAGAGCTTGTCGTTTTGGGTCTTAGGTATCTGGCTAATGGGCCGCCACATTTGTCTGCAAACTCATAGAAATAATGGTGTGCCCGCTCTCTGTACCTCAGGTAAGCCCGGTCTAAGCAGCTCCGGAGGTCCCCTTTGATTTTGTTTAATTGGAGAAGTAAGTCTTGTGTGGGGGAGGTCTTATGGGCCTGTTCCAAGTGGTGAATTTGAGAGAGTAGATTCTCGATATTGCTGGATCTGAGCTTTTTCAATCTAGAACCCTCCCGAATCAGGACCCCTCTTAGTACACATTTAAGTGCTTCCCATTGGAAGGGGAGAGGCGTAGAGTCCCCCACGTGGTTATTTAAAAACTCAGAGATCGTGGACGTAATTGATTTGGAGGTCTCTTCGTCTGTAAGGAGATCAGGGTTCAAAGTCCACTGCCATGGGCGGGAGGGAAAGTCAGGTGGGTTGAGCGTTAAGAAGATTGGAGCGTGGTCAGACCACACCATCGGTCCAATCGAAGCAGTCGGGTCAAAAGATAGTAGTCTGTGGCTCACAAGCAGGTAGTCTATCCGGCTGTAGGTCGAGTGAATGGGTGAGTAATAAGTGTAGTCTTTTTCGCCCGGATGTAGTAGTCTCCAGCAGTCGACCAGTCTAAGACCATGCATGGTACCCTGAATTGCACGAATTTGTGCGGCAGAGATTACCGATTTGCCAGAAGAGGAGTCTAGATTCTTATCCATAGTTAAATTGAGGTCTCCACCGGCAATTATGGAGCCCTGGGCAATTTTCTCTACCTTTTTCAGGTATTTTGCACAAGTCTCAGCCTGTCCTCTGTTAGGTAAGTATAAGTTAGCAATGGTGTAAATGTGGTCAAAAATTTTAAGAGTCAGCGTTTGGAATCTACCCTTGGTGTCCGTCTCTTCTCCCAGAACCGTGTGCACTAGGGATTTGTGGATGGCTATGCTTACACCCTTAGAACGTGCCTCGGGATTTGGGGAGTGGTACCACGAGGTATAGTATCGACTCCTCACATCCGGGAAACTCCCAGTTTTGAAGTGGGTCTCTTGTAGTAACAGGAGGTGTACCCCCATCTTGTGGAACCTGTGGAGGAGCTGCGTCCTCTTTTGTGGGATATTAAATCCTCTAACGTTCAGCGAAGCTATTTTAAAGGGCGGCATGTCCCTCGGTCGCAGAGAAAGCGTGTGGGCCCCTGAAGGCTCGCGGGTCTCACCGGCGCGGGGGGACCACGGGCGGTTGTTGGTGAGGGACGGAAAAGCAGAGGTGTTGGAAAGGTCAGGGGTAAGAAAAAGAGAAAGAAAGAGAGAGAAAAGTAGCAAGAAAAAGAGAAAAGAAAAAGCCCTCTGATAGGAGGGTTAGGTCCTTGATCCTAGGTCAAGGACAGGTAAGACTCTGATAGTCCGTTAAGCGGGACTAACGAGTCGGCCTGCAATGCAGGTGTCCTACTGGGAGAGTTGACCGAACGATCACGGGATAAACGGTTTCCCGGGGTCAACCCAAACCCGACACAGTATATTATCGTAAACATAAGAAGCAGTATTTAACAGAGTAAGCAACCTCAGATCAATACCATTGAAAAGAGTGCAACAAATTAGAGTAGACTGGGCAGTAAGCAGAGCCCTACTTATGCAATGCCAGCAGTATATACTTTCCCTCAAGGAGCAATGAGAGGAATGGTAACATATAAACATTAAAGCACATATCTATACAATCCACTGCGTCCCAGAGTTAAACATAACAATAGGTACTCACAGCAAGTCAGTCAGGGTAGGAAACTGACTTAAGCTGAAGCACATTTTCAGGATATACCCGTCACCTGAAAATAAAAGTAGCTCAGGAGATTTGGAGAGGTAAAGAGGGGAGGGTTGGGGGGAGGTGGGGGTGGGAGGAGGGAAGGGGTAAGCGATTAGGAAGGGGGGAAGGGTTATCCAACGGTAGGACCTATGGGAAAACTGAAAAACAAAGTAAGACATCATTCAAACTCATGTTTCCATATTTGAATATTAGGGTCCTCTCAGATCCTGTTGGTAAAAAGGAGATAGTGGGGGGTGAGGAGGAAAGATGGGGGGATGGGGGCAAGTAGGAAGGAAAGGAAGAAGGTGGGGGAAGAGGGAAAAGGGGGGAGGCATTTAGTAGTAAAACCTCAGAGTACTGTTCAAGACTCAGCTGGGTAAGGACGTAAGGAGTCTCGACGGTTTGATCTTCGGGGTAATGGTCGCCTTCCTCTCTCGTCTCCGCCTCGGGTATTCACCAGCGGATTAGATGGCCAGTCCAGGATGACGATGTCGGGTAGATCCAGGGTCTCCGTAAATGATGGTAGATCTCTGGGATCCCTGAGGACCACCATTCCGCTCTGCTGCTTGACTTGAAGTTGAAAGGGGTATCCCCATGAGTAGGTTAGACCTTTGTCCCGGAGGGCGTCAAGGACCGGTCTCAAGGCTCTTCGTTTAGTCAGGGTGATTCTAGATAAGTCTGCCAGTAGATGGATTTCCGCTCCGTCAAAGTCTATGGGGCCTTTGGTTCTTGCCCTTCTCATTATTTCGTCTTTGAGGCTATACATGTGGAGGCGGCAGATAACATCCCTTGGGTTATTAGGGTCAGCAGAGCGGGGGCGCAGAGCCCTATGAACTCTGTCAAAGGCGATGGTAGAATCTGCTGGTCTATCAAGAATGATATTGAAAATACCTTGCAGAGTAGGGCTAAGGTCAAGCGGTCCTGTAGCCTCTGGGAGACCCCGTACCCGAATGTTATTACGCCGGTCACGGTTCTCGGAGTCCTCTAGTTGATTAAAAATGAATGCGAGTTGTTCGGTATGTAGATCCAATAATCTCTGTTGTTCTGAGAGTCGGCTAGATTGTGAGGATACAGAAGCCTCTATGTTATCTACCCTTTCTGTTATCTGAGACACCGAGGTCTGGAGGCCCTGGATTTCAGCTCTACATAGGGATTCCAAACGGGAGATGTAGCCCTCCATATCTTCTTTGGTGGGAATCGCTGCCATTCTGTGTTGTAGATCTCTCAGTTCACACAGCATTGTATCTGATTGTGTGGGGCATGATGATAAGCCTGAGTGTTGAGGGGTTGAGAGTGCCTGTGCTCCATCTCCTACTGTCACATCTAGTATCCCAGAGTTAGATTCTTCTTGGGAGTGAGCTGGGGGATGGTGAGATGATGTCCCCGTGCTTTCACTAAAGAATCTTTGAATGCCTCTGTCTCCCTGTGCGGCTGGTAGGCCCGGTGGTGCTGGGGATGCCCTCCTACTTCTGGATCTCATGTTTAACAGCAAGGAAGAGGTATCAATATGAAGGGTTAATGCCTTGGATGGTGAGCGGGAGGCGATAACACGTGCTCGGGAGCGCTGTGCACTGAGGGGAGTAGTAGTAGCTGTAATTGTGCAGAGGCTAGGTGTGCACTTCCCCAGAGTTAATCCAACAGCGTGGAAGGAGAGGGAGCGTAATTTAGAAAAGAGATAGGTACTTAGCTGTTAAAGTTCCAAGTGTCCCGCTCCTCCACAGTGCGGTTCCTCCAGGAATCCTCCTGTGACTATGTGCCCCAGCGATCTTAAGCTGAAGTAGGTCTCTGGAGATGTCCTCACCGGTCGAAAGCCGCCGTCTTCATGGAGCCGCGGCCATCTTGGGGAATGCGAGGCGTCTTGGAAAGAGCGGGCTCCGGATCCAGGTGCGGGTTTCTCAGCCCGGAGAGACAGGCAGGAGGTGTCAGGGCGGTGGGTAGGAGTAGGGTCAACGGAGGTTGCCGTTCTGGTGAAATTGTGTCGGGAATCAGGCGAAAAACCCCGGGAACCGACGGAGCACTCAGCAGATGCGACCGTCCAGTTCCATCGCTAGGCCACGCCCCCAAACTCTGAATTTTTAAACCAGTTAATCTCTGGTTTATGTCACACAAATAAATAATTAATAATTAACACTTCCCACATGTCTACTTTATGTCAGCACAATTTCTTTTTATATTTTTTTTGTTAATAAGTTAGAAGGGCTCAAAGTTTAAAAGCAATTTCTTATTTTTACAACAAAATGTACCTTTTTTTTAGGGGCCACATCACATTTGAAGTGACTTTGAGGGGCATACATGACAGAAAACTCCCAAGTGCAACACCATCCTAAAAGCTGCACCCATTAGACAAGGCGTGGGGAACTCCAGGCCTCAGGGGCTGCCAATAGTGCAAGTTTTCAGGATTCCCTTAGTATTGCTCAGGTTATAATTGAGTCACCTGCACTGGTGATGATTCCAAACTCTATGCAATGCTAAGGGAATCCTGAAAACCTGCACTGTTGGCGGTCCTTGAGGCCTGGAGTTCCCCACCCTTGCCTTAGACTGTTTAAAACTACCGTGTTTCCCCGAAAGTAGGACCCCCCCGAAAGTAAGACAGGGTGGGGGTTTCGGGGGGTCCGCCAATGTAAGGCCTCCCCCGATTGTAAGGCAGGGTTGGGGGGGCCGCTGGGAAATGTAAGACCTCCCTTACCTTTGGGCCGCCGCTGTCCCCCTGTGGGTCCCCAGGTGTTTCCAGGCTCCAGGCTCCTCAGTTGTCAGGTGCAGCTGGGCGGGTCCGGCGCTCATGGGGTTAACTCGCCGTGTTACCCCCGCTGGAGTCCGCCCAGCTCAAGTGCTCATTGGCCAATCAGCTCGAGTGCTGATTGGCCCAGCAGCTCAGGCCGTCATTGGCCGCCCCAGCCCCGACCTCACCTGCTCCTCAAGTCAGCGCCGGCCCCCGGCTCGAGCGCTGATTGGCCAATCAGTTCGATTGCTGATTGGCCCAGCAGCTCGGGCTGTCATTGGCCGCCCCAGCTCCGACGTCACCTGCTCCTCAAGTCACCCCGGCTCGAGCTGACTCCCTGCTGATTGGCCCAGCGTCCCCTGCAGCAGCCTTCCACACCCACAGCCGCACCGCAGAGGAAAACGTCCACCATTGAAAGAGACAGTAAGGAAACATGTACCCTTATACTGTACCATGTGTGTGTACTGTATAGAGTATGGGGCTTTGTGCAGTGGGATCCAGCAGTGTTATGGGGGATGGGGCTTTGTGCAGTGGGATCCAGCAGTGTTGTGGGGGATGGGGCTTTGTGCAGTGGGATCCAGCAGTGTTGTGGGGGATGGGGCTTTGTGCAGTGGGATCCAGCAGTGTTATGGGGGATGGGACTTTGTGCAGTGGGATCCAGCAGTGTTATGGGGCTGTGTGCAGTGGGATACGGCACTGTTATGGGAGGCAGGCAGAGGGTATACGGCAATTACCGTACAGTACCGTACTGTGTGTTACTGTTACTGTACTTTGATTTGTTGTCTGCTTTCCAGTTGAACGGTGTAACGTTAAGTACTGTACTGTAAAAGAGATACTGAACGAAAAACAATGCTGATACGGTATATTTTTACCCCTAGACATGAGCGCTTCCGGGAGCGGTAAAAGAAAGAGCTACTCCGTGGAGTATAAAAAAGGAATAGTGGAAGAGTCTTGGGGCAAAAATATGGCTGAATTCTGCAAGGAGAAAATGTTGAGTGAACGATTGGTGCGTAAATGGCGAGCAGATTATGGTCACCTCAGTGAGCAAGTAGAGAGCGGCATGGCTAAAAAGCGCAAGGTTGGATGTGGTCGGCAACCATTGTACAGTTAGGGCCAGAAATATTTGGACAGTGACACAAGTTTAGTTATTTTAGCTGTTTACAAAAACATGTTCAGAAATACAATTATATATATATAATATGGGCTGAAAGTGCACACTCCCAGCTGCAATTTGAGAGTTTCCACATCCAAATCGGAGAAAGGGTTTAGGAATCATAGCTCTGTAATGCATAGCCTCCTCTTTTTCAAGGGACCAAAAGTAATTGGACAATGGACTCTAAGGGCTGCAATTAACTCTGAAGGCGTCTCCCTCGTTAACCTGTAATCAATGAAGTAGTTAAAAGGTCAGGGGTGGATTCCAGGTGTGTGGTTTTGCATTTGGAAGCTGTTGCTGTGACCAGACAACATGCGGTCAAAGGAACTCTCAATTGAGGTGAAGCAGAACATCCTGAGGCTGAAAAAAAAGAAAAAATCCATCAGAGAGATAGCAGACATGCTTGGAGTAGCAAAATCAACAGTTGGGTACATTCTGAGAAAAAAGGAATTGACTGGTGAGCTTGGGAACTCTAAAAGGCCTGGGCGTCCACGGATGACAACAGTGGTGGATGATCGCCGCATACTTTATTTGGTGAAGAAGAACCCGTTCACAACATCAACTGAAGTCCAGAACACTCTCAGTGAAGTAGGTGTATCTGTCTCTAAGTCAACAGTAAAGAGAAGACTCCATGACAGTAAATACAAAGGGTTCACATCTAGATGCAAACCATTCATCAATTCCAAAAATAGACAGGCCAGAGTTAAATTTGCAGAAAAACACCTCAAGAAGCCAGCTCAGTTCTGGAAAAGTATTCTATGGACAGATAAGACAAAGATCAACCTGTACCAGAATGATGGGAAGAAAAAAGTTTGGAGAAGAAAGGGAACGGCACATGATCCAAGGCACACCACATCTTCTGTAAAACATGGTGGAGGCAACGTGATGGCATGGGCATGCATGGCTTTCAATGGCACTGGGTCACTTGTGTTTATTGATGACATAACAGCAGACAAGAGTAGCCGGATGAATTCTGAAGTGTACCGGGATATACTTTCAGCCCATATTCAGCCAAATGCTGAAAAGTTGATTGGACGGCGTTTCATAGTACAGATGGACAATGACCCCAAGCATACAGCCAAAGCTACCCAGGAGTTCATGAGTGCAAAAAAGTGGAACATTCTACAATGGCCAAGTCAATCACCAGATCTTAACCCAATTGAGCATGCATTTCACTTGCTGAAATCCAGACTTAAGACGGAAAGACCCACAAACAAGCAAGACCTGAAGGCTGCGGCTGTAAAGGCCTGGCAAAGCATTAAGAAGGAGGAAACCCAGCGTTTGGTGATGTCCATGGGCTCCAGACTTAAGGCAGTGATTGCCTCCAAAGGATTCGCAACAAAATATTGAAAATAAAAATATTTTGTTTCGGTTATGTTTATTTGTCCAATTACTTTTGACCTCCTAAAATGTGGAGTGTTTGTAAAGAAATGTGTACAATTCCAACATTTTCTATCAGATATTTTTGTTCAACCCTTCAAATTAAACGTTACAATCTGCACTTGAATTCTGTTGTAGAGGTTTCATTTCAAATCCAAAGTGGTAGCATGCAGAGCCCAACTCGCGAAAATTGTGTCACTGTCCAAATATTTCTGGCCCTAACTGTATACCGAGCTGGAAAGCCTGGTCTGTGAGTGGGTTGCTGACAGGAGAGCGTAGACATTGGTGGTGACCAGGGCTCAGATTCAGGAGTATGCCCTTGCTGTGGCACCCCAGTTTGAAATTTCCCCTGAGGAATTCAAGGCGTCACAGCACTGGGTGGATAACTTCCTTGAGCGCAATGACCTGTCGTTGAGAAGATCCACGACCCTCTTTCGGCTGGAAGATGCTGAGATTGTTAAGCGTGCATTTGCATACAAGAAGTTTGTGGATGACACTGACTTCTCAAAGTACAGTCTCTCCAACATGATTGCTATGGATGAAACTGCCGTGTTCATGGTGGCCTAACCTTGCATGGAGTAGGTCGCACATTGCGGGAGCTCCGCGACCTGGAACCAAGAAGCAGCTCACAGCACAGTCCCAGCCTTCTCTAAACCATCCAGTCCTGCACCGATCGCTGCCTAAGACACCGGTGAGTGAATGGGGAAGTCTAAGACCGGATTCCGCGATCCCTCTAGACGCATCGCAGACTTCTTTGCGGCCCCCCTCCAGTCCTCACACTTGGACAAGATGGCGCCGCCGTCCCCCAGAGCAGCCCGCGCCACGCGCAGGAACTCTCAGCCTGCTTTAGCATCAGGTGCCCCTGGTGTGTCTGCTGCTGCTGATCATGATGCCCCTGTCACAGCAGCCCTCCTCAAAGTTATGCTGGGAGAACTTAGATCATCCCTTCAAGCAGATATGCGCAACATGATGGCAGATCTAAAGGGGGAGGTGGAGGAGCTCGGCGGCCGCACAGATAGACTGGAGCGCAAAATGGAGGAACTGGTGGCCTCTCATAATGAGCTATGGGACGCACATGACTCCCTGCACTCCCTTGCTACCAAAACTCAGTACAAAACCCTGGATCTAGAAGATAGGTCCAGGCGCAACAATGTAAAACTGCGAGGGATTGAAGAGGACATCTTAGCCCCCGACCTCAAGCCCTTATTGCAGGACTTTATTATGGCAGTCCTACCACAAGCTAACAAGCAGACAGTGATCATAGATCGGATTCATCGCATCCCTAAGCCTGCAAACCTGGCTCCCCCTGTGCCCAGAGACGTGCTTGCACGGATACATTTTTTTGAAATCAAGGATATATTCCTGGCAGCCCTGAGGAAACAGCCCACATTGGATCAACGTTTTGCCCACATCACAGTGTACCCTGATTTATCTCCTGGAACACTGGCTCTCCGCAGGGCCTTTGCCCCTTACACAGCAATTCTGAGAGATAAGGACATTCCCTACCGCTGGGGTTCCCCACAAGGCTCTTGATCCGCAGGAATGGATCCACATTCACTTGCCTAACCCCCCCTCAAGCGGCGAAATATTTATCTCAGTGGGGTCTGAACCCCCTGGCTCTCCGGTCACTGCAGGATTCACCAAACCGAACACTAAGAAAACTCCCAGACCCCGCGTCAACCCAGACTGGGATGTTGCTTGAAGGGACATGATGTAGCAGGTTCCTGGTCTCACTTTTCCCGCCACCATTTTGGTCCTCTGTGGATTGGATAGTCTTCTTTTTGAAGTTTTTGACTTTTTCTTCACAAATGGACTAACTTCTTTGTACTCTTTTTTTTTCCTGTTTTCTTGATACTGAGCCTCTCAGTTCAAGGCCCCTCTGGTGACTCTGTGGAAAGAATCTTTTCACTTCACCTGGGCATTCAGCTAAGCTGAATGGACTTACAAGTCATTGTTTACTGTTTTTCTGTCTTGTCTGTTCTCCCCTTCCCCCACCCACTTCCCCCCCTTTCTTGCAGGCACTGTACCACTAAGGCCGGCTTCAGACTGCGTGTCTGATCCGATCCGTAGCTGTCCGCTTGAGGCAGACAGCCGCGGACCGGATCAGCACACAGGACTGGGGGCTATTATGCCCTCCGATCCTGTGTGCAGCCACACGCAGCTGAACCAGCTGACAGGTCAGGACCGCGGTGCCCGCGGTCCTCACCTATTAGCAGCAGGAACTGCGTGCGGCTGCACACAGGATCGGAGGGCATAATAGCCCCCCGTCCTGTGTGCTGATCCGGTCCGCGGCTGTCTGCCTCAAGCGGACAGCTACGGATCGGATCAGACACACAGTCTGAAGCCGGCCTAAGTCTTACCGACTTAATGTTGTTAAGATACTAGTAGAGACTGCAATCCATCAGCAAGCTATTGATGATGTACCATGAGTGTTTCTCTCACTTCTGTTAATGTTAATGGTCTTAATTCGCCGTGTAAACGGTCCTTAGTTTGGCAACAATTACTCAAAACCAATCACCAAATTCTTTGCTTACAGGAAACGCACCTTCTTGAATGTGATAACTTAAGAATGAAATGCAGTTCATATAAACACCAGTTCTTTGCCAATAATAGCACAAAAAAAGCAGGAGTGGCCGTATTTTTCAGTAAATCACTATCCTTTCAATTAGTTAAAACGATTCCTGATCCCTTGGGCAGATTTTTAATAATTGTCTGCATTATCAATAATGTTCCTTATACCATTGTATCAGTATATGCGCCTAACATTGGGCAGTTTAAATTTTTGAGAAAACTCCTTCAGACTGTCGGCGACATACATCATGGCTATAAACTGATTGCTGGAGATTTTAATATACCTATATCCAAATCCCTAGATTGTTCCACACCCTCGGTCTCAAGGGGAGAGATTGGCCCTCTTGTTCGTTCATTCGGACTGCATGACATATGGAGATATATCCATTGCAACGAAAGAGATTTTACATATATGTCACCGAGGCATGGCTCCTACAGCAGGATCGACTATGTACTGGTGGATGATGTCGCTCTCCCACATTGTATCTCGGCATCAATAGGTAATATCTCCTGGTCGGATCATGCCCCGGTCACAGTGTCCCTGATGGACCCCCTAGCTATCTCCCCCCATTCACAATGGCGCCTCAATAACCAGCTCTTAACAGACCAAGCCAACTCGTCCTTCATTGAGGATTCTCTCAAAGAGTTTTTATCAATTAACGACACTGGCGATACTCAGATTGATAATTTATGGTTCACCCATAAAGCAGTAATGAGGGGACTTTTTATAAACATGTCAGCAACCCTTAAACGTAAATATACTAAGTCTCTCCGAGAGGCCCTCACTCTATTGGCGGATCTGGAATCCCGCCACAAACAAGACCCTACCAAACAATTATTGTCTGAACTAACTGCCATTAGGCTTCAGGTTCGGCAGCTCTTATTGCAAAAAACTGAACATAACCTCAGAAAGTCAAGAGCTAAATTTTACTCCATGGGAGATCGGGCTGGTGCGTTGTTAGCCAGACGGGTCAAAAAAAAAGAAATACAATCCAGAATCCCCTATCTATGCAATTCAAACTCCTCCCGGATTTATAACCCTATTGACATAGCAGAAGAATTTGCCTCTTATTACTCTTCCCTCTATAACCTCAACCTAGACCCATCTGTTCCTCAGCCCTCCCAAACCATTATTTCCACCTTCCTGGACCGAGCACACCTACCTAAAGTCTCACCAACTCAGCTCTCCTTTTTAAATGCACCCCTTCAGGACTCTGAAATTTTCCAAATTCTCAAAGAATCCAAAAAGACGTCTGCCCCTGGACCAGATGGCTTCTCCTTCTCCTACTATACCCAATTCCTCCCTGTCCTAGCCCCATACCTCCGACGCCTCTATGACTTTTGGTCTACATCTGGCTCTGTTAAACCGGAGGGACTTAAAGCTTCTGTTGCTACTCTCCCAAAGCCGGGGAAACCCCCCACCACCCCGGGCAACTTTCGGCCAATAGCCCTCCTTAATACAGATATCAAAATATATGCAAAAATTTGGGCCAACAGACTCATGGCTGTCCTCCCTTCCCTTGTCCATCCCGTCCAAGTTGGGTTTGTACCAGGGAGACAGACTAGAGACGGCACGAGGCGACTGATTGATCTGCTGGACGTGGTGGAGAGGGGCCAACTCCCCAGTGTATTCCTGTCCCTTGACGCTGAAAAAGCGTTCGACAGGGTACACTGGGGATACATACACAACACTCTTGAACGATTTGGCCTAACGGATATGATATCTAGGGCCATTATGGCGCTTTATTCCAACTCCTGCACCTATGTTAGAGCCTCGGGATTACATCCCGGACGTTCCAAATAACCAATGGTACGCGTCAAGGTTGTCCCCTCTCACCCATTGTGTTTGCTCTAGTCATGGAACCTCTCGCCGCCATAGTGAGACAGTCCCCCAACATAAAGGGCATTCCAGTTGGAGACTCAGAATATAAAATTGGACTTTATGCGGACGATGCGGTCTTCACCTGTGTGGACCCGTTGTCCTCGCTGGGCGCAATTTCCTCCCTAATTGAGGACTTTTCTCAAGCCTCATTTTACAAACTCAACTTGACTAAATCCACTCTTTTCCCACTATTTCTCTCCCCTCAACTCCAAAACCAAATACAATCCCTTAACCCCTTTGCCTGGTCTCCGACGGGCTTCACATATCTAGGAATACAATTGACGCGTCTGGCTGACATAATACGCATCAACTGCGATAAAACGTCTGCAGACTTGAGAGCAGAAATAGATGGGTTTTCTAAAGCCCCCCTCTCGTGGATAGCGAGAATCCAGGCCGCCAAAATGCTCCTACTACCGAAACGTATCTATTTATTCAGGTGCCTTCCCCTGAGCTTTCCAATTAAATACTTATCCCAATTTCAAACCATAATTGACAATTTTATCTGGAATAAAAAGCCCCACAGAATAAAACGCCAAATAATGTCGCTTCCCTACAAAAGTGGAGGTCTAGGCGCACCTAAAATAGCTCTCTATCATAAAGCTGCCTTGCTGGAACCTATTGGGGAATGGTGGCAGGAGGATTCCTCGCCTCCTTGGCTCACAATTGAATCCAATTATGCCCCTCGTTCCTCCCTTAGATTACTACTAGAAGCACAACTACTTCGTCCACAATCTCTGAACATCCCCCTCCTCTCTATGGTAGCAGCGATCAAATTATGGACCGTGGAATGTCCTTTGTCCTTTCCATCTGTGGCCCAATATATTTCTTTACAAGCCGCTGCATGCGTCATCCCCAACCTAAATGTGTCATTTTGGCTACGCTGTGGAGTAAAGAGAATAATGGATCTCTTCCACTCACATGGAATGAAAACCTTTCCAGATTTACAAAGACAATATCTTCTCCCTGGTTCGGCTGTATTCCCGTTTTTGCAACTTCGTGCCCTCCTTCGGGCTAACCACCTATTTATTGATCCTCCTACACTACTGGACTCCCCTGTCCAACGATTTTTCAAACCGGGAACGCGGCTGAATCATGGCCTTTCTATACTATACAAAGCTCTAATTTGCAAAGAATCTAGCAACAAACTACAATACATGGCATCGTGGGAATTATTATTCTCATTTGAAGCCACTCGTGAAGACTGGCAGTTTGCTATGATTCACTCATCCAAATTTTCCTCTTGTATAACCCATTTAGAGTTGTCCAAAAAATACAGCTACAGTGGTTCCTAACACCGGTGAAAATGACTAAATTCCACCTGGCCTCCTCCCCTCTCTGCTGGAAGGGATGTGGCAATAGAGGCACTCTGGCCCATGTTTGGTGGGACTGCCCACAGGTTCAAACCTTTTGGAGGGATGTGGAGGCAATATTGAGCGACATTATCCCTTTTCCCTTCACGTTATCTAAACAACTAGCAGTTTTGGGGATATCCTTCATTAATTTTCCTTCTCCTCTACAACCAATTACAGCAAACATTCTAACTGCTGCTAGACAATGTTTGACCAAGCATTGGAGAGCCCCCACAGTTCCTACCAAAGCAGAGCTCTTAGCCAATATTAACCTGCATTATACCTACGAACTCATGGCAGCGAACTCTCTCTCAAAGAAAAATAAGGTTCTGACATGGTGGGACCCATGGGCCTCACATACCTCCACCTCAGACCTGAATCCTTCTCCACATCATACCTAATGTTATTAGTATTGTTTCCAGTCTGTCTCATGTTACATATAACGCATTCTTCTGATTTTACATTTTATCCTGAAATTTGCAATGTTACCTATGCACTTTCTCATTTATGTACAATGCACATCCCCCTACCCTTCCCCCACCCCTTCTCCCCTCTCCACTACTGTTTAATTTTGAATTTTGTATATATGCAAACCACTTAATAAAAATTTGAATGGTTAAAAAAAAAAGAAACTGCCGTGTTCATGGGCCAAGCAGCTCAAACCACCATTGACCAACGAGGTGCCTCCTCTGTGTACGTTCCCTCCACCGCTTATGAAAGTGCACGTGTCACCTGCATTTTGGCAATTCGTTTGGATGGCAGTAAAGTCCCACCTTTACTCATTGCGAAGGGCAAGAAGGACAAGATTGAGAGGGTGTCTGGCATTTATGTTCTGGAAACGGAGAAAGCCTGGGCCACACAAGCGGTTATAAGGAAGTGGCTTGATTTAATGCTGCTGCTTTTTATGCGAGGGAGGCAAAGAGGAATGCTGATCTGGGATGCAGCCAGCACACACCGCGCCAAGGACATGAAGAACTTCCTTCATGAGCGACGAATCGACCAGATCATGATTCCGGCAGGGATGACGGCTTATCTCCAGACTCTGGATATCGCCATAAACAAGCCCTTCAAGGACAATCTCCGTGCAGAAATCAATGATTACATTGAAAACCGTATGGAGAGGAACGTCCGAGTGAACTTTGTGAAGCCAAAACTGCCTGAGATTGTTAACTGGGTGAAGAACTCATGGGGAAAGATCACTGACACCTGCGTTGCTAATGCACTGCGAGCTGGCTACCTGGACAAGACCTGCTCATTTCATGACAGTGCCGTTGCAACACATGACAGGTATGGGCCAATGATCCAGGCGGAAATGGAGTCCCAAGAGCCCCAAGAAAATCCAGAGGAACCTCAGAGTGTTGATGTTTATGATGATGTTCCTGAAGATGATGACCTGGTTGTGATGGAATAAATCTTGTTTTATCTTCCAGAATAACTCATTCAGACTGTTCGTTGTTGTTAGTTGGTTGTTTTACATGTTATACCTGGAAATACCATCATAATACGGTAGTAACAAGATATTCTTGATACGCTACATTTGTTTTATTATACTGTTTGGTGATGACCGACTCTTCAGCATGTTAATAAATGTTAATTTTCTGGTTAAAAATAAATGTCATATTTTTTCCGGCTAATGTAAGACCTCCCCCGAAAGTAAGACAGGGTGGGACTTTTTGGGGTAAAATTAATGTAAGACAGGGTCTTACTTTCGGGGAAACACGGTACATCCAAGATGTTTATTAACTTTTCAGGTTCTCCAGAAGAACTTAAAGCAATGTGGAAGGAAAAAATGAAATGTTACTTTTTCCAACAAAAATGTTCCTTTAGCATCAAACATTGTACTTTCACAAAGGTAACAAAAAAAATTGCACTATAGAATTTGTTCTGCAATGTCTCCTGATTATGTCTATACTCCATATGTGGTAGAAAACCATTGTTTGGGCGCACAACCATGCTCGGAAGCGAAGGAGTGTCATTTGACGTTTTGAAATGGAGGATGAGGATGAGGAAAAAGCCAAAATGCTAAATGACTTTTTTTCAACAGTATTTACACAAGAAAATGCCATGACAGACAACATGATCAGTGATGACAAAAATTCTTCATTAAATGTCACCTGCTTAACTCAGCAGGAAGTACGACGCCACCTAAAAATCATTAAAGTTGATAAATCAGGGCCTAGATGGGATACACCCCAGAGTACTGCAGAAATTAAGTACCATCATGGACAGACCATTATTTCTAATCTTTAAAGATTCCATAATAACAGTGTCTGTATCACAGGACTGGCGTATAGCAAATTTGGTGCCAATATTCAAAAAGAGCACAAAAACTGATCTCAGAAATTATAGGCCAGTAAGCTTAACCTCTACTGTTGGTAAAATCCTAGAGGGTTTTCTATGAGATGCTAAACTGGAGTTTCTGAAGAAAAATAACCTCATGACCCAATATCAACATGGGTTTACGAGGGACCGTTCATGTCAAACTAATCTGATTAGTTTCTATGAAGAGGTAATGCAGTGGATGTTGTGTATATGGACTTTTCTAAAGCTTTTCATACAGCGGCACACAAAAGGTTGATACATAAAATGATAGCAATGGGACAGGGGAAAATATGTGTAAGTGGGTTAAGAACTGGCTCAGTGATAGGAAACAAAGGGTGGTTATTAAAGGGATCCTGTCACCCCCAAAACACCTCTAAACCTATTAAAAGCTGTCCCTACAGCATATTAACACTTTCCCTACACTCCTTTTACCTCCTAAATGCACCAAGTGACATTGAAGAAAAACGTTATTCTAGTACCTCATTACTGATGATAATGAGTGACTATGCTATTCATAGTCACTCATCCAGGCTGCCCCTCTTCTTCATATCACGCCTGAATAGGCGTGATCTACAGCACTGATTCAAATTGCCGCCTCCCTGCGCGCCTCCCATCTCTCCCATTGCGTCTGGGCTTCAGTATGGGGGTGTATGACGCGATCCGCATCATTCCCGGCGCCGGGTGACTTATTTACTCCGGCGCCGCGCTGTCAGCTTCAAAATGCGCACTGCGCATGCCCATGCGCATGCACAGTGCGCATTTTGAAGCTGACAGCGCGTTGCCGGTGTAAATACGTCACCCGGCGCCGGGAATGACGCGGATCGCGTCATACACCCCCATACTGAAGCCCGGACGCAATGGGAGAGATGGGAGGCGGCAATTTGAATCAGTGCTGTAGATCACGCCTATTCAGGCGTGATATGAAGAAGAGGGGCAGCCTGGATGAGTGGCTATGAATAGCATAGTCACTCATTATCATCCATAATGAGGTACTATAATAACATTTTTCTCCTATTTCATTTGGTGCTTTTAGGAGGTAAAAGGAGTGTAGGGTAAGTGTTACTATGCTGTAGGGACAGCTTTTAATAGGTTTAGAGGTGTTTTGGGGGTGACAGGATCCCTTTAATGGAACACACTTGGACTGGGTCACAGTTAACAGTGGGGTACCACAGGGGGTCAGTACTGGACCCGCTTCTTTTTAAAATATATATTAATGACCTTGTAGGGGCATACAGAGTAGAATCTCAATATCTGCAGATGACACTAAACTCTGCAGGGTTATCAATGCAGAGGAGGACAATTTTATATTACAGGAGGATTTATGTAAACTATAGAAGCTTGGGCTACTAAATGGCAAATGAGCTTTAATGGGGATAAATGTAAGGTCATGGCACTTGGGCAGAGGAAACAAAAGGTATAATTATGTGCTTAATTGTAATACACTGGCCAAAACGATCACTGAAAAAGACCTGGGTGTATGGGTAGACAACAAACTCACATTTAGAGCCCAGTGTCAGGCAGCTGCTGCAAAGGCAAAGAAAATAACGGGATGCATTAAAAGAGGCATAGATGCTCATGAGGAGAACATAATTTTACCTCTATAGAATTCTGGTCTCCAGTGTATAAGAAAGATATAGCTGAACTACAGCAGGTGCAGAGAAAAGCGACCAAGGTTATTAGAGGACTGAGGGGTCTGCAATACCAAGACAGGTTATTAAACTTGGGGTTATTTAGTTTGGAAAAACGAAGGCTTAGGGGTGATCTTATAGCAATGCACAAATATATGATGGGACAGTACAGAGACCTTTCTAAAGATCTTTTTACATCTAGGCCTGAGACTGGGACAAGGGGGCATCCTCTATGTCTGGAGGAAAGAAGGTTTAATCGGAAACACAGACGGGGTTTCTTTATAGTGAGACTAGGGAACTCTCTGCCGTATGATGTTGTAATGAGTGATTCACTTCTAAAATGTAAGAAGGGTCTGGATGCCTTTCTTAAAAATTATAATATTACCGGTTATATATACTAGATTCTTTGATAGGGCGTTGATTCAGGGAACTAGTCTGATTGCCGTATGTGGAGTCAGGAAGGATTTTTTTCCAAAATGTGGAGCTTAGTGTTGCCATATGGTTTTTTTTGCCTTCCTCTGGATCAACATGTTAGGCTATGGGGTGAACTAGATGGACTTACAGTCTTCCTTCAACCTTAAAAAACTATGAATGGACAATTGGCTGGAATGCTTAGCTGACACCAGGTCACATTTGGACAGTCCCTGATGTGCCTAAAAAGTGGAAATTTTGGAAACTAGACCCCAACCCACAAGTATTATATAGATGTAGGGTGAGCACTTTGAATGCCCAAGTGCTTCACAGAATTTTATAAGTTTTTTCCCTACTAAAAAGTTGCTTTAGCACCATTTTTTTTAATTTTCACAAGGGCAATGTGATTTAATGGACCCCAACATATCTTGTTCAATTTCTTCTGAGTACTCTGATACCCTATGTGGTGGAACACCACTTTTAGGTGCATGGCTGGGCTCGGAGGGGATGGAGTGATGTTTTGGAGCACAGATTTTGATGGATCAATCTACAGGTGTCAAGTCACATTTGGTTAGCCCTTGATGTGCCTAAACAGTAGTATTGCCCCACAAGTGACCCCATTCTGGAAACTAGATCCCCCCCAACAAATGTATCTAGATGTGCAGTGAGCTCCTTCAACCTACAGAATTTCACAATATAGAAATGTGAAAATGAAAAGATATTTTTCCCACAAAAATGTTTTACCACCAAATATTTTGATTTTCACAAGGATGGCAGGAGAAATTGGTCCACAAATCTTTTTTGCAATTTCTACCGAGTACAATGATACCCCATATATTGTGGAAAACCAGTGTTTGGGTGTACAGCAGGGCTTGGTGGGATACAGCTCCATTTGATTTTTGGAGCACATATTTTCCTATAATATTTTGTGGACACTATTTAGACAGCTGCCAAGTGCCTGAACAGCAGAAACACATTTAAGTGGATATTGTACCTCTCTAGGAATTAATCTATGGCTGTAATGATGATGTTATCTCTGGAAAACACCCGTGGAGTCAAACGAAGGGTATGTTGCATTATTATAAATTGCAAATAAGCTCTTGTAGTGCCCGTACATTGTGCCCAGCTCATGGTTCTGGAGAAACACAGCCTGTAAATTAGGAGGGCTCTCCTCACTGCAACAGTGCCAAACATGTGGATGTTAACTATGGTCTAGGCATTGTGGTGCTCAGAAGGCAGGGGGAGCATTTGGATTTGGAGCAGTTTTTGCTGGTCTTCTTTTGGGGGCGAGGAGCCATTGCGCTTTTATAGACCCTTTGTGCTACCAGTAACGTGTAAGCCCCCTTTATTTCTGTTAACAGATGATGAATCTTGGTGGGGACTTCGGTTGAATGCTGTTGGTGCAATTTGGGTACAGAACATTTTGGATAAATTAATTTATCCTGTGCTCTATGCTGAGCACTTACATTCAGGTTTTCACTTACATCTCCGAAATACGTGATTCAGGTGAAACCCCCAATGGATCCATTCACTAATGAGGCGGCAGAGTTACTCTGAACTCAGTTTGGTCTCTATTCAGCAGTGCCCTTCTCTTCAAAGGTGCACAAAACTGTGGGTGACTGCACAATTGTGTATGCCTAAATAGATAAACACTGCCAGATCACAGGTCAGATTGGAGTTCAAAGTGACTCCATCTGGCTCATTACAGTGAATTTTCCACTGGGAATAATTTTGCCTGTATCACATTTTTCAAGATTTAGAGGTAATCCCCAGTGTAAGAGTTCAGAGTAGAGCACAGGGTAAATATGAGCCGGGCCTTACTGTGATCCTTGGGAGGCAGAATAAACAAGTCAGCAGCAGTTGAAGAATTGACTATTTTTATGCTGTTCACCTTGTGGTATAAGTGATTTTGCAACTTTAGGGCCCATTTGAAAGATGCATATTTTGCCACGTATCTGTGTGTATAAGCAGCAGTTCTGCATTAAATATGTTTTCCCAGCTAAGTCTATGCGCTTTGAGAAGTCCAGTCAACATGGTGCGTTGTTTTTCTGCTGCAGACACTACATATTTTAGTGCAGAAAAATCTGCAGCATGTCAATTCTTCATGCAGATTTGTCCACAAAAATGCTGAGTCATAGAAAAATCTATCACAAAAAGCACTATATCCGAAACAGATAAAAACCGAGCAGACAGCCATGTGTTAGCATATTTGTCTGCAGGTGATGATTTCACGCAACAGAAAACACGCACCACTTTTCTCCCGTGCGAACAGACCCTTGTCAGGTCGTAACAGCCAGTCACAGTGATCATAGTTACAGGGTGGCAATGTCACCCTTCCTGAGGTCAAGCTCCAGTCCCCTGCTGAGAGCATCTTCAGGCACTGGACTGCGATCGCAGTTACTGCAGCTACTGTGCTGTGTTTTAGCCAGGACGTACCTCTACGTTCTTGGTTGTGAACGCATTATTTTTTTATAAGAGATATGGACCTTTTTTTATTTAGTGCAAAATATTATTGCCTTTACCACCTGTTCAAAGTGCCTCAGGGCACTGTTACTCTCGCTTTGGAGACTAGCCGGAGTGGACCCACTGGATAACAGGGCGAATTGTGGCAGCAGACCCCGCAGGGAAGGGGACACAGGGACAGTCTATGGTGCAGGCAGGACAGCTGTAGCTTACAGGATGGCAGATGCAGGAAAGTACAGAGGGAATGTACATCTGTGATTTGTCCTGAAGAGGGGGCCACGACTCTGAAATGTGTAGAAATAATTATCATTTATCAAGCCTTCATCTGTACAGTAGTGCAGTGTTTAACCCCTTCCTAACCTGCTCTCTCCTGATGCACTGAGGGGTGTAGTCAATTTTGTGACGTGGTTTAAACAATAAAATTACCTTTTCTTTGTGGGGGAAAACCCCTTTAAAGTTAATTTTAATCAATAGATCTTGGAATAATATAGTGATATGAGTAAGTTCCACAATTAGATATGTTTAAAAAAATGTTCCTGATCTGAGATAATCTTATAAATGTGCTCTGTGTATGTACTGTTTAATGGCCATCTCTGACTTGTGCACAGAGAATGGTTTGATCTTGGGCAAGGAAGCACGCAAAAGTGTATACAGACATTACAGCATAATATTTGCAATTCCAAGCTGTCATGTTTGCATACTATTTTGCTTCCTCTCCTGCCCAGGAGATGTAGCATGATCAGGCTGCTATTATACAGTATATAGCAGGGACACATATATAAGATTATCTCAGGAGATATGGTATGATCAGACCAAGTCCCTGTACAGTCAGACACATCCATTACTCAAGTACATAGTAGGGATACATATATAAGAAAACCTCAGCACAGGAGATGTGGTATGATCAGACCAAGTCCCTGTACAGTCAGACACATTCATTACACAGTACATAGCAGGGACACATATATAAGATTACCTCAGCACAGGAGATGTGGTATGATCAGACCATGTCCATGTATAGTCAGACACATCCATTACACAGTACATAGCAGGGACACATATATAAGATTACCTCAGCACAGGAGATGTGGTATTATCAGACCACGTCCCTGTATGGTCTGACACATCCATTACACAGTACATAGCAGGGATACATATATAACATTATCTCAGCACAGGAGATGTGGTATGATCAGACCAAGTCCATGTACAGTCAGACATATCCATTACACTGTACAAAGCAGGGACACAAATATATATGATTATCTCAGCACAGGAGATGTGGTATAATCAGACCATGTCCTTGTATGGTCAGACACATCCATTACACAGTACATAACAGGGATACATATAGAAGATTATCTTAGCTCAGGAGATGTGGTATGATCAGACCATGGCCCTGTATGGTCAGACACATCCATTACACAGTACATAGCAGGGACACATATATAAGGATATCTCAGCACAGGAGATATGGTATGATCAGACCATGTCCCTGTATGGTCAGACACATCCATTACACAGTACATAGCAGGGACACATATATAAGGATATCTCAGCACAGGAGATATGGTATGATCAGACCATGTCCCTGTATGGTCAGACACATCCATTACACAGTACATAGCAGGGACACATATATAAGATTATCTCAGCACAGGAGATGTGGTATGATCAGACCATGCTCCTGTATAGTCAGACACATCCATTACACAGTACATAGCAGGGACAAATATATGAGATTATTTTGGCACATGAACATTTTTTTAAATACATCAAATTACGGAAATAATTATTCTTCAAAGATCTATTGCTTAAGTTATAACTTTAGAATTACCTTTTTGTTCGTAGGACAACTCATTTAATGGCTGTGTGTTGTTATTTAGAGGGCATTGTATCCAAGATCTCTGACATAATTGTCAGTGGCACCCTAAGCTGAGAGTGACTGTGTGTATGTCTGTGCAGCTGTCATTGTTAGCTAAGGAAGGTGATCCTCAGTCAGTCATACATACAGCAAGCATAGAGTGTGGGCTGGCGGCCACTCCCCCTATTCATTACACTAGCTAGAGTATGAGGGGGCTGGAATGTAGGATAATCATGGAGCCCCTGGCAGCCTTGCCCCCACCACACCCCCTGCTCTCTTCAGTACCATGAGGATGAATGTGCTCTGTGACCTATATGGAAGAGGTGAGTGCTGAGGACAGACACTGATTAAAGGGAACCAACCACAAGGTTTTAACCACCTGTAAATCAGTGCAGCAGGTGATTGACGTCTGCAGGATGACATCATTATTTGTTTTGCTTTTTTATTATTCCTCCACTGTGGGCTTGTCTTCTCCTGTAAGAAAACCGCCGCCCCCACCCCGGATGAGTCTAGATAAGAGGGTAGAGGGGGGTTCGGCTTACAGCAGAAAGACAATCCCACAGGGAAGGAGTAAAATAAAAATAAAACCAAATAGTGATGTCATGTTGCACACGTCAATCACCTGCTGCACTGATTTATAGGTGTTGAATCCTGGTGGTTGGTTCCCTTAATTTATAGATTCATTAATCTAATAATACTAGAACTGCAGTGGACAGCTCTGCTTCACAGTGTATTAGGGCAGGGACAGTACAAAAATGTTTTATCTCTCCAGAGTTCCCCTTGAATTAGGCCATCCTGAAAGTGTGGATCCACGACCAAGCTCCTCCATTTAGGATCTTTTTAGACAAACTATCGTTCTTGCTTCAGATAGATTGGGCTGAGGCCTCCTTGCTTAAGAAGGGAAAAAGTGCAGTCCTTCTTAAAACGTGGGAAAGTTTCATCTCTTTGCTTCCACAAACTTGTTTTTAACCTACAGTGTGGTATCAAGAGCAGTTACTACTGGGGGAGCACCTGTGTAGAAGTATGTTTGGTAGTGCCGCTGTGTAGAGAGACATCTAGGTGTCAGAGGTCTATCCTGGGGTTTGGTGGGTCACGCACAACTCTCAAGGCGAGACTAAGGTTATGCACCCCTGTTGGGTGATCTATAAGCAAGGAAACTACCTGTTTCATACATTCTTTTTTCTCCCCTCCTTCCATCCCTCCTAGTTTTTGGTTTATTTGTCTTTTGACTTGATATAGCTATGCTTGGAATGTACATTCTGCTATTTACTATCATATAACTGCCTTATCATGTGTATTTCAAGTCATATTTGTACTACTGTATGGAAACTTTTATTTTCAATAAAAAGCAAGGTTAAAAAATAATAAATAAATAAACAAACAACAAAAGCATAGGTCGTTGAGGGTCTCAGTAGTTGGACCTCAATCAGTATGTTGTCATGTATCCTATACAGGTCATTGTACTCTGGAGGTTTATGTCCTGAATCTGCAATCACAATTAAGGCCCGGTTACACGGTACAACGTTGGAACTCGTGGGCGTGCGGACGTTTCAGACATCGTTTTGACACGGTTGGTGAGATGTCACACGTCTAGATATCGTGAACGACGCACTAATGATGTTGTGAGCAGGTATTGTTCGCAAACCCCGCAAACCATACCTGCTCATTGCTGTGAATGGGCTAAGTTGTAACCAACATCGTTATTGCACTGTCAAACAACTATATACCAGGTTGGCTGATCGTTGATCTTGTGGTTTGAGAACATGTTCTCAAACCTGCGATCAGTGATCCGATTTATCGTTACAACTTGGCAGAGTCACACTCAACGAGGTAGTAACGATGTCGCTGGAACGCCTCCAAACCTGTGACGTATCAGCGATGCCATTAATGTCATGCCGTGCAACGGGGCCTTAACAAATACATTAAGTTAGATCCACATGGGGTTGTGTTCTACGACATCTTTTGGTCTCATTAGTGTGACCCATCCAAGAGGATCTTTGTAGTGTGCAAGTCCAATCCTGCTACAATCTTATTGCAATGCAGGATAATAAAAACTGCAGACCTGTTACCAGTTTTTTTTTTTATTAAAAAATATTTACATGACCAAGAAAAGAAAACATTTGTGCTATGACAACAGAACATTTATAAAACATTCAATGAGTGAGAAGAAAACTTTAACAGCTTCTTTGGTGCCCATTTAAAAAAAAAATAAAATAAAAAAAAAATAAAAAAAATAGAAAAATCAAATCAAATGAAGACTATAAATAAACCACAAGCTCAACAGAGGGTTTGCGTTAGTGCACATTACAGCTCTCTCCATCAGAGTACATGGGGATTACTTCACAAATAAATAGCACAGTTGTTTCAAAGCAGCAGGTCCAAGTCTTGTAAACAGTCCTTTCCTAAAAACACAGAAATGTCTCTGGGTGCAGCGTCTCAACACTGATTAGAAGACGATTAAAAAGAGTTGTCCCTTTATTGGTCCTGTTTATTTGATCAAGTTACAGATTTATTCTTTTTTTTTTGTCTTACAAAAGGTGCATGGACATAAAATCTCATCGTAGAAGTGGTTATTTACAAAATGACTTTTCTGCTTTCAAATACACAAGGGTAAATCTGCTCCACAGCGGTGGCAACCGATTTCACATCTGGGCCTAAAAGAGAAAGACACAACGCACTCAGGGCTCATCGAGACATCAGCTTTTCTTCAAGTCTTACCTGCTTTTCATGGATAGACCTTGTACCTATGGAGGTGATCACATGTGCGATATTACAGATCAAGTGAACCCCACAAAATCATTGCAACATGTCCCAACTTAGATCCTAATCTTGGCTTAAAATCGTTATGAAGCACTTAGATGTTATCCAGTTATCTGGCTGAAATAAGAGGCTTGATAAACCTTCAGGCATTTTTTTTTTACCCCTTCACCACCCGGTGATTTCCCTATTTTCCCCTCCGCTTCTTCCAAGAGCGATAAATTTTTTTGCCATCAATATAGACATACTAGCTGTAGAGCCCGGCATTGCCCAAGCATAGTATCTAACTGTTCTTAGGTATAAGCTGAGGGCATGTCTGTGTGTGAGTATGTATGTCCAGTATATGCATCAAACTTGGGTTTGTGGAGTGGGTGTTGCTGTTAAGTGGGTGGGGCTATGTGGAGTGGGCGTGGTGTGTGGAATGGATGGGGCTTACGCCACACACACACAGCTTTATATATTAGATGACAGCTTGTTTTTTTGCAGGACGAGGTGCACTTTTGAATGAAACCATTAATTTTTTCCATATGGTGTACTGGAAAACAGAAAAAAGAATTTAAGTGCGGTGAAATTGCAAAAAAGAAAAGAGCAAATTTCACAATTATGTTGGGGTTCATTTTTATTTACCATGTTCACTATATTGTAACTGACCTGGCACTATGATCTCCAGGTCAGCAAAGGTTTTTGATACAAAAGGTTTTTGTTTTTTAATTAAGTGGTGAAAAAATGCCATTTGTCAGTTCAATGAGGAAGTGGAAAACTCTAATGCCACCCAATAAGGGTAGCAATCCTTAAAGCCATAATTAACTCACCAAAGAGTCAGAAAATCAGCAATCAGATTTCCATCCTTTTATTTCCTTCCTCCAACGCATTTCGGCGCTCCACCTGGCGCCTTCATCAGGGATATATCCCTGAGGAAGGCGCCAGGTGGGGCGCCGAAATGCGTTGGAGGAAGGAAATAAAAGGATGGAAATCTGATTGCTGATTTTCTGACTCTTTGGTGAGTTTTTTTGAGCCTTGGAGGAGCGCAACCGTGACACACCTACACTCCCATCATTTCTCTGGATATCACCACTGGTCAGTGGTTGGTGGAGGTCCTGCAGCAGCTTGAACTATTTCTGTGCCTTCAAACCAGTTGTGGGGATCACAACTGTACCAGGTGAGTGGCTCCACAGCACCACTCTAACTTCTTTCAGTATCACTAGTGATAGGGCACTATTGCGCCTCTTGTCCCCCACCCTTTTATATTTTTAAAGCCATAATTGACTCTTTAACAAGCCTTTTAATATGACTTAGGATTTGAGCCAGATCCGAACCCCAAAATGCATACTCTGCATTTGAGGGTGACTGCCCCTCATCAGTGCGGTGTGGGAATTCTGATCTGTAGGAGAGTGGTGAAAAGATAAATTCTGAAATTTGACAAAAATTAGAAATACTCTTGTCGCCATTTTCCGAGAAATATTAACGGTTTGATTTTTTGGGATCTGGGGCTGTGTGAGGGATTATATTTTTGCACACTGAGCTGACGTTTTTTCGGTTGCCATTTGTAGGAAGATGCAATGTTTTGATCGCCTATTAGTGCATTTTAATGCAATGTTGTGACGACCAAAAACAAAAAAAAAAGTCCGGCTTTTTCTATTTTTTTGGTTACACTGTTTATCAACATTACGATTAATTTATTTTATATTTTGATCGGCCATTTCTGAACACGGTGATACCAAATGTGTGGGGCTTTTGTGTTTTACTTTCAATAGGGCAAAAGAGGGGGGTAACTTTTTGCCATTTTGCTCAAATTTAAAAAAAAATTTTTTTTTTTCACTTTTTACTGTTTTCACTAAATCCCCTTAGGGCAGAAGTGGTGAACTCCAGGCCTCGAGGGCTGCCAAACGGATCATGTTGTCAGGATTTCCCTAATATTGCACAGGGGTTGGAATCATCACCAGGGCAGGTGATTATATTAGCACCTGTGCAATACTAAGAAGATCCTGAAAACATGACCTGTTTGGCAGCCCTCGAGGCCTGGAGCTCACCACCCCTGCTTTAAAATATGTGAAGCTTCGATTCTCTGATCGCTTGTGCTGTACAGAGTAGTGCATCAGCAACACTCTGTACAGAAAAAATGATGACTCACCGGATCATAATGGCTGTCATGCCAACCATCTGTGCCCCACGCCAGTGTGTTAAAACAGGTTTTAAGTTCCGTATTTTCTGCACTATAAGGCGCACCTAAAAGACTAAGATTTTCTTACAAATCAAAAGTGCACATTATAGTGTGGTGCACCTTATGTACAGTTTTTCCTCGAAAATAATGCATGCTAGGGGGTGCCATGTGCCTTCAAATATAAGGCACCCCCAGAAAATAAGGCATACCTGATCAGCATGCCACCGATCACAAGACCGGGGCATGTAGCTGTGACTCATCCCGCTGTCCGGTGCCCGCCGCTGTATTCAGCATCACTGTATTCAGTATGCCAGCAGCCAATCACAGCTCTGGAGCTGTGTGCTGATCCCCGCCCAGGAGCCTTGTGCCAATCACAGAGCAGGAACCGTGAGGCAATCCGAGGCCAGCTGACGTCATTCCATAGCCTCTGATTGGCTCACGGTTCCTGTGTTGTGATTGGCTCAGGGCTCCTGCACTGTGATTGGCTGAGGGTCCTCCTGTGCCCGGCTGTGATTGGCTAAGGGCTCCTGCACTGTGAGAGCCTTACCGTACCACCAGCGTAGGACCACTGAGGAGCAGTAAGCAACCAGTAAGAATCAGTTTGTGTGTGCGGCGGGTGATGGGGGCTACAGAGGGATACTGGAGGATGATTGGGGGCTACAGAGGGATACTGGAGGATGATGGGGGGCTACAGAGGAATATTGGAGGATGATGGGGGGGTCTGAGCTTTGTTTTTTTATGGTAATAAGGTACGCCTTATAATCCAGTGCGCCTTATATATGAACCAAGACGGCTTAGCAGCCCTTTTTTGATGGTGCGCCTTATAATCCAGTGCGCCATATAGTGCGGAAAATACTAGTTAAGAGCAGTGGGAGGATCTCTGATCCGCTGACATGTAGGGAAAGATGCAGACTCACAGGATGCGACTTATTATGTACATATACATTATGGGTTATGGTAAGAGTTAAATATTCAAGAGAAAATGATGAAGTTCAGATGGTAAAAACTGATTCTACCCAAACTCGGATTGTTTCTGCGTGCAAATAAAATGACTTATGTTTGAAGGAGGCCTTATAGCGAGCTCAGTATAATTTACCAGACAAAAGTATAATATGCGTCTCAAGGGAGCATGTTTTATTTTAATTTAAGCCTTTAGAGTTAGAACCTTATTGACATAATTGCAAAGCTTGGTCAGGTGAGCTCTGGGGTGGGGCTGTGATGGACGATACTTGGAATAGGCCATCAATGTATAATCCATAAGACAACATGCACTACTTAGGGCTGCACAATTAGGGGCAATATCCTTCTATTTGCAGCGATTACCTGTAACTGTAATACTTCCAGTGGAGAATATCTGTAGTGTTGTTCTTAAAGATTTTATCCTATAGCAAACGGCAGGGTGAAGTTCAGGTTCATAACTGTACAAACACAATGACATTTTAAGTTTCAATTAAAATGATGGAACACCTAAAACAAAAGGTAATGGCACCATATGTAGAAGAACTTGCCTGGCATGAGGTCGGTTATTTTTAGTAAATTCTGGTAGCCTTATCTCAAAAGGCATGGTGCACACTGCCAGCACATTCACCACCTTAAACTCTGTGAATTTTACCTGTTAGAATGCAACAGAATTAACATAGTGAATGAAGAAAAAAAAATATATTTACTATATGGTAAGAAAGCAGGAGGTAAGGTCCGTTCTGGATGGAAAATATGTGCTACCAACTAATGTAAAATCTGTACCAATAACACTAGGTTACTAAAAGGGTTAATTTGACTGGATTTTGGGGTCCAGGATTTAGGAGCAACCAAAAGTCTGGCTTAAAAAAATAAAAACAAAATAAAAGCTTGCTCCCATAATCCAGCCCAATGCTTACAGACCTAGTAACATCAGCTGGGATAGCTGACCAGAGAGGTGTTTGTTTCGGCTTGGAATATTGTGGTCTGAGTCTGCCCGGAGTACTGAGATTGGTGTAGACGATACATTTATTTTGGCATTATTCCTGAAGAAATGACTACTTATTATTCATTTGTAGTCAACGAAGGCTGTTTTCATTTTGGAGCTATAAAGTTTGATGAACAATATGTTATGCTGTTTTGATATAAAACTCTGTGCCGATGTGTATCCAAGAGGCTATCACTGGCATTATACAATCATAGGCTGGAGAAACACTGGCGAGAGTAATGTGAGATACTCGCGTGAGTCTCTGATCTCATCACCCATCATGGCCGCCGGCTCTCCAGATAGGAGTGTGCAGCTCCATAGAAATACATGTGGCTGCACACTGCTGTCCACACAGCGGGCAGCTGTGCCAGGTGAAGCGATGACTCAACCGAGTCGATCACATTACTCTTGCCAGTGTGTCTCCAGCCTTAGGCTGGAAACACACTGTCCGTGTGATATACCAGTCACTCGGACGAGTGTCGGATCATTAACCCTTAACAACCTCTCCATGTCAGCATCTCCCCACTCCCGTCCTGGGAGGTCATTCAAGGTTAATGATCCAACACTCATCCGAATGACTCGTATATCACATGGACAGTGTATTTCCAGCCTTATGCATATGGTCATGGACATCAGCTTATTGTCATACCTGAATAAAGACAATCACGCAATTTTTCCCACCCACGACCCCCATTAAACCAAAGGTTCATGGTCACATGATTCTTAATTTGCCTGGGGCATGTTATATAAAAGACAACTTTTCTCCCAAGTTTCAAATTACTTTTCACAGAAATAAACATTATACCAAGAATCCAAGCTTCTGTAAGCAACGAGCCAATCTTCTAGCACCAAACTTGGCTTCTTCTTCACTGAAACACAAGAAACAAAATCCAGGACGTTATTGGACATTTATGGTATCATAACATCAAATATTTGCTCATATTCACAGCCTGCCATCTAATTATTGCAGGAATTTGTTTGGGCTACTTTATATATTCAAAGTGACATCTCTATCCACTGTGACAGGGTGGGCACAAGTATGGTGAGTAGTGCGGAGACAGACTTTGTACATGGTTTTGGTAAAAGGAATATACACACAGGCAGTTCTACATTTGTTAGAACAGCTTTTCTTTCCTTTTATTCACAATTGCAAGATATTCCCATAATTGGTGAGACCTTGTGGATTTACATTGTATGCCACCAGAACTTATAAGAAAACAAAGTAGATTACGCTCGGCATGAAGAAGTATTGACTTAGTTGCACAACTTAATTATGGTATATAGACTTTTTTAAAGTATAACAATGTAATGATTCCACACCATGTGTTATGCATTAAACAGAGACTGTACTGATAAACAATCTAAATACTCACTGAACATACCTATATTTATGGTAGTAGGCATCTGTGAGGCTGTTTATGAACGACCACGATTTGTTTGACATATCCATCATAACACATTATAAACCCAGTGATGAAAATGGGTATTCCACCATGTCATCCGGCATTGGTGACATGAAAATACCGCTTTAAAGGGGGAACTCCGGGAGAGAAAACTTTTTAGTACAGTCCCTGCCCTACTACATGATGAAGCAGAGCTGTACACTGCAGTTGTAGGATCTATAGATTACTTATAATTCAAAAAATTATACTTGCTCCTTTGATCTCCCCCCTCCCTCATGGGACATAAAATTTCTGCCTGAGAGCCTCATGCAGCAGCAGGAACAGGAAGTGTAAGGGTCGTGGGCCCTGGGGGAAGCAGGATCACCCTACATTTCAGTGAGGAGTCATGATGATGATGATGATCCATTGAAAGTTGGAGGGATGGGAAACAACCAAGTTCCTATGTAGGAGGGGAGACCATGCAGAGCTGAATCGATCAATGTTATGATTTGCCTCTGCTCCTAGCCTCACAATAACAGTACACATTATGATGCATCATCATACAGCAGAGGATCACAGCATGTATTTGTATCTGCTTGGTGACATGAGTCAAGCCTGGACCCAGTCACATAGGATAGGTATATCAGGGACAGGATTGTAGTGTGAGCATGGGGTCAGTGGCTGTTCCCACTGTCACGCCCCTCCCTATACAGAAATGTGAGGGGACTGGAATGTAGGATGATCCTGCAGTTCCCAGCATCCACGCCCCCGACACACCTCCTGTTCTCTGATCCTACATGAAGCTGACATGCTGCAATTTTCTATCCCATGAGGGGGGCAGAGCTGAGGAGCAGGTATGATTTTATCGATTTATAGATTTATAAGTGATGTATAGATCCTAGAACTGCAGTGTACAACTCTGCTTCATCATGTAGGAGGCCAGGAACTGTACTAATAAGTTTTATCTCACTGGAGGTCCCCTTTAAGGCTATGTGGCCACCTTGCAGAATATTTCTGCACAAAATCTGCATCTCTTGACTGGCAAAGAGCTGTGGTTTTTTATGCCTTGAGGGCCACTTTACACACACCAACTTATCTGTCCAACTTCTGACCAGCTTGCTGGTTGCAGTGAAATCACGGACACATTGCTCCATTTTGTGACTGTGTACAATGGAACAATGTGTCCATGATTTCACTGAAACGAGCAAGTTGGTCAGAAGTTGGACAGATGAGTTGGTGTGTGTAAAGTAGCCTTTAGTGTGTTTTGTGCCTCGCATTTTCCATATAATGTATCTATGGGGCGAACGCAGAGAAATCCGCACAAAGAATGAATATGTTGCTTCTTTTTTGGCACCAAAATCTACCAAGAAAAAAATCCTAAAGGTGTGAACAGCATTTCAGAAACCTCACTGCATTGGCTGGCATGCACTTTCCATTGCAGATTTTGGGAAAATCTGCAAGCAAAAATGGAAGAAAAATGCACCAAAAAGGCTTGGTGTGCATACAGCCGAACTGTATACAGTGTTGGCCAAAATTATTGCCACCCCTGCAATTATGTCAGATAATACTCAGTTTCTTCCTGAAAATGATTGCAATCAGAAATTCTTTGGTATTATTATCTTCATTTAATTTGTCTTCAATGAAAAAACACAAAAGAGACTGAAGCAAAAAGCAAAACATTGATCATTTCACACAAAACTCCAAAAATAGGCCAAACAAAAGTATTGGCACCCTCAGCCTAATACTTGGTTGCATAACCTTTATCCAAAATAACTGCGATCAACCGCTTCCGGTAACCATCAATGAGTTTCTTACAATGCTCTGCTGGAATTTTAGACCATTCTTCTTTGGCAAACTGCTCCAGGTCCCTGATATTTGAAGGGTGCCTTCTCCAAACTGCCATTTTTAGATCTCTCCACAGGTGTTCTATGGGATTCAGGTCTGGACTCATTGCTGACCACCTTAGAAGTCTCCAGTGCTTTCTCTCAAACCATTTTCTAGTGCTTTTTGAAGTGTGTTTTGGGTCATTGTCCTGCTGGGAGACCCATGACCTCTGAGGGAGACCCAGCTTTCTCACACTGGGTCCTACATTATGCTGCAAAATTTGTTGGTAGTCTTCAGACTTCATAATGCCATGCACACGGTCAAGCAGTCCAGTGCCAGAGGCAGCAAAGCACCAAAACATCAGGGAACCTCCGCCATGTTTGACTGTAGGGACCGTGTTCTTTTCTTTGAATGCCTCTTTTTTTCTCCTGTAAACTCTATGTTGATGCCTTTGCCCAAAAAGAGAGAACATTCTTCCAAAACGTTTTAGGCTTTCTCAGGTAAATTTTGGCAAACTCCAGCCTGGCTTTTTTATGTCTCGGGGTAAGAAGTCGGGTCTTCCTGGGTCTCCTACCATACAGTCCCTTTTCATTCAGACGCCGACGGATAGTACGGGTTGACACTGTTGTACCCTCGGACTGCAGGGCAGCTTGAACTTGTTTGGATGTTAGTCGAGGTTCTTTATCCACCATCCGCACAATCTTGCGTTGAAATCTCTTGACAATTTTTCTTTTTCGTCCACATCTAGGGAAGTTAGCCACAGTGCCATGGGCTAAACTTCTTGATGACACTGCGCATGGTAGACACAGGAACATTCAGGTCTTTGGAGATGGACTTGTAGCCTTGAGATTGCTCATGCTTCCTCACAATTTGGTTTCTCAAGTCCTCAGACAGTTTTTTGGTCTTCTTTCTTTCTCCATGCTCAATGTGGTACACACAAGGACACAGGACAGAGGTTGAGTCAACTTTAATCCATGTCAACTGGCTGCAAGTGTGATTTAGTTATTGCCAACACCCGTTAGGTGCCACAGGTAAGTTACAGGTGCTGTTAATTACACAAATTAGGGAAGCATCACATGATTTTTCTAACAGTGCCAATACTTTTGTCCACCCCCTTTTTTATGTTTGGTGTGGAACTATATCTAATTTGGCTTTAGGACAATTCTTTTTGTGTTTTTTACATTGAAGACAAATTAAATGAAAATAATAATACCAAAGAATTTGTGATTGCAATCATTTTCAGAAAGAAACTGAGTATTATCTGACAGAATTGCAGGGGTGTCAATACTTTTGGCCAACACTGTAGGGGTATATAGTAAATGCTGTGTAAAAGGTTCAAATGCATGAAGAAAAAATGGGTCGCCATGATACTAACACCCAGCACAATTTATCCAATCTTTTAAAGGGAACCGGTCAGGCATATCCCTGCCTAACAGTCCCAGCATAAAATAGTAAACATAAACAGGTCTTTAAAAAAAGTATTTCTAAAGCTTGTTTATGAATTGACAATTAGGCCATTGACTACTCGAGTGGGTGTTAGTTCCCCTGACTTTGTCAGCCCACACAGCATGTTATTCCTCCCCTGTTCAAAGTGCAGATGATCTCTGATCATGCACAGTGGACGTCCCTGATGTCAGGGTGCATACACCTAGAGTCAGAGAAGCTCAATGGTTAGGAATATACAGCCACACACAAGTGCAGTTTTGTATAGTGATGCAAATGATGATGCTATCTATGTGAAGCCACTTCCACAGGGGTAGAATAACATGCAAAGTGGCCAACTAATTGGGGGAAGTAACGCCCCCTTGACTAGTCAAAGCCCTAATTAGCAAGTCATAATCAAACCCTAGAAATTATTTTGTTACTACATGCTGGGACTGTTAGGTAGGGATTATAGATATGTGTTCAGAACTGCTTGTGGTTCTGGGTGTGCAGGGGACCTGACTGGTTCCCTTTTAACTCTAGAATTCTAATATAAAAAGCTTACTAAAGTCACTAAATTTCGGTGCAACATGAGGCTGTGCTAAAATGTTGCATCCTCCAACATTTTTTCCTAGCTCAGATATAATGGCCGGAACCGGGCAAAGGTGTAGAACCAAATTCATGACTAGCAGCAGCATTCCTTATGTCGTTTGTCAGGTACTTCTAACTCATTAAGAGACATGTGCTTTCGTATGAACAGAGAGACCTATCCCAAAATCAGTGTGCATGTTTGAGGATGCAGTGCTGTACGTGAAGACACTGGAGGCCAATATATTTTGTGGAGGGGGACATCATATGGTGTGTGAGGGTCACCATCCTGTGTGGCGGAGGTACCTGTGGATGCAATCATTTTGTTTTAAGTGAGGGGAATATTACTATGTAGAAGGGCTTTGTGGGCATATACTGTATTCAGGGGACATTGTGCAAGAGCAATGAAAGGGGTACTAGAATGTGGGAGAAATTAGTGGGTCTCATAAGGAGAATATTTCTGTGTTGGCACATTATCAAGAACGCAGTTTAGGGTACTGGCTTGTAGTAAGACAATCTGTACTGCATTATGTGTTCCACTTATTTTATCATGGTTGTGAGGTATGGGGATATCCCTAAGTATCTCCACAGCACTGGCACAAGGTTTGCATGCATGTCAGCATTGTGCAAAGGCGAGAGACATCAGATGGGACTAAACTGTCCAATAAGCTGTTGTCCAACGAAATCCATAGCTATGAATGATAAATTGCATGCAGTCCAGCCATGAGGGACTACATTAATCCACTGATGTTCAGTCAAATGTCATTGCAATTGTAGGAATAACTTTGGTACACTTGCACATAAATGTGTTTATAACATATATTGTGTTTGTGTCTGGCTTCTCTGCAGAACATCTGACACTTCCATAGTTAAAAAAGAAAAACAACACATGTACTGTGGAAATATTCACGTTCAGTCAGTAATCATTGGTTGCCAGAACACAACCCTGGGGAATCTATGGCTGCATTTTCTGATTCGTGGCCCAGCATGAAACTGTTCTTGTAAAACATATGTATGATATTGCATCAGGTCGACAAATCGGAAAAAGCCTCATGGATTGTGGCAGGTAGAATTGGGTTTTGCAGGGCCGTAGTTTGTTTGGCTGCATAAAAATCTTTTTGATCTCTAAAATATGCATATATCATTTTACAAATAAGAAAAATAATCATATGAAGAGACAGATATGCTACTGCATCTCAATAATTTAGAATATTATCAAAAAGACTATTTATTTCAGTAGTTCAATACAAAAAGTGAAACACATATAATCATCATTACAAACAGTGATCTATTTCAATTACTGTATTTTTTTTGGATTATAAGACGCACTTTACCCGCCCTCCCAAATTGGGGGAAAGATGGGGGTGCGTTTTACAATCCAAATATTGTGTTTAAAAAAAGCAAAAAAAAAAATTAACAAGCAGTAGGGTACCAGAGGCAGGCTTCACAAATCCACGGAGGGAGGGACATAGTTGCAGGATGGAGGTTTGTGACCATTTTTTGGAAGTTTCAATTTCTAGCAACCAGTTGCAGCTTGTGAATGAATCCAGGCACATAGAAAATGGCGGCCCCCACCGTGACCCTCACCTTCCATGGAACCGTGAAACATGCCTCCAGCAACCCACGCCACTACTGCAACCTCTCACTATGGCTTACCAAAGAGAGGGGCTATGTACTAGGATGGGGGAAATATATGTACCAGGATGCAAGACATATATACTGATTGTAAGACAGACACTAACATTATAAGATGGACCCTATTTAACATTAAAAATAATTTTATTTCTCTTTTCCTTCACCAGATTTGGGGGTGTGTCTTATAATCTGTTGCATCTTATAAAATACGGTATTTATTTCTGTAAATGTTGATGATTATAGCTACAAACATTCGCCTTTTTTTTGGGTACATCAAAAATATATGCATTTTATATGTAGCTAGATAGATTGCTATCTAGATAGTAGGATAGCTGGATCAATCTTACCAGACTCCTGCTGCTTTCTTAGGGGCTGCTCATTAAGCTTCATGCATATTCACTGCACTGACGGCAACACCCGATTACAGATGCTCACTCTGTGAGAGAATCTGTGATTGACTGTTGCAATCAGACTGCATTTCCACAAACTGGACGGTATCTGTGCTTGGTTGCCATACACGTTCTTCCCCCCACACTACAGAATAGCAGCCCGCACTGTATTTATTTTTGTTATAATAAAATAATTTGTCTTCATGTGTTGTATCTCTTATTTACTATTTATTAGAATTTCCTAATGGCGGGTCCAACATTGGCCTGACATTATGAATCTCTGGCTAAGTGCCAGGGGCCAATACAAAGCTGGGATTAACCCCTTATTACCAGTTTGCCACTAGCACCAGGGCAACTGAAAGAGTCGGGTAAGGCGCCCAGTATTGGCACTTCTCATGAATGCGCCAATTTCTGGGACGGTTGCGGGCTACTATTGTATAGCATGGGGAGGCAAAAATGATGGGCCCACAGCTACCTAGTTTTACCTTGGCTGGCAATTAAAAATAGGGAAAAGACCTGTGCATTTTTTTGGCAGCCAAGGTAAAAATAGGCAGCTGAGGGTGGCAGCATTATCTGTGCTGGGACTGAAAAATACTGCAAAGCCCTACCCATTTTTGTTTGTCATTTATTTATTTTACACTCTATGGCAGGTTGGTTGCCATACACTAATGTGTATTGGCAACCAAGCACAAACACCGTCCAGATTGGCTGTTGCAATCAGGCTGCATTTCCACAATCACAGATGCTCGCTCTCACAGAGTAAGCATATGTGATTGGCCGTTGCTGGTCAGTGCAATGAATATGCATGAAGATTAATGAGCGGCCCTGGAAGCAAGCAGCGGGAGACTAGTAAGATCGATTCAGCTACCCTATTATCTATATACATACACAATGTAACGCATACTACAAATACGTACAAATCTGTTGCATGACGTTGTTTAAACAGACAGAAAAACGTAGTAGTCCATGTATGCATGTGGTTTAAAAAACGCATACTTGCAAATACATGCCCTTTTTGACATGGGTTAATATGCATTTTTTGCATGTAAGCCTATGGATGCGTTAAACAGTCCGTTACATTGCGTTTGTTTAACGGATACTTTTGACAGCAGCACAGACAGCACAAATGCAATATGAACCTACCCTTACACACAAAAGAAATAAATGTGTATGACAAAACCTGTAATTGCAATACGTTTCTGGGAGAAACACTTCATTTTCTGGAACAATTTTGAGAGTGCCAACACTTTCAACCATGACGGTGTGTGTGTATGAGTACATATAACTGTGTGCATACATGTGTATATATAACTAACTAGACATATTTATATATAAATGCACTACAAATAAATTATGACAGGTTGGAGCATACGTTTCGCAGGGTCTATTGTTGCTGAGTTAGGGACCTGAGTAACTTTTTTTCGACTTGAATTTGAATAATTGTGGTATTCATAGGGTTCATTGCGTCTTAACTGACCCAATAATTTTGCAAGATTAATTAATACAGAGCACTGACATGGATGCTGGTCCACGGTCCTGTAAAACTATTTAATTTAACTCTGTATACTAGTTCCATGCTAGGTTTACATGGTTATTTAGGCCATAACAGATTGTGTGACACATAATCAGTGTATGCTGCTGCTGCTACATTTTGGCGTTGGACCACCACTTTAATGGGATAGCACATATTTGATTACCTGGTCGCTCCCGTACAAATTATTTTTCCTGATGACCAGATTGTAGCAGTTATTTTGGGTTTTCGGAGTTTCATCAGCACCTTCTAAAAATGTAAGATAAAAAATGTTAAAACCAAGAGGCATACAATGGTATACACTACTCATAAAGTTAAGGATATTTGGCTTTTGGGTAAATATTATGGGAAATGTAAAAAGTTAAACCTACAGTGATATTTTATCATGAAAGTAGGTCATTTAAGTATAAGAATGCAAAGGTGATTTAATCATCTCAATTTAATACAAAAGCCAACATTGAAGGGTATACACCAACAAAAATGTCAATGTCTCAATAACTTGTCATGTGTTCTTCAGCATCAATTACAGTTTGACAACGATGTCTCATGCTTGAGTTATTGTCTGCTGAGGTATCACATCCCACTCTTCTTGAAGGATGGCCCTCAGGTTATTGTGGTTCTGAGTACAGAGCTAAAAGCCTCTATACGGAGAGTCAACTGATCCCATAGGCTTTCTATGGGATTCAGGTCTGGAGACAGTGCAGGCCACTTAATTGGAGGCAACTCAGTCTCTAGAAGCTGTTCCCTAATGATGTGACCTAAAGCTGGAGAATTGTCGCCAATGAAGATGGCATTAAGCCTGTGTTGTTCATGCAGAGGTACAATGACTGTATTAATGATATTGTTCAAGTAGTAAGGGCTTGTCACTGTACCATTCATAAACTATAGGGCCAGTGACATAACTTCAGGCCCAGGAGCCCCGATGAGAAAGCTCAAACGGGGCCCCCAGTTACAGTTGTGGCCAAAAGTATTGACACCCCGGCAATTCTGTCAGATAATACTCAGTTTCTTCCTGAAAATGATTGCAATCACAAATTCTTTGGCATTATTATCTTCATTTAATTTGGCTTCAATGAAAAAAACACAAAAATTATTGTCCTAAAGCCAAATTGGATCTAATTCCACACCAAACATAAAAAAGGGGGTGGACAAAAGTATTGGCACTGTTAGAAAAATCATGTGATGCTTCTCTAATTTGTGTAATTAACAGCACCTGTAACTTACCTGTGGCACCTAACAGGTGTTGGCAATAACTAAATCACACTTGCAGCCAGTTGACATGGATTAAAGTTGACTCAACCTCTGTCCTGTGTCCTTGTGTGTACCACATTGAGCATGGAGAAAAGTAAGAAGACCAAAGAACTGTCTGAGGACTTGAGAAACCAAATTGTGAGGAAGCATGAGCAATCTCAAGGCTACAAGTCCATCTCCCAAGACCTGAATGTTCCTGTGCAGTGTCATCAAGAAGTTTAAAGCCCATGGCACTGTGGCTAACCTCCCTAGATGTGGACGGAAAAGAAAAATTGACAAGAGATTTCAATGCAAGATTGTGCGGATGGTGGATAAAGAACCTTGACTAACATCCAAACAAGTTCAAGCTGCCCTGCAGTCCAAGGGTGCAACTATGTCAACCCGTACTATCTGTCGGCGTCTGAATGAAAAGGGACTGTATGGTAGGATACCCAGGAAGACCCCACTTCTTACCCCAAGACATAAAAAAGCCAGGCTGGAGTTTGCCAAAACTCACCTGAGAAAGCCTAAAACGTTTTGGAAGAATGTTCTCTGGTCAGATGAGACAAAAGTAGAGCTTTTTGGGCAAAGGCATCAACATACAGTTTACAGGAGAAAAAAAGAAGCATTCAAAGAAAAGAACACTGTCCCTACAGTCAAACATGGCGGAGGTTCCCTGATGTTTTGGGGTTGCTTTGCTGCCTCTGGCACTGGACTGCTTGACCGTGTGCATGGCATTATGAAGTCTGAAGACTACCAACAAATTTTGCTCTACAATGTTGGGCCCAGTTTGAGAAAGCTGGTCTCCCTCAGAAGTCATGGGTCTTCCAGCAGGACAATGACCCAAAACACACTTCAAAAAGCACTAGAAAATGGTTTGAGAGAAAGCACTGGAGACTTCTAAGGTGGCCAGCAATGAGTCCAGACCTGAATCCCATAGAACACATGTGGAGAGATCTAAAAATGGCAGTTTGGAGAAGGTACCCTTCAAATATCAGGGACCTGGAGCAGTTTGCCAAAGAAGAATGGTCTAAAATTCCAGCAGAGCATTGTAAGAAACTCATTGATGTTACCGAACGGTTGATCGCAGTTATTTTGGCTAAAGGTTGTGCAACCAAGTATTAGGCGAGGGTGCCAATACTTTTGTCTGGCCCATTTTTGGAGTTTTGTGTGAAATGATCAATGTTTTGCTTTTTGCTTCATTCTCTTGTGTTTTTTCATTGAAGACAAATTAAATGAAGATAATAATACCAAAGAATTTGTGATTGCAATCATTTTCAGGAAGAAACTGAGCATTATCTGACAGAATTGCAGAGGTGTCAATACTTTTGGCCAACAGTGTATTGCAAATCTTTAATAATATTAGTCTTTTTCTATGGGCCAAAGGGACTTTTGGGGCCCCCTTAGGCTGCAGGGCCCAAGTGCGATCGCAACCCCTGCACCTACTGCAGTTACGCCCCTGTATAAAGCAATTCTGTATTGACTATGAACACACCACCAAAGGCTTGTCTGGTGACATCATTGGCTACTTAATAGCGCTCTCTTTGACATCTCCAAGATCATTGGATGATGCTTAGCGCTCTCTTTGACATTTCCAACATCATTGGCAGCCATCATTTCTACTCGATGTGAATTGACTTTCATCAGTGAATAGCACTGAGGCCCGTTGGTCCTTTGTCCACGTACATACTCCCTGGCCATATGGTGGTGTGGTCAGGTAACCTTGCAGGTCATCCAACACTCAGACCACACTGATGTAAACGGTTTTGAATAGTCTGACGAGACACTTAGGTGCCTCTCACCTCCCTTAAATGTGTCTGGGGTTCTATAAAAAATATATTAAAATCTGAGAGTCCTCAGTGGTTGATACCATTTAATGGCTAACTGAAAAGATGGCTGGGGTGCTATGACATTCTTCATCTCATTCTGCAGGGCATTGTTCATTATTAAGCAGTCATTAGTGTAGATTGTGGCCAAAGGACGTCCACTTCTATGTCTTTCTGTTATTCTTCCAGTGTCTCTATATCTCTGATGTAACCTGCTGATGACACTCTGTGACACTCTAAACTCAGTGGTCACTTCCGTCTAGGAACATCCTTCTTGAAGCCTCACAAAGTTAGGTACTGTTAATCAGTTGGGTGTCGCCTTGGTCTCATGATGTCAAAATATGAACAGCATGATGAGGAGGACTGTTAAAATACCAATTCTAATTGTACCACATTTTGGGGGCAATTCATGAATCAAACACTTGTGAATTTTGCCATTAAGCTCCTTGTTAGAAAATAGCAAGTTGTGCAAAAAGTCCGAAAAATTGAACAGTTGAACACGTGCATTCAGAAGTGCAGACATCACATTAAGTTCACATGAAAAGGTTAGAGTGCATTTTAGATTCATGCTGAAATTTCCCCGAAAACCAAATATCCCTAACTTTGTGAGTAGTGTATGCATTCCCTATAATGTCACGTTCTCACTCAATCTGATGACAGGAACTAATACATTGAAAAGTGTGCCCTTCACTGGCATACTCACACCAACTTCACGCTTGTATATGACATTTGCACCCTCTAATGCAATCTTCCGCAGGTTTAAATGGCATCTTGTTCGGAACACACAAACGACATTGGTAATTAAGATATCTAATGCCACATCATTCTCTGCATCCATTGAGGTGGCTTACTTGCTGCTTGCCCCCACCATGAGAATTTTTTCCTGGGGAGGAAACATAAAAAAATATAGGAGATACATAAACCTTAAAGATTCAAACTTTTTATGTCAGTTTTGATAAACAGTGTTAGGCGTAAGATGCACATAATACACTTGAACTTGAGCTCTTCTGCCCAACAGCTATTCTCATCCTTCTCTCCTCACCCCATACATACAGCAGTGGACCCTGCCAGAAATCCTACAACTGCTGACAAAAGGACCCACACAGACTAGATAGATGGCCGATAATACCAGTTAGGGTACCTTTACACGCCGCAATCTCGACTGGTGATATGAGGCGATCTAACGTGCGCCTGCATGTTTTTCATGCTCGCCTCAGATCGCCGATGGCGGAATTACATGCCGCAATTTCGCCCTGAAAGAAAGGCGATGTGTCGCCCCGGAAATCGCCTCACCCACAGCGGAACCATTCCGGTGGAATTCCCTCGCCGCTTCACACGCCGCAATCCCAAAGGCAATGTCGGCGTACATGGTCAGTGCTGCGAGGAGATAGGCGGGCCGCAGTGGTTTACACCGCGCCCCATACGCGCTCATTGGACAACGCAACAGCGTTACGATTGGTCAGCCTGGTCTGGGAGGCTGGCTAATACATGACGCCATTGAAGATGTGTGTGGTGCTGAACGGACAGCTCTTCAAATATGGCGCCCTGTGAACTGACAGCCAATGGGAACACAGTAGCCACCACCAATCATTGCGGACTCCAGCATGCTGTGGCACGCCTACGGGAAATCAATAGGCAACGCAGATTCCATCACTATCGCCCTATCACACGCCAAAACCCGGAAATCTCACCTTCATGATTGAGGCGGATTTCAGAGCAGTGCTCAGGAATCAGGAGACAGGCGAATTATCGCCACAAAATTTCCCAATCACACGGCGCAACTGTGAGGCAATTCCATGGCAATTGTTTCAGGGCGACATATCGCCTTTAAGATTCCCTGCCGAGATTGCGGCGTGTAAAGGTACCCTAAGGTTCATTTTTATTAAAGGGAACCAACCAGCAAAAAATCGCTATTAAGCTATAAATATCTGTCCCTTGAGGCTTAAATTACTATTCTAACCATCCCTGACTGACTAAATCTAACGAAGTACACCCTTAATAAATGACTTTTTATACTTACCAAATTCTTGTCAGATGGGCGTTCCTCCAGGCTTTGTCAGCGAGGCGGGTCTCCTCGCCGCTGTCCATCTTCTTCTGTGATTCAAATTACCCGCCCATTGCATCCTCGCAATGAGCGGGTCACGTGCTGCAGGCCCCGCGTCACTTACGCCCACCGTGTCGCTGGGTCTGTGATGCACCCAGGCCGGCTTCAGCATGCCATCTGCGCATGCTCGTAAGCCGGCCTGGGTGTACCAGTGACGCGGCGGGTGGAAGTGACGCGGGGCCTGCAGCACGTGACCCGCTCATTGCGAGGATGCAATGGGTGGGTAATTTGAATCACAGAAAGAAGATGGACAGCGGCGAGGAGACCCGCCTCGCTGACAAAGCCTGGAGGAACGCCCATCCGACAAGAATTTTGTAAGTATAAAAAGTCATTTATTGAGGGTGTACTTAGTTAGATTTAGTCAGTCAGAATGGTTAGACTAGTTATTTAAGCCTCCAGGAACAGATATTTTTAAGTTAGATAGCGATTTTTTTGCTGGTTGGTTCCCTTTAATATTCCTAAAAGCTTCTAGGTGTGTATGCATTAACAGCAAGATCTAGGTACTGTTATGCAAGGCATGAACATATTTGGGCTGAAGCTGGAGAGGTATTGGAAATTTAGGCCAGAAATATATCAAGGATACAGCCAGTCCTGTGATCATTTTCTTATATAGCTCGTCCTGTGAAAAACTAAACAAAACATTTATCATCCTACAGTATTTCTTACAAAACAGGTAGTACTGTAGGCTGTCCAATAAAAAATAGGTCATCAATTAGCTATAACCAGACAATTCCTTTACGTTTGCAACAAACCTATCAAAAGGATCTACCATCAGTATGTGATTAGTGAGGGGTCACCTTTTCAACTCCTCCAGGGCACAATGTGGACCATAGACCACAGCAGTGGGTGGTGTACAGACCCTTACCGTACAGACTGAATGGTGCCTGGATTCCTTCTACCTTCAGTTTTTCAACTCCACCAATCAACTGTCTTTGCTCTGGTGGCCATTGGCTGTAAAGTTCTGCTCCGTCCGTGTAGTGGGTACTGTAGAACAGTACCTAATTGTGTGAACAGTTTTGCAGTACTGGACAGTGACAACTACACACTGAATGGAGCAAAACTGTACAGCGCTCTTCCATTCCCAGGAGCTTATACCAGATTGTGGAGGTTTTGATCCGGTATTAATATTGTGAAGGGTTTGTCTGGTAAATGGCTTTCAATAGGCAATTGCTCTGGCAATTAGCTGATGACCAAATGTTCCACTCCCAATGGCCAATCCAAGCCTCTAAAGGGGCATTTGCCCTGCAAGATAAACATGAATGAGGGTTGTAAAAGAGCCACTTGCCATCTAAACAGGCTGCTGATCACCTGTTGAATGAGTAATAAGCTCTTTTATCAGGTGAAATTATATTTTACGCAACATAAAAAAATAGATATTGGTGATGCATCATCCTGTGATACCAGGACTGACTGCCAAGAACAAGGGCAGCGCGCTGAGGAAACTGGTGTGGTTTGGTCTGGCATCATGCCGCTGGTCGGTCAATGGAAATGGAACCTTAACTTGCTATGGAGACTGCTCAAGTCCACTGGACCTAGCAAATAGAGAAGGATCAGAGAGCATTGCTAAAGTATTACTTTATTTTATTTTTTTACAGAGAGAAAAAAACTTAGTGTAAAATGTCATTTCATTGCCAATAAAAACCAAAAAACCAATGCTGCACTGGTTGTTAATGATGGGTCACACAACAGAGAAGATAATGATTATTTATGCCATATGACTGATTTTCACACATTTTTTTTGTGATGTTTTAAAAGCTGCATTTTCTGCCTCTGTGGGAATGGCCAGCAGCTGATAGCTCTATGTGAGAGAGTGGGCTGATAGTGACCTGTGTGGGGAGCTAGCAGACCAGGAATTAACAGAGGTTGCTGTGTGGAGCCAGATGACAGATGAGAGAAGCTTGAATAGAAGTTTACATCCCGACATTGCTCAGCTCTGTGCTGTAATGCGATACATTGTAAACTTGTGAGCTGCAGTCACCAGTGTAGGCCACGCCCCTCTCTATTATCTCCTCATATGTCGTATTCCCAGTGAAGATGGCTTTGACACAGCAGAGATTACTCACAGTGCACTGAGGACATCTTGTGGAAGGATTATGAATGGTAACCAGACAGAATTTTCTAATGAACTATATTACAAACTTTATTAAAATTCCTTGCTCTACAACCTTCCCGACCAGTGAACAGCGTTTGCGCCATGGAAACAGATGCCTTCCCGGCCCGGATTCTGTTCCTGCAGCTCGAGTAAGGGTGTCACTGACATGTCACTCGATCTGCAGATACATGAGGACCTCCAGTGTAACCCGGGGGGAAAGAGGTGACTTAGACCTCCCGTGGCTACAACCCCTCCAATTGACAGTTTCACAAAATGGGGTCACTTGTGGGGAAGATCCAATGTTTAGGCTAACAATTTGAATCTGGGTGTATTTGTTCTTTTGTCATGTAGACCAAAAATGCAACAAAATGTGCTTTTGGTCTCACTGCAAAAAATAGTGACACTTTGATCCGGGGCAAACTGGTAGGACTTGATGCACCCAAAAGGTCATCATGCCCAATTGAAAGTCAATGAGACCAAGAGCTGAGTTCAAGCTGGATACACACAGATGGCAAAAAGCACCAGTGTAAAAATATTGTCTTTAGGGCCCGTTACATGCTTCAATGTCTCAGCGATGCGACCAACAATCCGACTTGACCTGGATCGCTTGAACATCGTTCATTGATCGGTGGTGAGGTGTCACAAGTACAAATATCATGAACGATGCAGCAACGTTTCCACGACAAGCGAACGTTACAGTACTTGCACTCATTTGGATGCCTACGTCCTTCAGTTCTGAATAGGCGAAGTCGTAAACGAGATCGTTATCACGGTGTCACACACGATGATGCAGCAGATCGAATTGCGATCAGACTGATTTTTGGTCCTGTTCATAAACCTGCGATCAACAATCAGCCGACTTTATTGGTTGTATCTACGTGTCACACGCAACGACGTCCTGCACTGCCCCAAAAGCCTTGATGTACCAACGATATCATTAACGATATCATAGCGTGTAACAGGCCCTTAAGGCTACAGTCACACAGTGTGTTACTGCAATGTTAGTTTAGCCTTTCTTATGGATCTGCTAACTGCAGTGAAATGCAGTGATGTTTGTCTGTCACTATTCTGCATTCAGACACTGCGCTTTTACAAATCTGCTCTCGGCTCAAGAACGCGTGAATTTCTGGGCGCCTTTTGCCTACGCTTTTTACTCACCTCCCTGCGCTGCCCTGGTGATCTTCCCTCATACCGAGGCTGCAGGACCTGTGAGAAGACCTGGCACTGCCCCATGTGACTGAGTGACATCACCCGGTCACATGCATAGGGTCCTAGAGGCAGCGACACTGTAGCCTCCGGGGATGAGAGGACATCGCTGAGATCACCATGGGAGCGCAGGGAGGTAATAGTGCAGCAGATAACGCGTTCACACACAAGGCTGTGCTGAGGATCCGTTCTTGGTGCAGTTTTTGCAGCAATAAGGCTGTGTGTGAATGTAGCCACACTCTGGAGTTGTTTGTGTGAGTTTCCTCCCACGCTCCATAGACCTACTGATAGGGGATGTAGATTGTGAGTCCCATTGGGGACAGTGATGATGCCTGTAAGTGTGTGTATAACCAGGTGCAATCTGCAGGGAGGATGGTCCTGATGGCACATTCTGGGCAGGGATTCTCTTTAATCAGGGGTCATTTGTAAGATGTTTGGTTCATGTCTCATCAGGATGGATGGAGCATCTCCATAAAGCAGAGGTCACACCTGTGGCCGGGTACAGGACACATCAGTGTATGACAGGTGACACTGGGCTGATGGGGAACTGCCGGGGCTCCTGTCACCGTCTATGGAAGGATATGTACACAGCATGGCCGGGAGGTGACCGACAAGAAGAGATGAAGCGGCTGCAGTAGTGCGGCCATGGACACCACAGTCCTAGTATAATGAACCCCAAAGTCGTCATGGCGGTGTGACCACGATACCGCTGAACACGGACATACCTGTCACCTGCCCCGTCAGAGCCGGTACAGCCGCTGTGAACGGCGGTGAGGAAGGTAAATACGGCTGTCCCGGAAGCAGTGCGGGCCTGTAACCCCACCGTGCACTGCCTGCCGCCCCGCCCACCCACCAAGCGTTACCAATCAGGGGACTGGGCTGAAACCACCAGTAATGTCCTCGAGATTACCAGCGAAGTGCTCGAGCACGGATGAAAGGAAGGCCGTGATTGGCTGACAAGGATGTGACGGTTAGCGGGGAGATGCAGGCAGTGCGCTCTTTGTTTGGAGAAGTTGCACTAGTAGGAAGGGATGAGAGGATCCTGGGAGGGGACAGCAGCGGGCCAGGACTGGAGGACAGACAGTGGGGGGGGACAGGACTGGAAGACAGCAGGAGGGATGGAGGGGACCAGTTAGGACTGGAGGACAGCAGGGGCAAGGGGAGGATAGGACTGGAGGACAGGGGGTGATAGGACGGGGGGAATAGGATTGGAGGACAGGGGAGGGGGGATAGGACTGGAGGACAGGGGGGGGGTAGGACTGAAGGACAGCAGGGGGGGACAGGACTGGAGGACAGCAGGGGGGGAGGACTGGAGGACAGCAGGGGGGGGCAGGACTGGAGGACAGCAGGGGGGGGACAGGACTGGAGGACAGCAGGGGGGGGGGACAGGACTGGAGAACAGCAGGGGGGATAGGACTGGAGAACAGCAAGGGGTGATAGGACTGGAGGACAGCAGGGGGGGATAGGACTGGAGGACAGCAGGGAGGACGGAGGACAGGGTGGAGGAGACAGCAGGGGGGGGGGGGATGGGACAGTGTGAGGAGACAGGACTAGTGTCCTGGAGTAGTAATGTGCAGTCGGCTCTTTTTAGTGATGGGTAGAGATGAGTGAGTATGCTTGTCACTACTCGGTACTCGCACGAATATCACGGTACTCGGCGAGTACCGGATTATACTTGCTATGCTCGGGGTCCACCTCCCTGCATGTTGGCGCTCTTTCACAGCCAGCCCGCATGCAGGGATTGGCTGACAGACACTTAATGCCACAGCCATTTTGGTTGTGGCATTACAGTGATTGGCTGGCCGCACAGCGTCATCAGGTCTTTATAAGCCTGACCGTGTTGTGCTCGTCACTCTGCGCCATTAGACAGTCAGTGTATGAGAGCTGCTGCTGATTGAGGGACAGATTTGTGGCCTTTCAACTAGTGTAGGCACAGGGCTGCCAGTCTATTTACCACAACAGTCCTGAGGACTACTAGAGCAGTATACAGGGGAGGCAAACTTCGCTGTGCCAGTATACCAGCCTGCATCGCATCTGGGGCTGGTTTCCAGGCTCATCCATCCCAAAACAGTGCTTTTAGGGATTTATTTAGCTCACTATAGGCAGGAGTAGGTTTTAGCTCAAATTAGGATACGCCAAAAGCCTTGTGCTAAAAACCAACTCTTGTCTGCACTAATTTACTCGTCTCTGTAGTTGCCTTGGCCATCGTGTCAATGTTTGCAGTGAGTAAATTAGGAAACGCCAAAAGCCTCGTTACACCTGTGCAAAACCATCTCACTTGTTCTGCAACTTAATTATTATCATCTTAGTGCTGCTACTGTAGGTTGCAGCGTAAATTAGGTACACCAAAGCCTTGTGCTAAAAAACAACTCTTGAAGGTTGCAGCGTAAATTAGGGTACACCAAAAGCCTTGTGCTAAAAAACAACTCTTGAAGGTTGCAGCGTAAATTAGGGTACATCAAAAGCCTCGTACTAAAAACCAACTCTTGTCTGCACTAATTTATCATCTAAGTGCTGCTACTGTCGGTTTCAGCGTAAATTAGGATACGCCAAAAGACTCGCTATTGTAGTCAGCCTTTGTGTCTGACTAGTCTACCTGCAGGGCTTTAATTTCAAAACTTAGGGTCGTGCTAAAAACCAACTCTTGTCTGCACTAATTTAGCATCTTAGTGCTGCTACTGTAGGTTGCAGCGTAAATTAGGGTACACCAAAAGCCTCGTGCTAAAAACCAACACTTGTCTGCACTAATTTATCATCGTAGTGCTGCCACTGTAGTTTGCAGCGTAAATTAGGATACGCCAAAAGCCTCGTACTAAAAACCAACTCTTGTCTGCACTAATTTATCATCGTAGTGCTGCTACTGTAGGTTGCATCGTAAATTAGGATACGCCAAAAGACTCGTGCAAAAAAACAACTCTTGTCTGCACTAATTTATCATCGTAGTGCTGCCACTGTAGTTTGCAGCGTAAATTAGGATACGCCAAAAGCCTCTTACTAAAAACCATCTCTTGTCTGCACTAATTTATCATCTTAGTGCTGCTACTGTAGGTTGCAGCGTAAATTAGGGTACACCAAAAGCCTTGTGCTAAAAAACAACTCTTGAAGATTGCAGCGTAAATTAGGGTATACCAAAAGCCTCGTACTAAAAACCAACTTTTGTTTGCACTAATTTATCATCTAAGTGCTGCTACTGTCGGTTTCAGCGTAAATTAGGATACGCCAAAAGACTCGCTATTGTAGTCAGCCTTTGTGTCTGACTAGTCTACCTGCAGGGCTTTAATTTCAAAACTTAGGGTCATGCTAAAAACCAACTCTTGTCTGCACTAATTTAGCATCTTAGTGCTGCTACTGTAGGTTGCAGCGTAAATTAGGGTACACCAAAAGCCTCGTGCTAAAAACCAACACTTGTCTGCACTAATTTATCATCGTAGTGCTGCCACTGTAGTTTGCAGCGTAAATTAGGATACGTCAAAAGCCTCGTACTAAAACCAACTCTTGTCTGCACTAATTTATCATCGTAGTGCTGCTACTGTAGGTTGCATCATATATTAGGATACGCCAAAAGCCTCGTACTAAAAACCATCTCTTGTCTGCACTAATTTATCATCTTAGTGCTGCTACTGTAGGTTGCAGCGTAAATTAGGGTACACCAAAAGCCTTGTGCTAAAAAACAACTCTTGAAGGTTGCAGCGTAAATTAGGGTACACCAAAAGCTCTGTGCTAAAAACCAACTCTTGTCTGCACTAATTTATCATCTAAGTGCTGCTACTGTAGGTTGCAGCGTGAATTATGATACGCCAAAAGACTCGCTATTATAGTCAGCGTTTGTGTCTGACTAGCCTGCCTGCAGGACCTTAATTTCAAAACTTAGGGTCGTGCTGAAAACCAACTCTTGTCTGCACTAATTTAGCATCTTAGTGCTGCTACTGTAGGTGGCAGCGTAAATTAGGGTACACCAAAAGCCTTGTGCTAAAAACCAACTCTTGTCTGCACTAATTTATCATCTAAGTGCTGATACTGTCGGTTCCAGCGTAAATTAGGATACGCCAAAAGACTCGCTATTGTAGTCAGCGTTTGTGTCTGACTAGTCCACCTGCAGGGCCTTAATTTCAAAACTTAGGGTCGTGCTCAAAACCAACTCTTGTCTGGACTAATTTAGTATCTTAGTGCTGCTACTGTAGGTTGCAGCGTAAATTAGGGTATACCATAAGCCTTGTGCTAAAAACCAACTCTTGTCTGCACTAATTTAGCATCTTAGTGCTGCTACTGTAGGTTGCAGCGTAAATTAGGATACGCCAAAGGACTCGTGCAAAAAAACAACTCTTGTCTGCACTAATTTATTATCGTAGTGCTGCCACTGTAGTTTGCAGCGTAAATTAGGATACGCCAAAAAACCTCGTACTAAAAACCATCTCTTGTCTGCACTAATTTATCATCTTAGTGCTGCTACTGTAGGTTGCAGCGTAAATTAGGGTACACCAAAAGCCTTGTGCTAAAAAACAACTCTTGAAGGTTGCAGCGTAAATTAGGGTACACCAAAAGCCTCGTACTAAAAACCAACTCTTGTCTGCACTAATTTATCATCTAAGTGCTGCTACTGTCGGTTTCAGCGTAAATTAGGATACGCCAAAAGACTCGCTATTGTAGTCAGCCTTTGTGTCTGACTAGTCTACTGCAGGGCTTTAATTTCAAAACTTAGGGTCGTGCTAAAACCAACTCTTGTCTGCACTAATTTAGCATCTAAGTGCTGCTACTGTAGGTTGCAGCGTAAATTAGGATACGCCAAAAGACTTGTGCAAAAAAACAACTCTTGTCTGCACTAATTTAGCATCTAAGTGCTGCTACTGTAGGTTGCAGCGTAAATTAGGATTGCACCAAAAGACTCGCTTTTGTAGTCAGCGTTTGTGTCTGACTAGTACACCTGCAGGGCCTTAATTTCAAATTCACGGTCGTGCTAAAAACCAACTTTGTCTGCACTAATTTATCATCGTAGTGCTGCTACTGTAGGTTGCAGCGTAAATTAGAATACGCCAAAACACTCGTGCAATAAAAACAACTCTTGTCTGCACTAATTTATCATCATAGTGCTGCCACTGTAGTTTGCAGCGTAAATTAAGATACACCAAAAACCTCGTACTAAAAAACACAACTCTTGTCTGCACTAATTTATCATCGTAGTGATGCCACTGTAGGTTGCAGCGTAAATTAGGATGCACTAAAAGACTCGCTATTGTAGTCAGCGTTTATGTCTGACTAGTACACCTGCAGGGCCTTAATTTCAAATCTCACGGTCGTAGCTAAAAACCAACTCTTGTCTGCACTAATTTATCATCGTAGTGCTGCTACTGTAGGTTGCATCGTAAATTAGGATACGCCAAAAGACTCGTGCTAAAAACCAACTCTTGTCTGCACTAATTTATCATCGTAGTGCTGCTACTGTCGGTTCCAGCGTAAATTAGGATAGCCAAAAGACTCGCTATTGTAGTCAGCGTTTGTGTCTGACTAGTCCACCTGCAGGGCCTTAATTTCAAAACTTAGGGTCGTGCTAAAAAACCAACTCTTGTCTGCACTAATTTAGCATCTTCATCGTAGTGCTGCTACTGTAGGTGGCAGCGTAAATTAGAATACGCCAAAACACTCGTGCAAAAAAACATCTCTTGTCTGCACTAATTTATCATCGTAGTGCTGCCACTGTAGTTTTCAGCGTAAATTAAGATACACCAAAAGCCTCGTACTAAAAACCAACTCTTGTCTGCACTAATTTATCATCGTAGTGCTGCTACTGTAGGTTGCAGTGTAAATTAGGATGCACCAAAAGTCTCGAGCTAAAAACCAACTCTTGTCTGCACTAATTTAGCATCTTAGTGCTGCTACAGTAGGTTGCAGCATAAATTAAGATATGCCAAAAGACTCGTGCTAAAAACCAACTCTTCTCTGGACTAATTTAGCATCTTAGTGCTGGTACTGTAGGTTGCAGCGTAAATTAGAATACGCCAAAACACTCGTGCAAAAAAACAACTCTTGTCTGCACTAATTTATCATCGTAGTGCTGCCACTGTAGTTTGCAGCGTAAATTAAGATACACCAAAAGCCTCGTACTAAAAACCAACTCTTGTCTGCACTAATTTATCATCGTAGTGCTGCTACTGTAGGTTGCAGTGTAAATTAGGATGCACCAAAAGTCTCGAGCTAAAAACCAACTCTTGTCTGCACTAATTTAGCATCTTAGTGCTGCTACAGTAGGTTGCAGCATAAATTAAGATATGCCAAAAGACTCGTGCTAAAAACCAACTCTTGTCTGGACTAATTTAGCATCTTAGTGCTGGTACTGTAGGTTGCAGCGTAAATTAGGATACACCATAAGACTTGTGCTAAAAACCAACTCTTGTCTGCACTAATTTAGCATCTAAGTGCTGCTACTGTAGGTTGCAGCGTAAATTAGGGTATACCAAAAGCCTCGTAGTAAAAACCAACTCTTGTCTGCACTAATTTAGCATCTAAGTGCTGCTACTGTAGGTTGCAGCGTAAATTAGGATACGCCAAAAGACTAGTGCTAAAAACCAACTCTTGTCTGCACTAATTTAGCATCTAAGTGCTGCTACTGTGGGTTGCAGCGTAAATTAGGATACGCCAAAAGACTCGCTATTGTAGTCAGCGTTTGTGTCTGACTAGTCCACCTGTAGGGCCTTAATTTCAAAACTTAGGGTCGTGTTAAAAACCAACTCTTGTCTGCACTAATTTATCATCTAAGTGCTGCTACTGTAGGTTGCAGCGTAAATTAGGGTACACCAAATGCCTCGTGCTAAAAACAAACTCTTGTCTGCACTAATTTAGCATCTAAGTGCTGCTACTGTAGGTTGCAGCATAAATTAGGGTACGCCAAAAGCCTCATGCTAAAAACCAACTCTTGTCTGTACTCATTTAGCTGTATACAGTCAGCACCACATTGAATATGCGGAAGTCCAATGGCAAGGGACAAGGAACTGGACGTGATGGTCATGCAGGCAGAGGGCGAGCCCGTGTGCAAACTCGAATTGCGCCACAACAAACGTCGACATCATCTCGCTCGACTTTCTTGTCCCAATTTCTAGGTGAACTCAGCAGTACTCCACTATTAAACCAAGACTAGTGTCAACAGGTTGTTAGTTGGATAGCGGATAATGCTTCCAGTTAGTTTGGCACCACCACAAATTCCCTGTCTTCCACACGGTCAAGTGTCAGTAGTCGTGAGACTGGACCGCACATTCCACACCCTGATCCTCCTTCCTCCCACCATGCCGAGTGCCCGGCCCTGTACATAACTGATCCCACACTTGGACACTCTGAAGAGCTGTTCACTTATCCATTCGTAGATTATAGCCTCTCACCAGCTCCAGTTGAAGTGGGTCATCGAGAGATCGTATGTACCGAAGCCCAAATATTTGAGCAGCCACGGTCTCACGAAGGCAACGGTGGGGACGTATCTCAACAAGAGGTGGACGATGATGAGACACAATTGCCAGAAAGTCAGGAAGAGGACAAGGGTGCGGAAGTGTAAGACAACGTGGTGGATGATCCAGTAACTGACCCAACCTGGCAGACAGAGCGAGGACAGCATTGCACAGGGGAAGTTAGGCGTAGCATCACAACAAGCCGGAAGAAGCAGGGTGGTGTCCGCAGGCAGAAGGCAGGCAACCGTTCCCCGGGACAACAACACGGGTGATGTTGCCAGTACAACTGCTAGGTCTTCCCGAGTCTGGCTGTTTTTTAAGGTGTCTGCAGATAATTCCAAAAAAGTCATTTGCAACACTTGCCATGCCAGCATCAGCAGGGGTGGCAAAACTAGCAGCCTGACCATCACCAGCATGATCAGGCACATTGTAGCAAAGCACCCAAGTTTGTGGGATGTACAGCAGAGTACAGGAGCATTGTCTGCGGGTGACACAGCTGCGTCTTCCACTGTTGTGCGTGCAAGCCAATCCCGTGTCCATTCTGCAGGCGAAGATGCCTCCTGTCCTTCACCTGTACTTGCACAAGCAAAAGTAGCACCATCATCAGCCACGTCCTTGTCCCAGCGCAGCGTTCAGTTACCCATACCCCAATCTTTGGAACACAGGCGGAAATACGCTGCCAACGCCCCACATGCCACAGTTCTAAATTCACACATTACGCGACTGCTTGCGCTGGAAATGTTGCCTTTTAGGCTGGTGGAGACGGAAGCATTCCGCAATCTGATGGCTGCGGCTGTCCCACGTTACTCGGTCCCCAGCCGCCACTATTTTTCCCGGTGTGCCGTCCCCGCATTACATAAGCACATGTCACAAAACATCATACGTGCCCTTAAAGCGAACCTGTCACCCCCCCTGGACATCAAAAGCTATAATAGCCACCTTCTGCAGCACTAAGGGTGCATTCAGAGATGGTGGCTATAGGCTTTTGATGCCCTATATACTGTTAAATATACACTTATATAACTGCTTACAGTTTAGAAGGCCTAAGACCGGGAGGCGGGGTTTCGTGCTCCTCCGGCCCGCCCCCTCTTGTCAATCAGCCTGGTCGCCTGCTGCTGCCTCCCCTCACAGTCTAGCATGAACGCGCGCCTCCGTTCTCCTCTATGATGCCGCGCATGCGCTGTGCGCCGGGTGTCCAGGAAGTCGTCGGGCTGCGCGCACAGGGGGGGTGACAGGTTCGCTTTAACAACGCAGTTTCCAGCAAAGTCCACCTAACCAAGGACACGTGGACAAGGGCTTGCGGGCAGGGCCAGTACATCTCACTGACGGCACACTGGGTTAATATTCTGGAAGCCGGGACCCAGTCTGACCTTGGGACGGAACACGTCCTTCCGACACCGAGGATTGCAGGCCCTAACTCAGTCATGGTTTCACCCACAGTGTACAGCTCTGGCACGACATGCTCTTCCTCCTCCCCCTCTTCCTCCACTTCACCCTACACACCAGTCCCATGCTGGAAGCACTGCAGCACTGCCTCGGCTAAGCGGCAACAGGCTGTGCTGAAGCTAATATGCATAGGTGACAAACCACACAACACTGAAGAGTTGTGGACAGCTATGAAACAGCAGATGGACGCGTTGGAATTTCACACTGCACATGTTGGTCAGGATTTGAGAGCAGAAGAGGGCAGTTGTTGAGTACCAGCATAAACTAGGCCGTCGGTATATGGTTCAAACTCCACACATAAGACCTCAGGAGTGGACATGGATGTCCGACATATGTACCGTCCTCCAAAACTTTGAGGACTCCACCAAGATGGTGAGCGGTGATAACGCCATCATTAGTGTCACCATCCCGCTTCTCTGTCTTCTAAAACGCTCTCTGCTCAAAATCAAAGACAATGCATTGCAGGCGGAGCATGATGACTTGCAGCAAGAAACCTTACTGGGTGATTACACACAACCCAGCCTCATCTCATCCCAACGTGCATTGGAGAACTATGTCGAGGAGGATGAAGAAATAGAGCTACTTTCATTCGGAATTGACTGTAATACATGCACAACCGTCAGACCGTCGGTTGAGCGTGGATGGCCAGAGGACAGGGGAGAGGAGGAGGAGGAGGTCAGCATGGCCAGTCATGCTGTTGGTGAGGACACAGAAGTCTTGACTGTTAACAGTCTGGCGCACATGGCTAACTTTATGTTACGCTGCCTGTGTCGTGACCCTGTGTTATCAAGATCTTGGCCGACACTCATTACTGGTTGGTGACAATGTTAGACCCACGCTACAAAGAGAACTTTATTTCTCTTATTCCCGAAGCGAAGAGGTCTAAAAAAAATGCTGCAGTACCAGAAGGCCATAATGGCAGAATTATTAAAAAAAATTCCCTTCTGAAAACACTAGCGGCAGAGGTCACGATTCACTGGACAACCAAGACGTCCGGCCGAGAGAGCCACAAGTCCAATCCAGCAGAGGTAGGGGAACACTCTCAAAGATCTGGGACACTTTTCTCAGCACCTCCCGTACCACAAGCCCTGAGGTTCGGGGTAGTGTCACAAGGAATGCAAAGTTTGCAAAGATGCTGAGGGAGTACCTTGCCAATCGTACTAAAGTGCTCCTAGACTCCTCTGTGCCTTAAAATTATTGGGTATCCAAGCTGGAAACGTGGCAGGAATTGTCTCTCTACGCCTTGGAAGTCCTGGCATGCCCTGCCGGTAGCATTTTGTCAGAGCGTGTTTTTAGTGCCGCAGGTGGAATCATTATAGATAAACGCACCCGCCTGTCAACTGAAAATGATGACAGGCTGACTTTAATCAAGATGAACAAGGGATGGATTGGGCCTGACTTCACCACACAACCACCAAATGATAGCGGAATTTAAATTTTGTGCCGGTAGATTCCCATGCATCTCCGCACACCCACACATCGGTACAGACTTCATGTGTTTGGCTACTTGCTGTACTGCTCCTCCTTCTCCTCATCCGCCACCATCACATAATCAGTGTGACCGTGGTTCATGATGCCACAAGACCATAATTTTTTGACATCATATTTATGATGATGATGCACCTAACTGTTCTAAAGTTAGGCATTAGTTTCATGTATACCCCCCAGGGGTAAATGTTTTAGTCCATGCTTCCAGAATAGGCATTACAAGTACAGGAGACCTGATCCTTTGTAATGGAAACAATTTTTAGAAGCTCTCCTCCATGTTTCTTCCCAGGGGCATCGCAATGACTCCCAATTTTTGGATTCCCTGCCTATGGCAATCCTACAAAAGACCCAACTGCTTCAAATGGGCAGATTATTGAAAAGGCTCTCATGCACATCTCTATCCAGGGGCATTGAAGTGCTACACAATTTTTGGCTTCCCTGCCTATGGCAATCCTACAAAAGACCCAACTGCTTCAAATGGGCACATTATTGAAAAAGGCTCTCATGCACGTCTCTATCCAGGGGCATTGAAGTGCTACACAATTTTTGGCTTCCCTGCCTAGGGAAATACTACAGCAGACACACTTGCTTACAATGGGCACATTATTGAAAAAGGCTCTCATGCACGTCTCTATCCAGAGGCATTGAAGTGCTACACAATTTTTGGCTTCCCTGCCTATGGCAATCCTACAAAAGACCCAACTGCTTCAAATGGGCACATTATTGAAAAAGGCTCTCATGCATGTTCTATCCAGGGGCATTGAAGTGCTACACAATTTTTGGCTTCCCTGCCTAGGGAAATACTACAGCAGACACACTTGCTTACAATGGGCACATTATTGAAAAAGGCCCTCATGCACGTGCCTCTATCCAGGGGCATTTGGATAAGCCTGCACACAATTTTTGGCTTCCTGCCTAGGGCAATACTAAAAAAGACACACTGCTTACATGGCACATTTGAAAAGCCCTCATGCAGCCTCTATCCAGGGCATATGGGTGCTCCCAATTTTTGGCTTCCTGCTAGGGCAATACTAAAAAGACACACTTGCTTACAATGGGCACATTTTTTTTAAAAGGCCCACATGCACGCCTCTATGCAGGAGCATCTTGGTGCCTCCAAACTTTTGGCTTCCCTGCCTAGGGAAATACTACAACAGACCCACTTGCTTAAAATGGGCACATCATTTAAAGAGGCTCTCATGCACGCCTCTATCAGGGGCATATTGGCGCCTCCCAATTTTTGGCTTCCCTGCCTAGGGCAATACTAAAAAAGACACACTTGCTTACAATGGGCACTTTTTTTGAAAAGGCCCTCATGCACGCCTCTATCCAGGGGCATCTTGGAGCCTCCAAACCTTTGGCTTCCCTGCCTAGGGAAATACTGCAGCAGACACACTTGCTTACAATGGACACATTATTTAAAGAGGCCCTCATGCACGTCTCTATCCAGGGGCATCACAGTGCCACACAATTTTTGTCTTCCCTGCCTAGGTCAATACTACAAAAGACCCACTTCCTTCAAATGGGCACATTATTTAAAGAGGCCTTCATTTACATATCTTCCCAGGGGCATGGGAGTGCCGCACAATTTTAAAAAAAAAAAATCTTTCATATAATCCTGCAAAACTAACATACACCAACTCTGTCTCACAAGTGGGTATGAGCCCTTAATATTTTTTTCATGAAAATCCGTTTTGGTTTCATTTTGTAACGTTTTCTTGACAGTCCGTAAAAGTGGCTTAATACTCTGACAACATTGTTCACAGCAGTGACCTTGGGGTCTGAAATGCTTACAGGGCCCTTCCCCATGCTGTTCCCATGTCATTTGAGCACTGTTCTGATACTTTTGTGACATTTTTAGGGTTTTTCCATGCTGCCGGGGGTCATGTCAGAAAAATACTCGGGTCTCCCATAGGATAACATTGGGCTCGGTGCTCGGGCTGAGTACACGAGTATCTTGGGATGCTTGGCCCGAACTTCGAGCACCCGAGCATTTTAGTACTCGCTCATCACTAGTGATGGGCAGTCCGGCTCTTTTTAGTGATGGGCAGTCCGGCTCTTTTTAGTGATGGCCAGTCCTGCTCTTTTAGTGATGGGCAGTCCTGCTCTTTTTAGTGATGGGCAGTCCTGCTCTTTTTAGTGATGGCCAGTCCTGCTATTTTTAGTGATGTGCAGTTCGGCTCTTTGAAGTGATGGTCAGTCCGGCTCTCTTTAGTGATGGGGAGTCCTGCTCTTTTTAGTGATGGGCAGTCTTACTCTTTTTAGTGATGTGCAGTTTGGCTCTTTTTTTTTTTTTGAACCATAATTTTTCATTGGGTTTTAGTCATAAGAACAAAATTCCATAATTCCCAGAAGCAAATTATGAATATTAGACATTAATATACAACAAATTGTTCAAGAACAATCAGAGATGATTACATAAGTCAGGAATTTACAATAGGTTAACAGAAAGTGCTGGGTTTCATAGATCCACCGCGCTGACCTCCAGTGAAGACAAACAGAGTGATGTATAAAACTCTGTTTAATGGGGAATTTGCCTACCGGTTTCGTGATTTCAGTTATCACTTCATCAGATCTTCATCTGATGAAGTGATAACTGAAATCACGAAACCGGTAGGCAAATTACCCATTAAACAGAGTTTTATACATCACTCTGTTTGTCTTCACTGGAGGTCAGCGTGGTGGATCTATGAAACCCAGCACTTTCTGTTAACCCTTTGGATCCTTACTTTTGCTGGGCACCTGCTGCGACCTTAACAGAGAGCGGAGTTAGTTGGTTGTGACTTGCACAACCAAATCAGGTGAGTCCTTCCACTAAAGGGGGGCACTGAGGATAATTGTACAAAAGGAAATTACTCTATGTGCCTCCATTTCCCTTTTTATTGAGGAATTTACAATAAGCATCATTTCCCATTAACCCTCCCCACACCCTCCCTTGAAAATATCTTCAAATAATGTCAGATATAGATACAAAAAAGAAAAATAATTATTTTGATAATACAGAAAAACCAAGTTCATCTACATCACCTAGTCCAAACATCTCAGTCTGCCCAATGTCCCACCTAAATCTTCCAATGCATACCATGCAGTAGATCGGAAGGGTAACATGAAATTTTTTATTTCAACATCTGTGAACTCTCTTTCAATAAATCGTCTCCATTTGTAAAAAAAATTTGTTGGTCAATTCATTTGGGTTACGCAAAGCGTCTAAAGATTCAAGTGTTAGTGTATGGTGCAATGTCGATCTCACCTGTGACAGATCCGGGGGTCTATCATTGAGCCAGTGCTGAAGGAGAAGCCTTTTTGCTACGAGTGCGATGTAATGCCACAGTATATGTGGCTGTCTATTAGTTTCAGAGATTACCTGGTAGTGAAATAACCAGCGCATCGGGTCCAATCCCGCCAGATTCTCACAGATCCCATTAGCCCATGATTCCACATCCCTCCTGTATCTTTGTGAGCCCGGGCAGGACAGAGACCATGTTCTAGATCCGTCATGGATGTCTTACATTTTGGGCAATGAACCCATCTCCCCTGGTTGGCCTGAGATGGAGGTATATTGAAACCCTGGATAGTCCCGTGCATAATCCTAAATTGGGAGTCCCTCCATCTCTCATTAGTGATATATCGTCTAACCAGTCCCCAACCCTCGAGAATTTTCTGGGTGAGGTCCGGATCAGTTAAGTGTTTCCGCCATTTGTTAAAGAATCTTCTCCTTACCAGCTGTCTCAAAAATTGTTGTAATTTGGCATATAATGAGGTAATAGATATATCACCTTCACCCATAGTGAGCAATGCAGACAAAAGATTGTCCTCAATTTCTCTCGAGATGTCCCACAAATGCGAGAGAAGATTGTAATGCAACTGACGGAACTGTATAGCATGGAATTGGGGTAGATCATATGCGGCTAAGACCTCCAACTCAGTCATCCATCTTTTTTCTTCTAAATTCATTAGATTCCCTAATGTGTTGATACCGTTATCTCTCCAAGTTTTGAATAAAGAATTTTCGCGGCCCAACGGAAACCCCAAGAGTTAAGCAGTCTTGAAACTTTCCATGGTAATTTGAGCTTTTTCCTAACCTCCCTCCAGGTTATAATAGTGTCTCTGTATATCACCGTGTTTTTCAGGGTGGTGGGCAGTCAAGACAGCGGCGAATGTAATAAAGCAGAGAGGTCCCAGGGTCTGGCCCATTCTCCCTCCAATTTAGTATCAGAGAATCTATTAGTGCCTCTGATCCAATCAAGAACATTGCGTAAAATGCACGCTAAGTTGTATCCTCTAATATCAGGAACCTGAAGGCCCCCTTCCTGTTTTGATTGCATCAAGGCACCAAAGGCTAATTGGGGTCTCTTTCCCCCCACAAAAATGTAGAGAAAGCCTTATTGAGTCTCATTATATCAGTATGTGTCAGCAGCATGGGGATGGTTTGAAGAGGGTAGAGTAGTCTTGCGAAACTAACCATTTTAAGTAAATGGCAGCGTCCCATCAGAGAAAGTGACAATCCAGTCCATCCCGCTAACTCTTGTTCTATTTTGGAGATGACCGGTAAGAAGTTGAGTTTGTATGTCAGTCCATGAGATCTAGCCAAGTGTACCCCCAAATATTTTATGCTATCTTTCGCAACTGGTATGCATAAAATTATTTCCCTCTCTGCGAGCCACCCCCAGGATTAATAAAAAGTATTTCACATTTCTCTTTATTTAGGAAGAATCCTGACCGTCTGCCAAGTGTCTTTATATCTGCCAGAATAGATGGAAGGTCTCTTTCTGGGTTTTGAATATACAATATGACATCATCAGCTAAAAGTGAGAGTTTAATCTCACTAGTTCCTACTTTAAAACCTTCATAAGTGCTACATTGTTCTAGATACAAGGCCAGAGGCTCTATGACCAGATTAAAGAGAAGGGAGACAGTGGGCAACCCTGTCTCGTTCCCTTCTGAAGGGAGGAGTCTGACAGAAACCCCGGTATACTCACACAGGCCTTGGGATTACTATAGAGGGCACAAATATATTGCCGAAAGGAACCCGTAAGGCCTACAGATTCTAGAACCTTAACCATGTAATGGAAATATTAATAACAATATTAATAACAAGTTGCTGCTCCTGACCAAATCAATATAGACCAAGCGCCGGCATTGAAAAGTAGTAGACACCAGACACAGTGAGTCAGATGTACACCCTTCCTTGGTCAGACCCAAGCTCCCAGTGCCTGTTTATTATAAGACATTTGGTTTTTACTCAAAAAGGGGCTCGGTCAGCCCTACTCAGATGTATTCATTGGTCCATGGGCAATAAGGGGCTCGGTCAGCCCTACTCAGATGTATTCATTGGTCCATGAGCAATAAGGGGCTCGGTCAGTCCATGGGCGGATCCATGAGGTCATCAAGGGGTGTGGTCTTGATCGAGTATGTTATTCTGTGATTGGTCCGTCTTGCCTGACCTCCAGCTTCGGTGATTGGTCAGACTTCTTTGGACTCCATCTTGCTCTCAGCACATGGTGTGATGTGGCAGGAAATGGCAGCCATGTTTAAATCACAACTTATACAATGTAAAATAATACACTCTATATATAATTTCTCCCATGCCCTTATGTCTTAGGCTTAATGAAGTATTTTGATCTTAAGGCTCTCCTTAACAGTCCCCCCTAAATACTTTATTAACCAATTCCTACCAGAGCCTATCCCATCTGCCAATGTGCTTTCAACTCTGCCCGCTAGCTGAGAATTGATAACCATTAAAACCCCCCTTGATACATACTTCACAATTATAAACCATGTGACCCCCCTTGGTACAGACTTCACATTATGGCTGCTGTAACCTTCTCGGTGGGACCTGTATTATCTGGAATATACGTACAATTTTACAAACACCTCCTTATTGTACTAATAACATGTCCAGGTCCATTCTATTTTGAAGCACCATGATTGATGTAGGGCCTAGTTGGTCTGCTAAACCTTGAAGGTCTTCTGTAGTATAATTGACAAATCCCGGTTAATCATAGATGTAATTTATCTGGACTACATTCTTACTTATGGCCACTAGGGGTGAGATAAATTATCTAAAACCCGCTTTAACTTGATCTCTGGATTCAAATACATGCGATATGAACCATTCCTATGAACAATTCTCATGAACAGTTGTTATGAACAATTCTTATGAGCAGTTGTTATGAACAATTCTTGGTATATCAGGAGGTATATAGGATCGCGCTATCCGCGTCCTCGGGACTTTCCTACCTGCTTCACCTCAGTTCCCTACCTGGATACCCAGAATTGTATCACAACACTCATGGATGGACATTTCCGTCTCGGGGCCATATTCTACCACCAGAGATTATTTGGTAACATTTTCCCTTTACACATTAACCCGATTACCTCAAAAATAACATAAAATAGCGCTTTTACGGCTATATATACAAGTTATTAGAGTAATGTCAGTTATACTCAGTGTTATCTACCCTTGAACTAATGGTTTGCTCAGGAACGTGAATGTTTCTCCCTCACTGAGTCCTCATTTATATCATGTTCCTGTAACCATTTTGCCTTAGTTTGGATATTTCCTATGCATATCAGACATAATGTGGAGTTATAAGGTCATATATGTGACAGTGTATCACTATGTGGTGTATGTCAGTGACTATCATTATCGGAGTTCATCATCTGCTGGTGGGGAGTCTCCAACAGTTGCCGCGTCCTTTTGCCTCAGTCTCCACTGAAGTTGCTGTAATTCAAAGACGCTGGATCGGCCATCTAATCTCGGCTCACGGCTCTTACTCGCATCTTTTCAGGATCACCCGGTCTACTGACATGAGACCATGCGCTCCTGACACTGATTTAGGATCTGGAATTGAAGAACACGTCTCTTTATCACACCCTTTAAACAATTATTTAAGGCTTGGACATCGCTGGTGATTTCATCTGTGGGAAATAAAACACAAATTCTGAAGAACATTGCCTGTAATTCTCCTTACTTGAAGATAGCAACGCAGTGTTTAACCCTTTCTTAACTGGATACTCATCTCACTGATGCTAATATTGCAGCAGCTATCTATTGACCTGTAGTTCTTACCCCCCCTAGGTGAGAGGCTCATCGGGTCCCATTCATTTAATATCAGACTAAACTTTATTACACACTTACTTTATAGAAATTACAATCCTGTTCAAGGTGTTGGATCGAGAATTATCTTATTTTAACTTATTTACTGAGGAGGAAAATTAAACAAAAACAAACATTTCATCTATGTCTTGCCCGTCTCCTCTACCTTGCACCTTTAATGTTAATCTCCCCTTCATATTGTCCACTGTCTTATGCATGATACGTATTGTAGAAAGCTGCTGACTCCCAGATACTGTGAAATACCCTTAATGACCTCCACTATAACATATGCAGCTTTACCTCATCAGGAGCCTAATTTCTACATACCACCTTCATCGTGAGCTTCTCAGAAGTAACGTAGTTTCTGCACCGGATCCTGAAAAGAGATTACCGCAACAGGCACACCCGCATACACCTAATGTGCAGCTGTATTTATCATCTATCTGCAATCACCGTAATGGTAGAGTGGACGAGGGGTGCATTCGTGGTTCTGCGCGGTCACTACAGATTCTCTTCCATCGTACCAGTCACCCATCGTACAAGACTGGGTGTAGTCGGCCACCTTGGTACCCTGGTGCCACCCAAACCTTGTCCATTAAAACACAGTAGCAGTTAATGACAAATGAGTCAGTTCTTGGGTTACATGAGCCATCATTGAGAAGAGAGTCGTGGCAGAGAAAGCTTACCGCCTGGTGTCTACAGACCTTCCTCAGCTGCTCCCTGTATGTTGCACTCCTTTCCATTCGATCACCTGTTTCTGTGGGAATAAGAACATCAGGAGTGACAGGGGCCGCTGGTGCCCGGGTCTGCCCTGGTGCCCGGGTCTGCCCTGGTGTCAGGGTCTGCCCTGGTGTCAGGGTCTGAGACTCTCGACTCTAGGCCTCTTCACAGCTTCTGGCAGCTGCACCTGTGCGAGCATTACCTCTGGCTCAATGAGCGCCAGCTCAGGTGTGAGCACCTGCACTCTACCAGACTGATCTGATCACAGGAGAGCCTCCATACAGGCTCATACACTCTCTGCGGTCTCTGTGGGTCTTTATGTGACTCTAGGAAAGATCTGCAGTCTATATACACATTTGGCCATCTTACCCTTTGCAAGCTACCCATTCCAGTGATTGCAGATCCCCATCTACCTCTCATGGCGATATGTGAAGAGGGAGTGGTTTTGCTTTATTACCTCCTGTTGTGTAATCACAGCTCATCCAGTGGTAGAATCCACGAACATCTGTAAAATAACTCAAGATCTGCATTAGTAATGAGCTCATGTGGGACATGTTCATACATATTTGCTCTGTCCTCTATTTAAGACAAAAATATAAAGAAGAGACTTAAATATAAAGACGTTAATAAATTATTAAAACGTTAATAAATTATTAAAACTTTAAAAAAAAAACATTGGAAACAGGCACTAACTTTACATCTCACATCTCCCCCCTTTTGGAATCCAAAGCATATCTGGATTCAAAAATTATGTTGTTAGCTGAATTTCATATTTGGAGCCTGAAAGGATCATGTAAAGGTCCCACTCCCTAGATTATACATAACTATGAATACAATAAGGCGATGTGCACATGATGAACATTACATGTGGGGTGTAAATTTTCTGCATCATCTGGCAAAAAGAAAACACAAAATCTGAAAGAACAATAAAAAAAAATTGGATAACGTGCAGAACACTTCTGAAGTCTCAGCAACTTCACTGGTGTCAGAATAAATGTGAAGATGTGTGACAAATTATACAGCAAAAAAGCACCTCACTATGTGCACAAAGCCCAAATACTATGTGATGTGTAACTGTAGTCCTGTGGGCTCGTCCACCCCCTCCAGGTACAGGGCTCTGGCTGCAGGATTGAAAATATATCAGTGCAGAGACATGGAATAGAAATGCAAATCACCTGGAATTGATTTGCTAATTAGGTAAACCCAGCACACTGTTTGTTCCAGTATGTACAGTATCATGAATACAAATCTACATTCATGTGAAAAAGGTGTCCATTATTAAATATTTGGGGTTGAAGCAGTAAATATTAAAAACTATTGATAATTACTTTTACCAATTACTTGTACCAATACCCTAAAGTGAGACTATAAAAAATAAAATAAAATAAAACATGAACTGGGAAAAATTAGATGTTAAATGTAGAGGAAAAGATACAATGAAGCATGTGGCCTAGGCATTTTAGGGGGTGGGGTGGTGCCTCTCTGTGGGACTGGCCTGGTTTGCAATCAAGTCTCCTCCCCCGAATTCAAACAGTAGCAACAGGCAGGTCATTCACACTTCCTGTTGAAAAGAGAGAGGTCATGGAAATTTCTCTCCTTGGAGCCATAATGATGAATCTCCACATTTTTCCCTTGGATTATCTGTGCACCGTTGGCATTTATTATTATTATTTTTTTTTTTTTCATCTCATCTTTCCTCTGAGGTATGTTATTTGGTCTCCATGCCAATTATATCTATATTTATTTATTTAATCCCAATTAATACTTCATTAATATATGCATTCACATCTTTTACCTTCCCATGTAGCAATTTCTTATAGCTTTCAGCACATGGTTATATCTGACCAGCACACTGGACTTCTCTGAACAAAGGAACTTATATGTGCCTTATTTTATTCTATTTTTATTATTTATTTTTAATTACCAGTATACTCATTTAATCATTCAATCTCTCTGCATTAACTCATCACATGTCTCTATGTGGGAAGGGGGTGGGGTGGCTACCTTTTCTTTTGGGTCTGAAACTAGCAGTGTGTATTCAAAACTGGTCAAACAGCTTTTAGTCCTTACACATCACTTCCTGTCTAAACCTATTGTCCAAACATTCCTTCATTTCTTTGTCTCTAACCATGTGGCCTTCACTCGGCGGCCATCTTTGCATGGACAAAAGTATATTCCCAGATTCTCAATCTGAGGCAATCCTAACCCATCTTTCCCACACATTCTCTTATACTCCTGCATTTCTGTCTTAACACTATTTAAACTCTCATTTCTCTGCTGTCTTACATTTGTTTTAGAATATCTGCTATTTACTTACATATTTTCATTTATGCTCGACAAGTCTCTCATACTTGCCATATGCTAGCATCTTTTAAGGGCACAAAAACCAAGCACTAGTTACCACAAGGCCCATTTACCAGAGCACATAGCATTACAAAATGGCTGACATCAGAGAGCACATGTCATCAAAATGGCTGACATCAGAGAGCCCATGTCAGTCATCAAAATGGCTGACATCAGAGAGCCCATGCCAACAAACTGGCTGCAAGAGGTATTGCCTCCCACAAAATGGCCGCCCCCAGAGGAGGTCTGAGAAGCACCAACAAGATGGCCGCCAACAAAAGAAACATGTGCTCCACCAACAAATTGGCCCCCCAACAAAGAAACATGTGCTCCAGCTTATGGTGGTGGGAATTCACATTGTACAGTTCTATAATACACATAACTTAAACTTTTGTCTTTCTTTTTCCTTTCCTCTTCTTTCCAATTTTCTCTATACAAACTGTAAGAGACTCTTTCCCATGCCCCTAGCAGTATATAACAATCCATTACCTTCCAAAACACCTTGTCTCTCTTTTAACCCAATCTTCACTGCACTTCTGCCATTCCACACAACTTCATAAGCTATGTGCATCATTTAACATGACTTTTCCCTTCACGAGTCACAAGTAATGTACACAGATCTATCTTGCCATCTGAATTAGACTTAGGGCCTATGCGACACAACTGCATTAACTTCTCCATCTTTCTCTATATAGAATAGACACAAAACAAACACTTAAGACTGGGGAGATGACAAACCTGGCACAAGACCTTCACAGCCGTCTACCCTTCCTATCTGTCCCTGTCTGATTTCCGTGTTCTGTAGACTACTATCAGGGCATGTACTGAGTCAAGTTACTCTAAGTAACATGCCCCTATGGGAGTCCAGTTACTCGACCTATTCTCTCCAGAACCAAAAATCATATATTATCAGGCTATGTACTGAGTCAAGTTACTCTAAGTTACATGCCCCTATGGGAGTCCAGTTACTCGACCTATTGCAGCACAGGTGACCACTTTGATCTATCCCATCTCCAGACACTGCTCAAAAACCCTCTTTCCTACCAGTCATTTCCCCTCCACACATATAACAGGCAGCAGCAACTTAGCATGACGGTTCTTCCGCAATTAAATGGCCAACAGCGGAGATTACCCCATCTGCCGTCTTCAGAGACCCTAAAAGACCGGACGCGGTCAGGCAATCTGCACAGGGTACCCCGAAAAACAGGTAAAGTCAACAGATTATAATAAAATCAGCAGACTTACCGTTTTTGTTAGGGAGGTGATTAGTCTCCTGGCTCGGGGTACTCAGTGCGTCCTGCCGTCTCCTTCACCGGTCATTTAAGGTTTGGGGATTCTCTTCTGCTGTCCCACGTTGGGCGCCAATTGTAATGGAAATATTAATAACAATATTAATAACAAGTTGCTGCTCCTGACCAAATCAATATAGACCAAGCGCCGGCATTGAAAAGTAGTAGACACCAGACACAGTGAGTCAGATGTACACCCTTCCTTGGTCAGACCCAAGCTCCCAGTGCCTGTTTATTATAAGACATTTGGTTTTTACTCAAAAAGGGGCTCGGTCAGCCCTACTCAGATGTATTCATTGGTCCATGGGCAATAAGGGGCTCGGTCAGCCCTACTCAGATGTATTCATTGGTCCATGAGCAATAAGGGGCTCGGTCAGTCCATGGGCGGATCCATGAGGTCATCAAGGGGTGTGGTCTTGATCGAGTATGTTATTCTGTGATTGGTCCGTCTTGCCTGACCTCCAGCTTCGGTGATTGGTCAGACTTCTTTGGACTCCATCTTGCTCTCAGCACATGGTGTGATGTGGCAGGAAATGGCAGCCATGTTTAAATCACAACTTATACAATGTAAAATAATACACTCTATATATCATTTCTCCCATGCCCTTATGTCTTAGGCTTAATGAAGTATTTTGATCTTAAGGCTCTCCTTAACACCAGCCATGACCACCTGACATTATCAAATCCTTTTTCCACGTCCAGAGTGATCATGGCTGGGTTTTCCCCCTTTAGTCTCACCCTCTTACCCATGACATCCAGCAAAAGCATTGCTTTCTGAATGTTTGTAGTGGGCTCACACCACCCCCTCACCTCGCCGCTATTTGTCATTGTTCCACAGGGTTTAGTTCTTGAACCCTTGCTCTTCTCCATCTACACCTGGGACAACTTATAGATGGCTTTTAGCATCACCTCTAAGCTGTGGACATGCAGAGGTACCTTTCTGGACCTGATATCACCTCCTTGCCAACCAGAATCCCACAATGTCTGCCCACTATTTCATACTTTTTTCTCTGCTTGATTTCTAAATCTCAACATGGACGAAACAGAATTCATCATCTTTCCTCCTCTCATTCAACCCTACCCCAACAAACCTATCCATCAAAGTCGATCGCTGCTCACTCTCCCCAGTCCTGCATGGTCAATGTCTTGGGACAACCTTGACTCCGCTCTGTGCTTCAAGTCACGCATCCAAGTCCTCTCCACCTCCTGCCAACTCCAACTCAAAACTATTTCCTGGATCCGTATATTCCTTAACCACGATACTAAAAAAACACTAGTGCATGCCTCTCTGCTATTTCCTTCACTGGCTTCCCATTGCCACAATTAGTCATTATTTTATTATTTTCTGTGCCCAAAAATATCTTGAATATCCTGAAAGAAACCATATTCTGCAGGGGCTATTTGCAGATTTTGTAAGGAGTCCCTGACCACAGCTCCTGCTAGAGATTTAGCCCTACAATGAATAGTGTAAAATGCACACTTCTTTCCAAGCTGTAAAGAGGAAGTGGGATTGCAACATTCAAGGACATTTCTGATAAAGTTCTATAGTGATGTAATACCAGCTGCAAACCTTCTCCAATCTGGAAAGTATCTGTTGATGAAATGTTTTACATATTAACCAGCTGGGCTTCCATATTGATTCTGCACTTCGCTTCTACCACTTCAACCATCTGGTGGATGTTTTGCTACAAAACACCTATTCATCGGATGATTGTTTTTTTTATGAATTCATAAAAATCATTATAGGCACATAACCATCTTTAACCCTGCTGTTGTCTTCGGTCAAAAACGACCGAGTTTGAACTTTAATATTTTTTAAAATATTCAAGATGCGATTCTGAAACTTGTGGTTGATTGACTTTTCCTCATTTGAGGGGTTCTTACTATGCGTATTTTTTATATATTTTTATGTTTACTTTTTGCTCCACAATTTTTTATACACTTGTACTCTTCGGTCAAAAATGACCGATAGCCTTTTATAGTGATCTCCAGCCATTTTATGAGTAAAATAAAGGAGCTATAATCTCATTTTGGACTATATATTACATCTACTACTGTTTATCAATTTTTTTATTCCTTTTGGTCCAGGCAGATTTACACATACATACATTTTCTCATTACAATACTGCTGATGGATTACCTTCCAGTATAGTTATGTGCCAAATATTTTTACCCTGGTGTTCCTATAAAATAGTTAAATTCAGTTCTGCATTCGTGCTATGGAAGGATATAGACCCAAATTGGAACAAAAATAAACTATATAAGAGAAGACTTTTTATAGAGGAGTCGGGAAAATCACTGGTTAGCCCATATATTGAAGAACGAAAGGTAACACCCAGAGCTGATGGAGTGGCAGCCATTGTCCACAGGATCCAACAGCAAGATAAAAAAAGTGAACCAACAGCTTACACCAGCACTGCTACAATACCCACAGACGCCACCAGCAACGCAGCAACGCAAAAGCCTAAAACAGAAACAATGCGACTTCTGTCCAACATCAAGCAATCACAAATCAAATGTAATATGTTACAGATGTGAAAAATATTTATGCAAAAGACATGTCAATTATACCTGTGACAATTGCAAACAGTAAATTTTGCACCGTGTGACTTATTTATCATTTTACATAAACTAAACTGAACTGTTAATTTTTTTAGTTATTTTTTTTTGTTGGAAAATAATATAATTACATCTAGTTTATTGTTATTAGTTATAGTTTACAGTTGGATGAATAATTATTTTTGTATGTGCAAATATGACAATATGCATAAATATTCCAATAAAGCCATGTTAAATGTTTTGACACAAAAAAAATAAAAAGTAAGTTTTTCTTTCCATTTTTCATTTGTTTATAAACAACCAGGTTCACATACAATATAATACTGCAAAAATTATTCAATTAAAACACTTAAATTAGCTAAAAATCAAGACTTTATCAGGTCCGGTCAAAAATGACCGAGGATAACAAGTGTATAGTGGTAACCAGGAGAATAGCAGGGTTAAATACATGTGCTGCCAAATACCGGGGTATACCATTCATAGTGGCAGATCACAAAACCATCATAAGGCCTATGAATTTTGTATCCATTCAGCCCCACCGGCCCCCTTGTACTTCAGCCCGGTCTTCTGAGGTCATTTCATTCTGAGGATGCAAAACTTTTAAATATGATGATAGAACAGGAAGTCATAGGCTCTTCCACTACTAAGCCTGTACTTCTGGACTACTTCTTGGACTCCCTCACAAGACGAACAGCGCCAAAAAGCACATGGGGGAATTGGCACCACATCCTACGTACAGGTAATATATTATTTTATAACTACCTATGCCTTCTTGGATTCTGATGACTTCTTGTACCTTTTCAACAGTTTTGCACTTGCTATATGAATGTCATTCAGGAGTAAATAGCAATCTGTCTATTCCCTCTACGACTGTAGTGCCACCTACTGACTAATTGTGTTATAAGCATGGTGACTCAGTGGTTAGCACTGTAGTGTTGCAGCGCTAGGGTCCTAGGTTCAATTCCCAGTAATGACACCATCTGCAAGGAGTTTGTATGTTCTCCCCATGTTTTGTGGGTTTCCTCTGGGCACTCCGGTTTCCTCCCACATTTCAAAGACATACTGATAGGATGTTTAGATTGTGAGCCCCAATGGGGACAGTGTTGCAAATGTATGTAAAGCACTATGGAATTAACAGCACTATATAAATGAATAAATATTCTTAATTTGTTTTATGAATCATTCAATAAAATATATATTTTTTATTTTTAGTTTATTTGCACATATTTTTCTATTTGATTTTTCAAAACAGTGAGTGCAATGATTAAAGGTAGTATGGTACTCGAAAAGAAATTTCCTTGCCTAGGGTCCAAACCAATGGACGGAAAAATGAGGGAATCCGGCACTTAGTACGAGTAAGGCCGGGTTCACACCACGGCATGATCCGATTCGGATCATGCTATCCAGCTTCCATCTGTCCGGGAGGATCCGGAGGATTTGGATTTTCCTCCTGGACACAAAAACGTTGTATGCAACATTTTTATGTCCGTGGGGAAAGATCTGAGACACTTGGATCCTCCCGGTCCGGTGCGATCTGGCTCCCCCTAACATGGGGGTCTATGGCGCCGGATTGCAACGGAGCCGCACCCAGGAGCCAGACGCCGGGTGCTGAAGCTCAGCGCCGGCCAGCGCTGAACTTCAGCACCATGGAGCTGTCCCCTGCTGACAATTCATGACCGCAGCTAGCTCCCTGCTAGCCGCAATCTTGAATCATCAGCAGCTGTGGCTGCTATAAGAAGAATTTGGCTGGACACCGGACTGGAGGGCATATTTTGGCCAGATCATGTCCAGGGCTGTCCGATTCACAGACCTGATGCTGCCGTGGTGTGAACCCGGCCCTAAAGAAACAAAAAGGCTTTATTCATGGTTATGTTGTCTCTATGTACATATGTGACGTTTTGGTCAATGGCCTTTTTCAAACCTATTCTGAAAATGTAACAAAAGAATAATATCACCAAAAAACAAAAATATGTATAAGAGAAAAATAATTTAAAATTTTACGTTAATAAATGAAAGACAGACATAAAACTGGAGAATTAATAACGATGAAAAAAATAATAATGAAAAAATTATCAAAAACCATGGGGAAATAACCGGGAAAATGAATTACAGACAGTAAAATGAACACTAGTACAATATATCAATAACATACAGTAGTAGCCATAAAAATAGTGGCGGAGGATTGTCCCCTTTCAAGCGCCATTAGCGGCGCGAAACGCCGTTGTACTACCACCCCCCGTCCTCCCACCCCTACCCACACCCTGCTATGTGCACCTGGGCACTATAAAACCGCTGATCTGAATTGATAAGTCCTGTGTGCGGCTTATTTCTGTTTCCTGAATATTCATGTGTCTAATGAGCGGCACTGGAAGTGAGCACTGGGATGGGCGGCTGTGGATTAGTAGGGAGAACATCCTCACCACGCCGTTCGGCCGTGCGAGCCGTGGACTGCTGCGGCTGCAGCGAAAGACCACCTCGGAGGAGGTGACACACTGGGAAGGAGTGCTGGCCCGAATATCTTCAAAACCGTGAGACTATCCCGTTAACCCACAACCTGGCCAAACCCCTGATCCATTCCCCACAATCATCACTTCCCCGGAGGTTTAGCTCTACCTATAGGGAGCTGCTCCACCCTAGCCGCAATACCACCACCCTCTGGAGGACTGTGGTGGCACTGGTTTCTAGTCACCAGGTATTACAGGTAGCATCACGAGAAAAAAGACTTTAATCCCTTGTAAATATCCAAAAACAACCCCCTTCTTTCAGGGCTGTCCCCCAGAGCCACGGTTCTGGGCAAGCCACTTGCGACATTCCCCGTTTGGAGAAGAAAGAGGCCCAGACATCCAAGTTCCCATACCCCGGAGTGCTACAGATCCCTTCTGGCGTCAGGAACAGGATCTTGTGCCCTGTGCTACCAGGTACTGTGTGCCATATTTAAGACTGTGTTGTGTGATTGTTGAACTGAGCCACCATTACTGCGCCGCAGAGCGGGAAGAAAGGGGGCGTGACGGCTTGCAGAACACGAAACCAGAAACTCCCCTCGCTCTGCCGAGTACTTCCGAAGCGCAGCGGCCTAGTCCGGAAACTTCAGAACGCTTAACCCCCTGTATACACGGGTTCAAAAATTATTTAACTATTAAAAGACTGGCCGTGATTCACTAGGGGGGACCCAGAAAATGTTCCCCTCGTCCAGCGACGACGATAGCACCTTCACTGACCCCGTGAATCACCCCGAAGTGACTATGGCTGCAACCGTAGTACCACCAGCGCATCGGGCGTCTGTAGCCCCGATCATGCCAATCTCGCTACCCTACATCCTGGGTGCCAAGTGGTTGCCCCAGTATGACGGCTGCCCTGATACTTTGTCCACCTTCAAAAGAAAGATCTGCAGCGTGTTGGACAAGTATGCAATGACAGGTCAACAGCGCGCCGCGGTGGTATTGGAAGAGTTAACCGTGCGGCAGAAAGAGAGATTGAATCCTGGTCGTAGTTGAGCGAGGATCAGTGGCCATAATCTTTAATAAATTGAAAGCTACTTTTGAAGACTGTAATGAGGCTGACATAAGGATGCGCTTTTACCATTGCTATCAACGGCCGAGGGATGTTATCCGGACCTATGCCTGGCGCCTTCAGGAGGCCTGCGAGCCCTAAAGCAAGTCAGCCCTGCTAGTGTTCTTGATGAGGAAAAACTGTTAACTGAGCAGTTCATCCGGGGTCTACTATCACCAGAGGACAACAAAACCTTAAGCTGGTGGTCCCTAAGCCACCCGGACACTGATTTTAATACTTTAAAGGACATGGCTATAAAGGGGTATCGGCCAGTGGGACTCCTGAAGCTGCCATCCAGCGGTGGTGCAGTGGTGAGGCGCAGGCTACCACAGCACCGGTACCCGTGCCTGCAGCTGAGAACAGTGTACAAACTGCTAACCCTGATGAATATGACTCTTACACTCTAAAGTGCACCAGATGGGCAAGAACTTAACTCGATCATGGAAGCCCTGCAGCTGCAGCAGGGGCCACAGCCCACGCCAAAGCCACAGCCAAAACCTCAACCTTTAATCCAGTTTACTGGATGAGACCAAGGCACACTTCATCCTACAGAGGGAGGACCACCGACCGTTACAGCTCCGCAGGGGAACCCATTTGCCGTTGCTGCCACAAGACCGGCCATATCGCCCAACACTGTCCTTTAAACGAGCAGTCCCTGGGGGCCGGGGCCAAACCTCAGGAGTAACTCAACAGGGCCCAGCGACTGGTATAACACCTTCATTGGACACCGACCATTCCTGTCCATCACACTAGATGGCATATCAGCACCTGCTTTATTGGATACCCGGTCACAAATAACCACCTTACCACATTTTCTTTACAAACAATTCTGGCAGATAAGGAACTCCAACCACCCGCCTTAAACCTTAATATTTATGCTTCTAATGGTGAACCACTTACAAAAGTGGGGGTTAATGAAGTACCAATAAAGGTGGGGAGGGTGGAATTGCAAACCAGGGGATTATTGTGGTAAAAGAAAACCCTAATAATCGTGATCCTTATATTATTCATGGTACAAATGTTGTTAGCAATTGCATGGGCGAAGTGTTATTCTTGCTTCATCAGATCGCAGACACTGCCAAACCTGGGCAGAAGAAGGTTCTGCAGCGAGAGATAAGGGCCCTCCTGCACCAGCAACAGGTAAAGCTTACAGGTGGTGAAATTGGTACTGCACGGGTAACAAACCCGTTCCCTATTGTCATACCTCCTATGACTGAAATGATGATTTGGTGTCGAGCAGCCATAGGTCTAAGAGGACAGGACTACCAGGCAGTAGTGGAGTCCGTCAGCTCAGAACATAGGCCTACACTCTTGACAACCAGGGGGGTAGTTTATGTACACAAGGGAAGGGTACCAGTTTGCATCTTAAACTGTGGCAGTGAAGAGGTCAAACTACCCAGGTATTCCACCTTTGCTAAGCTGTACACTGTACATAACAATGAGATTCAAGCAGTGGAACCCTTACCTCAACCCGAGGAGGTAGAGGATGATAATACCACAGGGCCACTGGAGGACTGGTGTCAGCAACTCCATGTAGGAAATGATACCACTCCTGTGTATAAGAAGCAAGGTGTCTACCGAGTAGTTCAAGAATTTGAACAGGTATTCAGTAAGCATTCAGTTTTGGTAGGATTAAAGGGGTACAGCACCATATCCCCACAGGTACACGTCCACCAATCAAAGAGCGATACAGGCCTATTCCACCCACACACTATCAAAAAGCCAAAGAGATATTAAAGGACACAAAGGACGCCGGGGTTACAAGAGATAGTTGTAGACCCTTGGCAGCTCCACTAGTCCTAGTCAGAAAGAAAGATGGCAGTATGACAATGTATGTAGATTACAGGCAAATAAATTGCATAACACACAAGGACAAGGATGCTTACCCGTTACCTTGCATTGAAGAATCACTGGCTGTATTGACGTCTGCCATTTACTTTTCAACCCTAGATCTTACTAGTGGGTATTGGCAGGTGTCCGTTGCAGAAGAAGACCGCAAGAAGACGGCATTTACGACACCCATGGGTCTGTGCGAATTTAACAATATGCCATTCGGACTATGCAATGCACCCGGAATGTTCCAGAGGTTGATGGAGTGTTGCCTGGGGCATAAGAACTTTGAGACAGTACTGCTTTATCTGAATGATGTCATAATGTACTCTAAGTCCTATGAAGAACACCTAACTCATCTAGCTGAGGTATTTGAAGCCTTGTCCAAGTATGGGATGAAGCTAAAACCATCCAAATGCCACTTGTTAAAACCGAAAGTTCAGTCCCTGAGTCACAGTCAGTTCCGAAGGGGTGGCCCCTGACCCAGACAAAGTAACCGTCATCCAGGAATGGCCAGAACCAAAGACCTTAAGGGAAGTAAGTCAGTTCCTGTGATTGGTGGGATACTACCGGAGGTTCATTAAGGAGTACATGAAGAAAGGAACCGATGGCCAGAAAAACTGCCTGATCTGGTAGACATGTATAATCACACCCCAGTGAGTTCTACGAACTGTACACCCGCCTATCTCATGAGAGCGCTTATGGGAAGATTACCTGTAGATCAGGAACTCAGAGTTGTTGAACCCAAAGCAGAAGCTTCCAATTCTGACTGGAATACCAACCATTTAGAACAGTACAGACAAGTTCAAGCTTGCGATAAAGGTAATCTTGAAAAAGCTCGGGAAAAGCAAGAAAGGAACTTTAACAAAAGTGCCCCAGCAGAACCCATATTACCCGGAAGCATTGTCTTAACCTCCCTGGCGTTACGAATAATTCTGGAATTTTATGCTAAAAGCGTTACATTTTTTTTTTAATGGAAATTTTGTGTTATGTACAGTAGGGCTGCAATTCTTAGTAATTACCTGATCAAAGAAGACTCTAGTAGACCTCTGAGATGTGATAAAGTATGACACATAAAATCATGAATTATCATTAAAAAAAATAAATTTATTCAATAATGACTACTCTTATTGAATAATAAATAATAAAATGTAATAAAATAAAATAATACATGAAACCTGTCAAACAACGCAAAAATTAGTACACATCCTGTGTGTGGTAGATTTTGAAGCACGGGACGACACACAGACCCACGTCACAGTCCGGGCAATGATATCGGGTCTCCTTGCGGACTTTCTTGCCCTTGCCGTCGTGCTTTGAGCAGCACACCACGCACATCCTCGTAGGTGCTGCCTTTTTGTCCGTTGGTGGAACGAAGTCCACAAAGTGGCGACCAGTTAGGCGTCCAGGGTTTACACTGGCACGACGCCCAGATCTGTTCCCAGAAACGGATGGCGGGTTTGTTTCGAAAATCCGTTGCGCCACCTTCCACACAAAGTCTGCATGAACAAGAGGCCCGTCACTCATTTTTTTGTGGAGTACAAAGGCATTCCACAGGCATTGTTCCAAGAAATGGCGGAATATTTTTTTATAATATTTTTTTTGCTGCTTCCGCATCGCCGGATAGAATGTCATCGCCTGGTCAGCTCTGTCGACTCCTCCCATGGTGGAATTGTAGTCGATGACCAGTTGTGGCTTCATGATGTCTTTCCCACCTCTTGTGTGGACCATGGCAGTGGAGGTGTTATGGACTGTACTCATGAGGCACACGTCTTTCTTGTCCCGCCAGCGCATCGCCATCATCTTGCCTTTCTGCCAGGCCACCATTTCTCCGGTCTTTAGTTTTTGTTTGCCAAACATGGATGGCAGGTCACGCCGGTTGGCCCTAACAGTTCCATAGCCATCCGTCTTGTGCTTGATCAAGCACTCGTACAGCTGAGGTGAGGTATAGAAATTGTCCGTTGTGACACAATACCCCTGATTCAGCAACGGCTCAAGCAGGGTGAGGACTGATGACGTTGCCATCCCATAGCTGCTGTACCTGGGGTTGAATTTTGTGCCCTTTCCGGTGTAGATGACCGAATTCCAGATGTAGCCGGTGGCCGACTCACAGAGCATATACGATTTTACGCCAAACCGGGCTCTCTTGGACGCAATATACTGGATCCAGCTGAGGCGACCCTTGTAAGCCATCAGACTTTCGTCCACACTGACGTCTCTGTCTGGCACATAGGCCTGCTGGAAATTACTGCGGATCAGCTGGTACACCTCCCAGATTTTTTTGAGCTTTGGCGCCGGATGTGAGGCTGCGTCAAAATCCTCATTGTTGGTGAAATGGAGGTATTTCATGATCAGAGAAAATCGGCACTCCGACATGACAGTGCCAAAAAATGGGGTCTCCAGCAATTTATTGGTGGTCCAATACCATTTCTGCAGGGGTTTCCCCACCACCCCCTGAAGAAGAATTAGTCCCAGGAACTGCCAAATGTTCTCTTTGGTCACCGGTTCCCATTTCCTGTTACGGGAAAACCGGGTGTGCGCAGTAGCGGACTGCTGCTGATACCGATTTGTCTCGGCGACAATTTTGGCAATGACGTCGTCCGTCAGGAATAATTTGAGGTACGCCAAGGGGTCACTGGGGTCAATGTCCACCTTCATACCTGGTGATCCGGTAAAGGGGAATCTTGGCGGCGGTACCTCATCCAGGCTGCAGTCAATATGGCACCAAGTGCGGGCATCACGGACGTCAAGTGGACCATCGTCGCTGTCGCTGTCAGACGATTCCTGCCACGAATCGCTGTCGCTGTCGCTTACGTCCGCAAATGGCTCAATGTCGCTGCCGCTGTCATCCATCGCATTCACAGCCGCTTTGGAGCTGCGACGCTTTGCTGCCATGATAGCAAAATACGCAGTGAAGATGAGAAAAAGTCAGATCTCAGTGTATACAATGATATATCCGAGTCTGACAGAAAATCTCACTGAATTTCACTTTTTTTTTTAACTTTATTTATGTGTGTGTCACTTTAAGGCCGACCTCCCATGAGCCTCTGCGGCTCAGAGAGACGGATCCCGGAAGCAACATGGCAGCCTCCATCGGGAAGGACACAGAAATGACAAGGGGACACCGCTAGACCACCAGGATGGGGTAAGAGGGGCTCAGATGTGACAATAGGCACTTACCCCGAGTCTCTCTCGGGGTAATCGCTTTGGGTACAACATTTTCAACCCGAGAGAGACTTGGGAAAACCGTTAGGGAGGTTAAAAGAAAATGAAGAAGACATAAATTAGATGACTAATGGGAGCAGGAGCCCTATACTGTTTTTGAATCTAACTTTGATAATACCAAGGTTTGCCTCATCAGCAAAAATGGAGGAAAGACCACACAGACAGTATCTCAGGATCATTTAAAGCAATGTCCCACAGATTAAAAAACCCAAGACTTTATTGATTCCCCAGAAAATGAAGAACCAGAGTCATTCAAATCACCAATTCCATGTCCAAAACCAGAGGAAAGAGTCATCTCAACAATACTCGGAGACTTTCCAGAAAATTGGCCCCAACAAGATGGAGCAGTAATAGTGCCCTTACTCAGTTTTTACCAACCGCAAGAAGAGATCCCAAGAAGTCAGGAAGACACACCCGTTGCTATAGAATCAGAGTATCCTGCAATCGGTAAACCTGCTAGTCCTGTAGTAAGACTAAGGCCACACAGACATTTACCTGATTTGCCCCATCACACTCTTCCTTAGACACATCACCTGAAATACCCACACCCATAGTGCGTAGATACAGTCGTAGCACACAAGGGCAACCACCGTCCAGGTATGGTGAGTGGGCATAATAGAGATGTAATAGGAAGTAACATGTAAATAGTAGCAACTCTTGTAAAAATGTAAGCAAATATATATAGTAGTGCACAGCAGGGTGAAGAGTAGGCCAAAAACAGGCCATACTAGGTACACAACACCAAAAGAGGGGTGAGTGGAGTTGGCGTAAGGAGCTGTCTAGGTAGAGCAAAATCTTGGCCAAAAGGTGACCCCAGTGCCAGGAGGCCTACAGCACTTATGACTGGTAAGGGCCCTATAGTACCTAGGACTCCTACGTCGAAGCACCCATAGTAAATGTTGTTGTGTATTCTGAACTTTGAGGCCTACAGATGCTATACCTGTAAGGACTTATTGAACTTTTGAAAAATTTTACCCCTTTTTACCCGGAGCGTACAGAGACTTTACTGTATAGACTCTTTGAACAAACATCTTTCCCTGGAACCTTTTCCGTTAAAAGGACCATAGTCACAGGACTGGTTGTAACACCTAACTTCTTTTTAAGCCTGCGGTGGATGGACTAGCACTGTATGGACTACACCTGTTTACACCATTTTTCTGTGGTTTTTATACATTTTTTAATTTTTGAGACTCTGTACATATGTTACCTGTTACTACTGTTGAAAATGTTATTTTTCATGTTTAAAACAAAATGTCCTCAGTCCAGGAGTACTGATCTTACCTAGGGGGGAATGTGGCGCCCAGCATCCACAGGCACCCACAGGCCTTCCTAGAACACAGATGAAAATCCACAGCAGGTACACCAGTACAACCAACACCTTTCACCCCAGCACAGTACGGGGAGCTCACCTTGCTGCCCTTAGGCAAGATCCCCTATAAATACTGATGCTGGGGAGGAGTTAGTCAGAGTGTGCAGACGCTAGGAGAGCTGCGAATATGTCCTGGTGATCGGTGTCATGTTAGGCCTAAACTGGAGACTCTGAACAGCCTCTGAGGAGTCCTGCCAGGCCCAAGAGTGGGGACGGAAGGCAAGGAGAGGAAAGAGGAGGAGAAGTGGGAACCAAGGAGCCAGAATAGGTTCGTCCAAACAACACACTGGACACCGGGGTCTGCCGAAGAGCTACACGCCCAGCAGAGAACCCGGCAAACCGTGGAGTCTCCAGTCACCCGGTCACCTGCTCAATCACCATTGAGGGAGCCAGACACCATGGAGAGAGAAACAGCGGTAGTCATCAGAGGTGTCCCGTTGACAGCGCAGGTGGAGAGAGAAAGAGTAGTGGAGGCCAGCCAAGTTCTCCACAGGGCAGGGGCTTCAACACGGGAAAAAGAGGACACAGAGGCCTTACACCCATTTGCTGTGGAGATTCAACTGTGTTTCCAGGTCACCCGATAGTGTTCTGGACTTTTACCTGAGATGAGACATTCAACAGCGTGTGTGTGCGTTCTTCACCCCCTATCCCCGCTAACCGCAGATACTATCCCGTTAACCCACAACCTGGCTAAACCCCTGCTCCATTCCCCACAATCATCACTGCCCCGGAGGTTTAGCTCTACCTGTAGGGAGCTACTCCACCCTAGTCATAATACCACCACCTTCTGGAGGACTGTGGCGGCGCTGATGTCTAGTCACCAGGTACTACAGGTGGCGTCACGAGACAAAGATTTTAATCCCTTGTAAATACCTAAAAACAACCCCCTTCTTTCAGGGCTGTCCCCCGGGCCACGGATCTGGGAAGGCCACCTGCGACATTCCTCGTTTGGAGAAGAAAGAAGCCCAGACATCCGAGTTTCCATACCCTGGGGTGCTACACATGAATAAAGCCTTTTTGTTTTTTTCCTTCTACCGAGTGCCAGATTTCTTCGTTTTCTAGTGAGCGCAATGACATCACTAGACTGTGCCGTCTATGCAGAGCTTCAGTCCACACACTACACAAACCAGGGCAGCATTTCAAGAATGGGGGGTGAGTACTTCTTTAATATATTGTTATCTGTGGCAATCATACTGTATGTGTGGCTGTGCGAACAGTTATGCTGCATGAGTGGCTGTGAAGTCCGCCACTGTGTGAGGGGACTGCAGAAGGACCGTATTGTGTGGCTGGAGCTGTGGGACATCCTACTGTATTGAGGGCTATGTTTGTCATATTGTTTAAAGACCATCATAGTTGGAACTGAGGGTGCATCATACTGTTTTGGGGGGGCTATGAAAGTCATCATACTTTGTGAGGCATACACTGTGGGGGACATGATCATGTGTGTAGGTTTTGGAATTGTGTGGGGATTATGGTAGTCATCATACAATGTATAGGGGACTGTGGATGCATCATACTATTTGGATGGCCATGGAGGCCATCATACTGTGGGTGCAGGGGAACTCTGATGTCCATCACACTGTGTGGAGTAATTGTGTAGGCATTATATTGTAGGAAGGGCATGTAGTATCATACTGTAATTGTGGTGGGTACTGTAGGGACAAACAAATTGTGTCAGGGAATTTACTATGTATTTGAGAGGCATTTTTCATGTGTATGAACTACGAACAGAATAGCTTAGCCAGTGAAAACACAAAAGAGCTTCAGTATGAGCACTATTTCTATGTACAACATGCCACAGTATACTTGTCTTCCCTGTGTGTAAAATTTGGGAGGTCTGCACTTCTGTGCTATGTGCCATAATCCCACTTACTTCACTGAGTTTTTTTTTATTTGGTGGGGTGAAGGGCAATATAAATTTTTGCTGTTAGGCTGGCTTCACACTAGCATATTTTGTAATCTGGGGGCATGCAAGAAAAACCTGCGTGCTCCAGGATTCCCCCGCAATGATAAACTGAATGCACCCTCACCCCATGCTGGAGCATCCATTTGTAGTTTTTACAGGTCCGGTGACATGCCCCTAGGGAGTGTATGTCATTAAGAAATGTGTTGTGGGCATTGTGTGGAACATTGAGAACGGACCAGAAATCCGGATCCACCAGGATCTGGAGTCTGAAGTAATCTGTGACTGGATCCGGGTGTTCATGGTTTTCTCCATTTCCACGGAGACCAAGTCACAACAAGATGCAGATTTGGTCTCCTTGAAAAAACTGTGAACACCTGGATCCAGGGTAAAATGTACATAACTGGATGCACTCTCAAGTGTCTTTAGCCCCATTGAAAGTTAATGGGGCTGAAAACTGATGCAGGTCCAACCAGTTTGTGACAGATTCACACTAATGTCAAAAAACAGCAGTATGAAACCTAAGCCCGTATTGGGCATGGAACGATCATATTAACAATTCATCTGTCCGTATCATTGCTCATCAGCGAGCACTGAACAGCTTGAATATAGTTAATCGGTGCTCCTAATTGTACCAAAATTGGCCAGTGTAAATAGTCCTTAACATGTAGGGAATTTTACCATTCAAGTTAATATTGTTTCAGTTATGTTCCTCATTTACAAATGCAATTAAACCCATGACTGTTGAAGGAGAATTATGTCCACACTGGCCTGTGCAATAAATCCATAAATTAGGTATGTTTTGGCAGAAGATATTTATTTGGCAACGACTTTGAGTTCATAAGATTGCCACAGCATGAGACTCTTTTGTGACATGTTCCTATAAATAATACATCATTAAAACAATACTAATAAATATAAAATTCCTTTAGTATGAATGAAGTCTCTTATTCAATGAGTTTGTAAAAGTACAGACAACTTCCCACTCGAGCTCTACTGGGTTACATTGACCTCTAGTTACTTCCTGGCATTGCATATGTCTTCTTGCTACTTTGAAAGTTGGAATGGAAAATAAAGCCTTGATGTCAGGAATTCGGATATAAAAATTGTACACACTCCCACCTCCTAAAATGAATGTTCTCTTATAGGTCCAGCTTTTCCCAGACTGGGGTTCAGCATAACAGTCACTTCAAAACTTCAGCAATATTCACAAACACTCTTCAAGTTTATGGTTCAGTTTGTTATTCCACCTATCTTGTCTGCCAACAACAAACTGCAACTGATGAGGGCAAAGGAATAGAAACTGCAAGTTTGTTTGTTCTCATAAAACAGTTGCAAAACCTTTTATGTTGTAAACTTCTGATGTGGAGGTGACAATGTACATTTGGATCTTATGTCTGGTAATAATTAAGGATGTTGTAATGGCTTCAACTTCATATACCACGCTGTAAGTGAAAAAGTTACACAGCAACATACAGCAAAGGATGGCAAACTACTCTGTTTAAAGTGATATTCCCACTAAAGGTCCTTTTACATGGAATAAGCCAATATACTTAATAACATTTGTTTTTTTCATTCATTGTCCCATAACAACTTGCCCAGCAAACCAGTGCCAAAAGAGCAAAAGCAACTTTTAGAACAGGAATAAGAGTTAGGGTGCTACACACCTCGGTTCTGGAGTTGTCAGGCTGTGTCCGGTGTTTTGCTGGATGCACCGGACACAGCCTGACAGCTCCAGACAAACAGAACCGGAGGGCAAATATGCCCTCCGGTCCTGTTTTCTGCCGGAATCGGCAACCCGTAGCTGCTGGAGCTGTCCCTAGCTGAAATGTGAGAATCGTGGCAAGCGGGGAGCCAGCCGCGATTCTAAATTCTCAGCTGGGAGCTCTCTAGGTGCTGAAGTTCAGCGCCGGCCAGCGCTGAGCTTCAGCACCAGTGTCGGGAACCGAACAGATTTTCTGTTGGGTCCGGCGCGATCCGGCACCCATAGACTCCCATGTTCTTGGGCGCCAGATCGCGCCAGATCCGTGTGGATCCGGTTTTGTTTAACTTTTTGCCCCGGACACAAAAATGCTGCAAGCTCCGATATTGTGTCCGGGGCAAAAATCAAAAGCAGCCTGATGCTGCCAGACAGAGACAAAACCGGATGGCAAATCACTGCCATCCGGCAGGGCTACATTATGTCCAAAATCGGGTTCGGGGCTGTCAGGTCACCCCGGATTTCGACCCATAGTATGCTATGGGGCCGGATGGAGCCGGATGGCAGCTATTTGCCATCCGGCTTCCATCTGCCTGGGAGAATCTGGGAGGATTCAGATTTTTCTCCTAGACACAAAAAATGCTGCATGCAGCATTTTTGTGTCCGGGGTAAAAAAAAGCTGATCCTCCTGAATGCGGTGTGATCCGGCGCCCCCTAACATGAGGGTCTATGGCGCCGGATCGCATCGGAGCCACACATGGGAGCCGGACGCCGGGTGCTGAAGCTCAGCGCTGAACTTCTGCACCACGGAGCTGTTTCCTGCTGAGAGTCCAGGAGCCACGGTTCCAAACTAAATAACCCCAAGTTTAATAACCTGTCTTGTATTGCAAACCCCTTAGTCCTCTAATAACCTTGGTTGCTCTTCTCTGCACCCGCTCTAGTTCAGGTATGTTTTTCTTATACACTGGAGACCAGAATTGCACACAGTACTCTGTGTGGTCACACTAGTGACTTGAATAGAGGTAAAATTATGTTCTCCTCATGAGCATCTATGCCTCTTTTAATACATCCCATTATTTTATTTGCCTTTGCAGCAGCTGCCTGACAATGGCCACTAAATGTGAGTTTATCATCTACCCATACACCCAGGTCTTTCTCAGTGGTAGTTTTGCCCAGTGTTTTACAATTAAGCACATAATTATACCTTTTATTTCTTCTGCCCAAGTGCATGACCTTACATTTATCCCCATTAAAGCTCATTTGCCATTTAGCAGCACAAGCTTCTAGTTTACATAAATCACCCTGTAATATAAAATTGTTCTCCTCTGTATTGATTATCCAGCAGAGTTTAGTGTTATCTTCAAATATTGAGATTCTACACTGTATGCCCCCTACAAGGTCATTAATAAATATGTTAAAAAGAAGCGGGCCCAATACTGACCCCTGTGGTACCCCACTGTTAACTGTGACCCATTCTGAGTGTGTTCCATTAATAACCACCCTTAGTTTCCTATCACTGAGCCAGTACTTAACCCACTTACAAATATTTTCCCCTATCCCCATTGCTCTCATTTTATGTATCAACCTTTTGTGTGGCACCGTATCAAAAGCTTTTGAAAAGTCCTATATACACCATGTCCACTGCATTTCTTTGGTCCACTCCACTCTTCATGAAGCTTATCAGATTAGTTTGACAGGAATGGTCCCTCGTAAACCCATGTTTATATTGGGTCATGAGGTTATTTTTATTCAGATTCTCCAGTATAGCATCTCTTATGGTACCTTTACACGCCGCTACCGAAGGTTAGAAACTACCGGGAGTCGCCTTGCGCACGCGCATGTTTCAACGGTTCCTAACGGTACCTGATACCGCAATTACACGCCGCTACAAGGTGCTCCACAGTAGGTTTTTTCGATCCCTGGAAGCACTGACGGGTGCCAGGTTACCTTCTGTACCTTCCCTGATTTACACGCCACTACCACAAAGGAATATGGGCGGAAACCTGGGGCAGCAGGGACAACACATAGGCGTGCCACAGTCCGTCACGCCGCGTCCAAACGACAACCATTGGCCAACACAATAGTGTTCTGATTGTGCACGGCGCGAAGGGTGGATGGCGGAGACGTGACGTAGTAGTGTTTGGATTGTCACACGGAATAAGCGCTTGTGACATGGCAGGAGTGTGGCGATATTCAGCTAGGGGATGCTTAGGCGTCACACAGGAGCGGTTTACAGTCACACACTCTGTGCGTATTAAAAACTAAGTGTTGGGCTATGTGTGCGTAGTAGAAGTGTTTGCATTGTCACAGGGAATTACGTGCTTGTGACATGGCGGAGTGTGGCGATTCTGCTAGGTGACGCTTAGGCGACACACAGGAGCGGCTTACGCCACACAGTCTGTGCGTTTTTTAAACTAAGTGTTGGCCTATGTGTGCGTCTGGATAGAAATGTGTGAATAGAGCCCCAATGCAGATCGCATATGTGGGAACAGATGTCAATGGCCTTGAGCAGCTGACATGCCACATGTACATGATGTGTGTGTCTGCACATGTACTGCACTACTTACTTAAACCCACATGACAGACAATATTATGTGCTGCATCAATGTGTTGTGTCCTGGTGACCCTCTGCCTATACCAAACCGCAAGGGTTATGTACACACATTTGTCACATAGACTGTTGCCCAAATACCTTCACATAGCTCATGCCCACCCACACATATTTGTGTGTCATACCCAGCCATAGGTGCCAATGTGTGTGACAGCACTGGCCACAACCCAAACCTTGATCACACTGCCCTCCATCCCCAAGTAATCGGCTCACACAGAGTAATTTGGATCCAAGAAAAAAAAATGTATTTTTTTTAAACAAATGAATTAAAAAATAAAACACAGATACAGAAAGGAAAGACAATGGACATTGACACATCATGTTACATTGTAAACACATCATAATAATTAAAAAAAAAAAAAACGCAAACAAGGATACAGTGTGCAGCACCCACATAACACAAATTAAACCTAAACTAACTAACTAAAACCTGTGCACACAATTAAATAACCAAAAGAAAACACCATGGTGCAGCAACCCTGCTGTTAGCACCATGGCCACCATTTTAGGAGGAACCAGAACCACCCACACTAGACGTGCTGGTTCTGCCAGCCCACTGCCCCAGGGCCATTAAAGTAGAGCAGTATGAATCTCTACTGTCCCTGGCCTCCTGCTGAGTGTGACCATGGCTCAGCGGCTGGAGTAGTGCCACACCATGGTCGTAATCACGCTAAGCCCCTGGATGGACCTCCCCTGTTGTGGGGTCCGCAGAATCTACATAACTTCCTGGCGTGTATGATGCTCTGTCCCTACTACTGCAGGAAATTATGCAGCACACAGCAGGCCAGCACTACCGCATCAATAGACTCTAGTTTCATATGCAGAGGCGTATGAAAAACCCGGAATGTATTCGCCATGATCCCGAACGCATTTTCAACCACACGGCGGGCCCGGGATAGCTGGTAATTGAAAATGCGTCATTCAGAATAAGGGTCCTCTGGGGATATGGCCGCAGTAGGTGTGCCTGAAGTGGGAACGCTTCATCCGCCACACAAGATGATGGCTCGTCTCTTCATTTGAGGGTAGGTTCAGCCCACCGTCCTTAGTAGTTGTGCCAAGGAGCAGTGTGCGAACACCCCCCCATCTGAGATACGCCCGTTCATTCCAACGTCCACGTAGAGGAACTTATAGTTCGCATCCACCAGGGCCATGAGGACTATACTAAAATACCCTTTGTAATTATAATACAAAGAGCCCGAGTTGGGGGGTTTAGTAATCCTCAGTGCTTACCATCCAAAGCGCCCCTCGCAGTTTGGGAAGTTCCACCGGCTTTCAAAGCCTTGGGCAACTTGCATCCATTCTGCGGCTGTTCGTGGCAACTTTATGTAGGATGGCCGCAGAACACTCCAGATGGCCTCACACGTCTCAGGGATCAGGCGGCTCAGTAGGGACAGGGATACACGTGACGTGTATGTGAGGTCGGTCCTTGACAGGCCTGTAGCCAGGAACCGCAAAGTAATAAGCAACCGCTCCTCAGCTGATACCGATTGACGCATGACAGTGTCCTGACGAGGCTATCAGTGGCCCCAGCGCTCCAAATGGAATTTGAAAGAGTCCTCGGACATACGGAGGTAGTTTTGGTAATCATGCGGATTGTTATCCTCCAGCTCACGCACCAGCTGCATGTGGCCCCGGGTCCCCCGGAGGCGAAGCCAATCCCGGCTCCACACACGCCGGCGTCTGCGTCGCATCAACCTTTCATATCTATCCTCCATCCACAGTTGCTCTTCCACCAACGCAAGAGCCACAATAACATGTCGATCATGTATATTCTGCATCTTCGGTATCAGCACCTGTATAGGAAAATAAAAAACATCAGTACATACAGCAATATGTGTGACATGTTTGCATGTAAAGCAAGGCACACAAAACTTAGATTACACACTAGGTTAAAGCAAATTTAATCATTCCTGTGTGCACAGCACACATCCTTGGAAACATTGCAAGGCAATTCACACACAAGTGGGCGCTAAACAAACGGAACATGCTCACTGATCAGCCCCTCCATTCTTCTAAGTTTGTTGCGTTGCTGAAAGTAACACATCTGGACATATCTGTGTTAAAAAGGGACATGTGTGACCACAAATAACGACTATACATGTCACACAAACAATGTAGGATACCATATATTTACACTTCTACAGTTTGTAAGTATCAACGTACCTCAGCCTTGCTGGGTGAGTAATCACAGATGACACAAAGCACATTATACATGACTCATCCTGCAGTGATGCAGGGCCACATGTGTTTGCAAGGGGGAGCTCCACATGTAGACATTCTCTGCTGCCTCACACCTCAAATCCATATCTGATCCTAGCCATGTTGGTCCCAGTGTGTGTTCACCCCAAGCAGTATGATATTTTCAGTTCATTGGCCATCTGTACGACATTACACTCTAGTTTCCAGCAGCCCTGATCCTGTATGGCGAATGGAAACAAACACAATAATTTGGTCACTACAATATGCAAATGTATGGTCCACACATGTGAAAAATACACCAGCATGCTTCGCTACTGTAGTGACCAAACTGACATCACATGTGCCTCCGATGCAGTAGCCTATTGCGTTACCCAAGCCAATCATGTGCCTCAGCCCGCCACGCCGCTACATCCATGTCTGCACACAAATACTTACTTAATGACTCTGGACAGCAAGCGTAACGCCTTTCCGCCCTGAACTGCTTTTCAATGAGCAAAAACCAATTAGGACACATCAATGATACCTAATCAGCTGCCGCTAGGGGTGTTCACAGGTGTTGGCTGCTAATGTGTTTAATTGGTGTGTGCTGATTGGTGTGGGTGAGTATAAATTTCCTGGAATGGCGACCAGCCCCTGTCCAGACGTCCATGTGCATTGAGCTAGTGGTGTCCAGTACTCCGTTCTCTGTTGAGCCGACGGTAAGTTTACTCACATGCTTTTCCATCGCCATGCGTTTTCTAAATCGCGCTGATGCGTCTGCTACATGCCGCTTATGCTGTGTGTGTCAGCAGGTAGCGCCATGTGCTTAATGTATATAGTGTGTTCATAATAATGATAGACCTTGCTACCTATAGGCATTATGCATAGCCAATTCGTTAATTGGACATGGTGATGCATTCCATACATTGTATTGTTTTTGGTACAGCATGTATCTGGGGCTGCTTGGCCACTGTAAGTCAGGGTTTCATTATCGGCCTACAACACCTTAAAGTGAGGGCTGGGGGGGCGCCTGTCATAGTGTTGTTGGGGCCAGGGGTGGAATGGGGAGTGGAGGCTGTTGGTGTGCGCAAGGCTCCGCGTCTGCTGTAGTGTCAGCCAGCCATAACTTGATGCAGCCCAGACCTTTTACATGGGCACACGGACCTAGATGACGGTTGTACCACCAGGCCAGGTTACAATAGGCCCCCTGGCACTATGGCCCCTGAACCCCTTTTTTTTTTTTAAGTTTTTTTTTGGGGGGTTTTGGGTAGAATCATTGTGCACCTTTTGCCTTTGTGAACATGTGTACTGAAACCTATCCTTCCATACATCCCAACCATAGCTGAGACATTGCTCCTGGAGACGGGGTGTCCCATATGCAAACATACATGTTCAACACATGTTTGCAGGGCCTACACACCTGCATATATACACTCAATATAGTGTTTATTTAGCATGCATGCCTTATTTTTGCCGTGTTTGGTGATTTTTTTTTCTTACACAAACAAATGCCTGTGGGGTACGTGGAGTTTGTTACCCAGCTCCTCACCATGTATCAAGGACACGAGTGCCTGTGGCGCACAGCGCTACCCGAATAACGTGACCAGGCAGCGCGGGCAGCGGCCTACAAGCCTCTTGTTGATTTGGCAAATAGTATGTACCCCAAGCCGGACAAGAGGTGGGATGCGGGGATGATATATGAGAAGATCAAAAACCTCCGCGCCGCATTCACGCGAGCTCATAATAAATATCTTATTCGTAAGTTGGGGGCTGGAGGTGGGGAGGCACGTAAGCCACAATTATGGTATTATGACCTCCTCACCTTCACCCTCGGCCAAGAGAGCTTGCGTGGATCGCGGAGCAGCGAGGACCCCCCCGCGTCCCCTGTAGGCCCCGCCCAAGATCCGTCTGCGCCGCAGGAGGAGAGTAATTGTTTTTTGGTGGTGGTCCACCATGTTTGCTCCACAGGTGTGCTTGTCTGCATGCGTTTTCCAAACACACTTCTATCTTAGTCGGAATTTCCTTTGTAAGCATGTTTTTATTGGGTATGTGGCCTCAGGGGCTTTGCTCTTAATTTGTTAACTCAACCCAAAGAGAGCTTCTCCCTGTCCGTTACAATAAACTACCATGGCTGGTTTGTCTCTCGGGTGTCATATTATCCACAATGCTGATTATGTGTCTTAGTCCCAACCACATATAGTAACAATGGAAGCCAGACATGTGTCTGGCCTTTGGCCCATGTAGTGTATGTTTAAATCATGAACCACATCCTTAAAATTTGTTCTGAAGGTAAGGCTGAGGCACATGGCCTACCAGCTTCTTAAAGGCAGCTGAAATCTCCTGTGGTCACATACCCATTTTTGGTTAACCCCTAGTTAAGTAAACTGATGTATGTTTCAGGTCAATTCAGTTTGATGGCGCAGGTGAGTATACATCAGACGTGCATTTCTTAGCCATTAGAACCTTGATCCTTTGAGTTCTCTGTTGGGTGGATGGGTGCTGGTGTGTTGTGTGGTGTACGGGATAGTGTTGGGCTGTGAGCTATTGACATCAATGATGCTGCTTAGTGGTATTAATTTGTTTTTTCTTTTTTTTCTTTCCACAGGCCCCTGAGCTGCCTGGCTCCATCGAGGAGGAGCATGACGCTGGTGAGCCTCGCCCAACACCATCAGCTTGCGAGCCGGTGGGCGGAACTAGTGGTGTGGGTCCGGGCCCAGGGCCCAGCTCGGGGATTCGGAGAAGGGGATTGCCAGCCCCACTGAACACCGAGCTGGGCACCTGGGCCAAAAGGGTCCTTTTGGACGAACAACGGACCCACATCTCTAGTTACGCCCTCCACGCCAGCTACATGCTCAACAAGATGGAGCCGGAGCAGAGGATGATCGCTCAGCGGGTCATGGATCGTGTCCTTGAGGTGGGCGTAGATGGGGCCCTGCGATGGGGGTGTAGCATACCACCACCCCAGAAGCACACCCCTTGGCCCATTGCGCCCACCCAACACCAACACAGGGTGAGGAGACCGCCCCATCCACGTACCCCAACTCCCCTACCAAGACGTTCCAGAAGATCGGGACACTCTCAGGCAGGGCGGGGCTACCATGAGAGGGGGAGTTGAGGCATTGTCTGAGCCAACAGAGGAGGATGATGAGGAGATGGGACACTACTAGCCAATGCACTGAATTGGCCGTCTGGACTCGATTCCATTTTTTTAATGTCACATTTGTCATTGTTTCTTTTGCCATTATTTGTAAACACATTGTGCCCAATTTGTGGTGACTAATTTCTTAGGGGTTTTTTTTTGCTTGTTTTAAAAAAAAAAAAAAAAAAATTTGTTTTTTGAAAACATGCGGCTCCATAATTTGATGTCTACAAACACAACTGTGTTGACTGGGTGTATGTTTGTGGGCAACATATCGGGGACATTATCCACACATTCTGGGCAATGGCGGGAGTGCAGGAACACAATGTGGCCTGGTAACATCTTTTAACACCTCAAAGAGGTCTACAAATCGGGGTCACACAGTTAGGGACTTTAGATGATTGTCAGCCCTACATGTGTGTGGTGACATCAAGGAACACACAGAAAGATTGGCAAAATTGTTTATTTGTGAAAGAATGTGTGCCACACCGTGCCCACAAAGAACACAATGCTGGTTGAGTGTAGGGATAGCCACAACACAGTCCCTACAGTCCCAATGTGGGACACTATAAGAAAAGAGGCCAACGGGGTAGCCACAACACAGTCCCTACAGTCCCAATGTGGGACACTATAAGAAAAGAGGCCAACGGGGTAGCCACAACACAGTCCCTACAGTCCCAATGTGGGACACTATAAGAAAAGAGGCCAACGGGGTAGCCACAACACAGTCCCTACAGTCCCAATGTGGGACACTATAAGAAAAGAGGCCAACAGGGTAGCCACAACACAGTCTCTACGGGCCCAATGTGGGACACTATAAGAAAAGAGCCCAAACGGGGGCAAAAACAAACAAAAAAAAAAGCCAACATGGCAACACACAACATTTTTTGTCCAACAAGGACAACAGTCGTTCAGGGCAGGTTTGCCCATTGATGTGTGGGGGTTCAGCCACATCATGGTAGGCCACCATGTCCTCCCTGGAGGGCAGCCAGCAAGGCACCCAACCGGGCCAGGTCTTGGAGCCCGCGTTGGTGTACCCGGTGTAGGCATCTGGACACCTCATGGTGGGCTCTGATGACGTCCTCCATCGTAGGGACACCTGTATTGTGATGAAAATCACATTTACATTCAAATAGTCCCTGTGGGGGTTTGCTATGTTAAAAAACAAATATGCTCCTTACCCTCTGGCTCCACATCATCCGCACTATCAGGGGGTGATGGGGAGGCACTCAGACTCCACCCGGCAGCTCCAGCACGTTCTCCATCTGCACAAATGGGTGAACAAAATTTAAATCAAACTGTGCGCAAATCCTAATGTCCACAACACATAACACTGATTACAGTGTGCAGGGCATAGCCCACAACAAAACACACTTACCACCATAATCCTCCAAGGCTGGCACAATTGCAGCCTGAGGCATCTCCTCCTCCGGCCCAGCAGGGGATGCCAGCTCATGCTCCGGCCCTGCTGGGTGTTCATCCTCCTCCGCCGGCGGCCCTGCTGGGGAAGCCATCTCCTCCTCCTCCAGCCCTGCTGGGTCTTCCAGCTCCTCCTCCGCAGGCCCTTCTAGTGAGGGAAGCTCCTCGTTCTCCGGCCCTGGTGTGGAGGGCACCTCCTCCTCCTCATGCCCTGGGGACGGGGTATTCCCCAGTGGGGATGGGCTGCCAGCAGCCTCTTGAGGCGGGTGGTTTGGTGGGCCACCTGCGGGTGGTGGCGGGGGACCATCTTCGGATGACGAGTCCTCAACATCTGTATTTGAAAACACAATCATCGAGATTTCAGAAGAAGGGTTAAGCACAGAGGTGTTTACACATTTAGATTGTTGGCCTATGTGTTTCCAGCAGGCCAGATATGGTGTTAGGTCATGTTCTATGCATGTAGTGTGGGTAGGACACAGTAGTATGGTTATTGTCCGGAGGGCAACTAACACTGTGGACTCATCTTTGGCCCAAAAAGACTGAGGTTAAGGCAGACGTGTTAGGCACCCCCTCAATATTCTGCTGAATATATGTTACCCCATTGCATGGGTACCGCTGTACCCCACAGTCTCCTTATAATATGTTTTTATACATATGTGTGTAGTTTGGTCCATATACATGGGCAAGTGTGTGTTTGGGGCCAACAATTACTCACTACGCAGCCTGGCAATCCGGCACGGATGTCCACTATGCGGCCTGGGCATTTCTGCTTGAGATCCGCAATCTTTTTTTGGATTGCTTTAGCGCTCCTCTCAACCCCCAGTTGGTTGAGCAGGGCCTGCTGGATCCGCCTAACGGTTCTGCGATTGCGCAGTTTGGGGTGCCGGTGGTGATGGTGGTCCCAATAGTCATACTGGTCACAATGGTTTATGAGGACCAGAAGCTCCGCCATCCCCCACGTTGCAGCGCGCTGTGTGGCGGTCATAACTGTACTGCTGTGTGCAGAGTAGGGGCTGGCACCTTGCAGGCAGAGTGAAACTGAAACCAACGTCATGACGTCAGTATGGCCGCTGGCAGGGCGACACAACATTTAAAGTCGCCGTACGCGCAGTGTGACACGGCAGAAACACTTCTGCGGCACCTACAGAACAATAACCCACTGCGGTGCGTAATGCAACCTTGAGCGCTGTGTACAGCATTATTCCTTTGTATGTGGTATGAGAATGTGCACAATATATAGTGCGCGCAGTGCGACATGGCAAAGACACCTCAGCGTTACCTAATAAAACGACCCAGTCCGCTACGTACGGCATCCATGTGCGCTGTGTACAGCACTTCCATTGTATGTGGTATGTGAATGTACACACTATATAGGACCATAACGCACTATACTTTGGCCTTCCGCAATTGTGTGGCCGCATAATTGTACTAATCTATCTGATTGTGCATACGGCGCATATCTCTAGTGCTGAAGTGGCAGTTCATCCCAGATGGCGCCCTGTGAAGGGAGAGCCAATCGAAACGCAGGATCTTCCACCAATGAACGCTGATGGGGCGCGGTATCCCAGAGGCTGTGTCACGCCCCAGGGACATCACCAGGTGTCGGAAAAACCGTACCTGTGCCCCGATTACACGCCGCTACCATAGGGTTTATACCTGCTTGTTTTTGAGCAAGACTGAAAGACTGGTGTCCACAGAGACAGGACGGTGCTACCTGAATTACACGCCGCTACCTCGCGGTGTTTTGAAGGTAAAAGGTACAATTGTCTCCGACACCCGGTAGTTTCTAACCTTCGGTAGCGGCGTGTAACGGTACCATTAGGGTACTTTCACACGCGACAATATTTCTAGGCAATTTCACTGGCAATTTGCTGGTTGCAGTGAAATCATGGACACATTGTTCCATTTGTACACAGCAACAAAATAGAACAATGTGTCCAAGATTTCACTGCAACCAGCAAATTGGCAGTGAAATTGCCTAGCAATATTGCCGCGTGTGAAGGTACCCTTAGAAAACCGTCTAGGATTTTACCCACAGTAGAGGTTAAGCTTACTGGCCTATAATTTCCAAGTTCAGTTTTTGTTCTCTTTTTGAATATTGGCACCAAATTTGCTATACGCCAGTCCTGTGGTACAGACCCTGTTATTATGGAATCTTTAAAGATTAAAAATTATGGTTTATCTATGACGGTACTTAATTCCTGCAGTATTCTGGGGTGTATCCCATCTGGGCCTGGGGATTTGTCAATTTTAGTCATTTTTAGATGGTGTCGTACTTCCTGTTGGTTAAGCAGGTTACATTTAATAGAGAGTTTTTTGTTATCACTGATCATGTTGCCTGTCATGGGAATTTCTTGCGTAAATACTGTTGCAAAAAAGTCATTTACCATATTGGCTTTTTCCTCATCCTCATCCACCATTTCACCCAGACTATTTTTAAGGGGCCAACACAATCACTTTTTAGTTTCTTACTATTTATGTAGTTAAAGAATACTTTTGGATTCATTTACTTTCTCTGGCAATGAGTCTCTGTCTCAATCTTTGCTGCCTTAGTTTGCTTTTTACAGATGTTATTTAATTTTCTGTATTTATTTAATGCCTCATCACTACCTACTTGCTTTAATTCCCTAAATGCTTTCTTTTTGTCACTTATTGTGACCCTTACAGCCTTCTTTAGCCATAGTGGTTTCCTCCTATTTCTAGCATATATATTGCCATAGGGTATATATTGTGCACAGGTCCTATTCAGGCCTGAACCAGTTGTGAAAGGTAATTGTCTCTCATAATTGTCAAAAACCTATTATCTTTGCTTGAACTGCAGGTTTCTGTTCCCCAATGTATTTCAGGGTAGTTGAAGTCCCCCATAATAATTACTTCTCTCAGAGTCTCTGCTTCATGTATTTGCTTTATTAGGATATTCTCCTCCACTTCCATTATTGTTGGAGACTTATAACAAAACCCTATCAGTAATTTATTATTTTTTCCCCCTCCCCTTATCTCCACCCACAGAGACTCTACATTTCCATTAGATTCACATATATTATCACACAGGATGGCTTTTAAGGATGATTTTACATATAAACACACACCTCCCCCTTGCTTGTTTGTACCGTCATTTCTGAACAGACAATAGCCCTGTAAATTAACAGCCCAGTCATGGCTCTCGTCCAGCCATGTCTCTGATATCCCCACCATGTCATAATTATTTTCCAACAAAATTAATTCTAATTCCTCCATTTTGTTGGTGAGGCTTCTGGCATTAGTGTACATGCACTTTATGCATCTCTCTTTACCTCTATTTCTTCCTACTATATTGACTGTTCTAACCCCACCCCCCATACCACCCCCAATTTCATTACTTGTGCCCAGGTTACTATTTACACTATCTTCCCCTCCTGTACAATGAATACCCTCCTCCCCAATCCCTAGTTTAAACACTCCTCCAACCTTCTATTCATTTTCTCCCCCGGAACAGCTGCACCCTCCCCATTGAGGTGCAGCCTGTCCCTAGCATAGAACCTGTAGCCAACAGAGAAGTCGGCCCAGTTCTCCAGTAACAAAACCCCTCCTTTCCTACACCAATTCCTGAGCTACTTATTTATCTCCCTAATCTCCCATTGCCTTTCTGCTGTAGCACGTAGTACAGGCAGTATATCAGAGAATACAACCTTGGAGGTCCTTGCCTTAAGCTTGCAGCCTAATTCCCTGAACTTATCTTTAAAGACCTTTCACCTACCTCTAACTTTGTCATTTGTGCCAATGTGCACCATGACTGCTGGGTTCTCACCAGCCCCTCCCAGTAATCTGTCAACCCGTTCAGCGACGTGCTGGACTCGAGCGCCAGGTAGGCAGCACACTGTTTGATGATCCCTGTCTTTGTGACAGATTGCCCTACCTGTTCCCCTAATAATTGAGTCCCCCACTAGCAGTGCCTGTCTGGCCTGCCCTGCTCTCACGTTTTCCCCCTTACTGGAGCAGACACTCCTCTGGCTTTCAGAGGTCATGCTTTGCTGCAACAGTGCTATCCCTGTACTGACACGCCCTTCATATGCCAACTTAGCAAATTTATTGGGGTGTGCCAGATCAGGGATAGCCTCCATGGCACTATTCCCTCTACCTCACCTTCTAACTATCACCCAGCTAGCTGCCTCACAGTCCTGCAGCTCCATGCTACCATACTCCCCCACATCTATCCCATTGAGCAGCTGTTCAGTGAGCAGTGGACTCCTTTCCATATTGTCTATGGATCTCAGTGTTGCCAGCTGTTGATTTAGATCCAATATTTGGCTTCCAAATGCACAGCGTGCTCACATTCTCAGGCTGGCTTCATACCACGGTTGAATCAGGTCCTGGGCTGTCAGGGGTGAAATGCCAGAATTGTGAGTTTTTGCCTTGCCAAAGCTACACAAAAAAATGCATTAAGATATGATCAAAGCTCGGTATCAAACCCAAAACAGTATAAACATCAGATCACCACTCTAAAAAAGCCCTGACACGGCTCCATCAACTTTTTTTTTTAGTAAAAAATTGGTTAACAAAGAAAATTATTCACCTGTGGCAGAGGCCAATCCAATCACTTGATTTAAATCTTAAACAGCACCTTTGGGAAGAATTAGGGTCACGAGATGAGGCCCATACTGATTGCAATAAAGATGAATTGTATGCAAATTTGCAAATGGAAAGGAGCAAGATCCCTCAAGATGTCTTGAATACCCCAGCGGCTTCAATGCCCTGTCAGTTTGGTGCAGTAATTAAAGCAACAGCTTATGCTACAAAATTATAAGCTATGGCATTGTAAACAATGAATTACTATCTATGTTGTGATCAATAAATATTATATGCAAAACATTTGGCAGTCAGTTTTCTTTAACTAAATGACTGTACCCATATTCAAAAGAATTTTGGTTAATATTAAGGTCTTGCATGATGACAACTTCATGCACTTTCAATTCATCACCAGGAAAATGGCACCACAGCAATGTTACAGAAGTAATCACACTAAAAAAATGCAAAACTTTTAGTTGCCACTTCATGTGAGACAATCTGTCAAGGTGATAAACTGACCTCTTTCAGATGACGCTATACTACAAAAATGAACCTGTTTGTTTCTATGCCTTGAATGAATTAGGGAAGCATATTCTTTGTTCTTAAAAAGATGGCTGGATAGGGTGTATAGACCCTGGAAATACTACACACTCCAATACACAGTGCAGAAAATATCTAGCTTTGATGGCACTGTCTGCAATGGTAAAAGAATGCAAAAACCCAGTGGCATAGTGGCGTAAGCAAAGCGCTGTTGGAATGAAGTGAAAGTCAAAAAGTAGTGGATGCCCAGTCGCCAATCAAGAAGTCAGGATGCGGGCAGTAATGTGCAGGTGAACATAGAGCAAGTCAAGCACAGCAGCTCCTCTCCATTCAAGATTGGGCTGATTCTCAGAACCACATGGGGTTCAAGCAGTCAGATTCTGAGCAGGTTTTCCCTTATTCAAAACCTTCTCCAAAAAATACTCAAAAAGGCAGCATTAAATAACTTACCACATGCAGCAAAAAAACGAATCCAACACAGCACTTGGCAGGAAGTGAACAGACCCTACTTGAATAGAACAAGCACAGGTGCACAAAATGATAAAACCACTATCAACCTGCCAAAGCAAGAGGGGAGGCGATTTGCTATGCACTCAAGGCTCGTCCATATATAGGATGCCATTCACAGTGATACAAAATGGTGTCTGATAGCTACCCATTGGCCTCACCACTAGACCAAATGGGCAACCCAGTACGATGTCTCTTCACCACTGGATGAATGACGCCCCGTGGGGCCCAGCCACAACCCGCAAAAAGCTTAAAAAAAAGTGCAAAAGGCTTTTTCTGATAACAAGCAACCTCTTTTTGTGAGATATTGGTTAGATGTTTTGGCCAAGACACTGTAAGCTTGTAATCCATGTCAAGGTTCACCACACTTACGAGTCCTATCAAAATATTCAATGGGTGCCATGTAGCAGGATGAGAGCAATGTACACCTCCCACAGTACCATACACATATGTGGGATGTCATAACAGGGTTAAAAATACTTTTATTGTACTTCTGAAGTTAGTATACTGTTGTTTTACTAAATGGACATTATAGAGTAGCCCGATATTGGATTCATTGTGATATCTGCTATAGGGTATTTCCTACCATTGCAATAACAAAATAGTCATCTGACTATAGTCATGAAGTCCAAATAAAATAAATACCATGTACAGAAGACTCAATGGAATTTCTTGGGAAAGTGATTCTGGATTTCTAGTGAAGGAGTGCTTTGACTTTTTCGCATCTCCAAAGCAATCACACTGAAATCAATGCACTGATTATACATAAATGAGACAGCTGTTTGATGTGTTTCTCTGTATATATAGTGTAAGAATGGGTGCCATGTATAGCTCTGCCTTGCTTTTAGTATACTAATGCTCCAGCCACAGCTAATGATTCACATTATCTAAGCAGTCTGACATTATTTCAATGATGGTCTTTTTGCATAACAATATCCATAAGACTTGAGTAAACATAACCCACATGTGTGCTGAAAGATGAATTATTTCATCCATATCTTCTATAACACGTTATATAAACATTATGAACTTAGACATTGTGAGCAGAAAGTGCTAAATCGCACTGATTACAATGAGTTATTGGGGAAAAAGTTTCCTGCATGACTGAAAAATATTGCATGTTACAAAGTGAATGGTATAAATATTAGCGGGAGACTTGTACCTAATCCCTGCCCAAAAACAATCTGTCCTATTAGAATATGATTTATCACATTAAAATTTACATCCAAAGTTATATCATAAAATTTACAACCGGTCGTGTTATTTTTGAAAAGTGATGGAGCTGGAAGAAAAGGGAAATAAGTTTCCACATTTTTGTGTAAACTGTCTTTGCACCAAACTTGATGATGATGAAAACCACTCATTGTGATTGATCTTAATTTATGCTGTACTTATTTATTGCCTGAATTCAGTATTGGTTAGATCAGCACTCTCTTTTTCTTTATTGGTTTGTGAGATGACGGGCGGGGGGGGGCCGTGGGTGAAGGCAGGAAGTGTCAGAACTTGCACTGGGACACCCTGAATTACAGGCCCCATAGCGGGCACATGGTCTGCCGCCATTGGTGCTACATGACTGGGTACCTTTTCCCAACAGCAATTTTAGGATCTCTCCACAGGTGTTCAATGGGATTTAGATTCGGACTCATAGCTGGGCACTTCAGAACTCTAGTGCTCTGTTTCCATTCATTTCTAAGTGCTTCTTGAAGTATGTTTGGGGTCATTGTCCAGCTGGAAGGCCAATGACCCTGGACGCAAACTCAGCTTTCTGAAACTGGGTACTAGATTTTGGCCCAAAATCCTTTAGTAGTCTTCAGATATCATGACTTTGTGCAAGGCACCCAGTGCCAAAGGCAGCAAAACAGTCCCCAAAACATCTATAAGCCTCCACCATATTTGACAGTAGATACTGTGTTTCTGTGTGTTTGTAGGCCTCATTCTGTTTTTCATAAACAGTCTCATCTATCCACAAGATGCTTTCCTAGAAGGATTTTGGCTTTCTTTTACATTTTAGCAAACTGCAGTCTAACTTTTTTATGTCCCTATGTTAGCATTGTGATCCTCCTGGGTATTCATTCCATTCAAATGTTAGATAGTTTGTGCTGACACTGATGCACCCTAAACCTGCAAGACAGCTTGAATTTATTTCCAATTTGATTGGGGCTGTTTATGCACCATCCCAACTTTTCTGCATTGGAACCTTTCATCAGTTTGTTCTGTTATCCAAATTCAGGGACATTACCTGCAGTTGATTATGGACTGCACCATGGACAAAGAAACATCAAGATCTCTGGAGATGTGAAAGATGTATTAAAAACATCTAACTAGAGTAGACTGATTTGATATAAAGAGCTCTACACAGGTATACCTGGTAATGGCTATAACTCAATTGATGACACAGACTCGGTCTTCAAATGAATAGCTCTCGTTTATTGTTTGTATCAGCTTATATACGTTTACAGAAGAAAAAATAGGTTACACCATACAATGACAAATATAATGAATATGCAGTATAGACAGTTTTGAGATGATTAATTAGTGACCTTTAAGAGAGTTACAGAAGATAAGAACTTGTACACTCTGGCTTACATATGGCTTGGTGGTCTTATCTAGAAAACAAGGACAAATACAAGAATGTGCTTAGCTGTGCTCCTCTTCACTGAACAAACTGTTACATAGCTAATAAGTCAGAATAGACAATATGGCGGAAGCTACATAGTACCTATGATGTCGTCTTTAACACTTGTAACCTTGAGATTGTTGATTATTTTTCAGAAAGTTTTCCTGTCATGAGAAAGTTCTCTTCTCTTTCTGTTCAGTGCTTAGTGTAGAACACACAGACATGCAATTCACAGATTGAGTCACCTTCTCCCCATTTTATCTGGTTTCAGGTGTGGTTTTCATATTACCCACTCCACTTACTTGCCACAGGTGAGTTTGTATGAGCATCCCAGCAGACGTGCTGATGTGATGTCATTGCGTCTACTATTTCACGTGCTGATTGGTGGAAGGAGGAGCCGGTGTCTCCTCCTCCACCAACGTATTCAGCACTATGTGGTCCAGGTTCCACTGTTTCTAGCTCTTCTGCTGTCTCATTCCACAGGGTGGACTGGAACATCCACGTGACCAGATGTGGCCCACAGGCTGCACTTTGCCCAGCCTTTAGTTAGATGGAACTCTGTGTGGAATTAGGTAAAATATATGTTTCTACTGAGTTAGCCAGTAGATGGAAAATAATAAAATCTGAGAGTCCTCAGTGGTTGATACCTTTTAATGGCTAACTGAAAAAATGGTAATAAATAGCAAGCTTTCCAGACAACTCAGGTCTCGTCTTCAGGCTAATATAGAACAAAATCTGATGTGGTACATATCTATCTATCTATCTATCTACAAAACAGAAAAAAAAAAGAAAAAAACTGCACAGCACTCACAGACTAATGTGAACTGGTGCCAGCAGGGACACTGGGTCATACAACTAGAAAAAAATTCTCTGCAGCACTCAGCTACTACCAATGTGCAAACATGCTAACAAGCGGTATATATTTGAGGAAAAAATTTAAAAACTTACGTTTTTTTCAAAAAACTCAAAATCTTATTTTTTTATTTTCTTGGGGTTCTTGGTACGCACATTGGCCAATGTCCGTTTGCTCATCAGCCGCGACAAGGCGACCCCAGGTCTGATGAGTCCTAACGCTGACATCCCTGTCCTTCTTTTCCTCCCTATCCCACCCTCAAGTGGGCGGACACCATCTCAACCTAAGACCACCTGTGGGTGATGAGGGTGCAAGTTGCAGTCATGGTGCCAGATTCTCCATTCGTTATACACAAAACAGAAAAAAACTGCACAGCACTCACAGACTAATGTGAACTGGTGCCAGCAGGGACACTGGGTCATACAACTAGAAAAAAATTCTCTGCAGCACTCAGCTACTAGCAATGTGCAAACATGCTAACAAGCGGTATATATTTGAGGAAAAAATTTAAAAACTTACGTTTTTTTCAAAAAACTCAAAATCTTATTTTTTTATTTTCTTGGGGTTCTTGGTACGCACATTGGCCAATGTCCGTTTGCTCATCAGCCGCGACAAGGCGACCCCAGGTCTGATGAGTCCTAACGCTGACATCCCTGTCCTCCTTTTCCTCCCTATCCCACTCTCAAGTGGGCGGACACCATCTCAACCTAAGACCACCTGTGGGTGATGAGGGTGCAAGTTGCAGTCATGGAGCCAGATTCTCCATTCGTTATACACAAAACAGAAAAAAAAAGAAAAAAACTGCACAGCACTCACAGACTAATGTGAACTGGTGCCAGCAGGGACACTGGGTCATACAACTAGAAAAAAATTCTCTGCAGCACTCAGCTACTACCAATGTGCAAACATGCTAACAAGCGGTATATATTTGAGGAAAAAATTTAAAAACTTATTGTTTTTTTCAAAAAACTCAAAATCTTATTTTTTTATTTTCTTGGGGTTCTTGGTACGCACATTGGCCAATGTCCGTTTGCTCATCAGCCGCGACAAGGCGACCCCAGGTCTGATGAGTCCTAACGCTGACATCCTTGTCCTCCTTTTCCTCCCTATCCAGACAACTCAGTTCTCGTCTTCAGGCTAATATAGAACAAAATCTGATGTGGTACATATCTATCTATCTATCTATCTATCTATCTATCTATCTATCTATCTATCTATCTATATACAGTGCGTTGTGAAAGTATTTGGCCCCCTTAAACTTTTCAACCTTTTGCCACATTTCAGGCTTCAAACATAAAAATATATAGTCTAATTTTTTTATGAAGAATCAACAACAAGCGGGACACAATTGTGAAGCATAACAAAATTTATTGGATATTTTAAACTTTTTTAACAAATAAAAAAATGAAAAGTGGGGCCTGCAATATTATTCGGCCCCTTTTACTTTCAGTGCAGCAAACTCACTCCAGAAGTTCAGTGAGGATCTCTGAATGATCCAAAGTTCTCCTAAATGAGTGGTAATGATACATAGAATCCACCTGTGTGTAATCAAGTCTCCGTATAAATGCACCTGCTCTATGATAATCTCAGGGTTCTGTTTCAAGTGCAGAGAGCATCATGAAGACCAAGGAACACACCAGGCAGGTCCGAGATACTGTTGTGGTGAAGTTTAAAGCCGGATTTGGATACAAAAAGATTTCCCAAGTGTTAAACATCTCAAGGAGCACTGTGCAGCGATCATATTGAAATGGAAGGAGTAACATACCACTGCAAATCTACCAAGACCCGGCTGTCCCTCTAAACTTTCATCTTGAACAAGGAGAAGACTGATCAGAGATGCAGCCAAAAGGCCCATTATCATTGTGGATGAACTGCAGAGATCTACAGCTGAGGTGGGAGAGTCTGTCCATAGGACAACAATCAGTCGTACACTGCAAAAATCTGGCCTTTATGGAAAAAAGAAAGCCATTTCTCAAAGATATCCATAAAAAGTCTCGTTTGACGCTTGCCACAAGCCACCTGGGAGACACACCAAACATGTGGAATAAGGTGCTCTGGTCAGATGAAAATACAATCAAACTTTTTGGCCACAATGCAAAATTATATGTTTGGTGTAAAAGCAACACCGCTCATCATCCTCAAAACACCATCCCCACTGTCAAACATGGTGGTGACAGCATCATTGTTTGGGCCTGCTTTTCTTCAGCAGGACAGGGAAGATGGTTAAAATTGATGGGGAGATGAACGGAGCAAAATACAGGACCATTCTGGAAGAGTCTGCAAAAGACCTGAGACTGGGATGGAGATTTATCTTCCAACAAGACAATGATCCCAAACATAAAGCAAAATCTACAATGGAATGGTTGAAAAATAAATGTATCCAGGTGTTAGGATGGCCAAGTCAAAGTCCAGACCTGAATCCAAACGAGAATCTGTGGAAAGAGCTGAAAACTGCTGTTCACAAACGCTCTCCATCCAACCTCACTGAGCTTGAGCTGTTTTACAAGGAACAATGGGCAAGAAATTCAGTCTTTTGATGTGCTAAACATATAGAGACATAGCCCAAGCGAACTTGCAGCAGTGGCTAATACGCCGATAGCACAAAAAAAAGTTTAAAATGTGTAATAAATTTCATTCCACTTCATGATTGTGTCCACTTGTTGATTCTTTACAAAAAAATTAAAATTTATATCTTTATGATTGAAGCCTGAAATGTGGCAAAAGGTTGAAAAGCTTAAGGGGGCCAAATACTTTCACAAGGCATTCGTATGTATATGCATATATATATATATTTATATCCATATGTAGATATATATGTTATATATAAATAGGAAAAAAAAACAGACAGCACCTCCTATAACCTTTTCGCACAGGTGCAAATCTACATAACCTGAATCATATAGATAAAAAAAAAAATTTGTAGCAGCACACTGTCAGTGCCTATACATGCATACCATAGGTTTTAAGTGATTTTAGTAGATGCAACCTCTTGAGAAAAAATAAAAACTAAAAGGTTTTCAAAAAAAACTCAGATGGAAATATATATATATATACAGTATATCTACTATATAATCTCCTAATCGTGTCTGTCTGACGCCGAAATCGCGCGCCAGCGCTCATTGGTTGCCGCCAACCGCGGCAACCAATGAGCGCAGTGTATGCAAAGCAGCCGCGTGCATAAAAACCTGGCGATAGACTGTGCTCTTTTGGCGACGGTACGGGCGTACCGGAAAATGTGTGCTGGGGAAGCTGGTGGAGGCTGCAGGAGGGAGCGGGAGATCTCCTGCTCCCGCTCATACAATATGCATAGCCACTCTCCATCACCATGGGTGCTAAAACCGCACCACGGTGATGGGCTGGGGGAGCAGCGCATATTATATGGTCTGCGTCCCCTGTGATGGCACATGCCCCCCTATGTTAGATATGGCCCCTATGCTGCTGCCATAGTAAATAATAAACGCTATACTTACATCCTGGCTCCTCCTCCGGCGCTGATCTCCCGGTGTCTCTCCGGTCTCCCTGCTGCTGCTTGATCGCACGCAGAGATGATGTCACCTCTGGGATCACATGACTGCACAGAACCAGGAAGTGGAGGAGCTCTGCATCATCACCTCTGCCCAATCACAGCTGCAGCAGTGAGACCGGGAGATCAGCGCTGGAGGAGGAAGTAAGAATAGAGTTTATTATTTTCCTATGGCTGCAGCATGGGGGCCATATCTAACACAGGGGAACATGTGCCACACATAGGGGACGTGTGTCACACATAGGGGACATGTGCCACGCATAGGGGATGTGTGCCACGCATAGGGATGTGTGCCATGCATAATGGACGTGTGCCATGCATAGTGGATGTGTGCCATACATGTGGATGTGTGCCATGCATAGGGGACATGTGCCCTGCATAATGGACATGTGCCATGCATAGGGGATGTGTGCCATGCATAGGGGATGAGTGCCACGCATAGGGAACGTGTGCCACGCATAGGGGATGTGTGCAATGCATAGGGGACGTGTGCCATGCATAGGGGACGTGTGCCATGCATAGCGGATGTGTGCCATGCATAGGGGACATGTGCCATGCATGAGGGGATGTGTGCACAAACTGCGCATAGGGGTGAGCACGTGTGCCACGCATATTGATGTGTGCCTTGCATAGGGGATGTGTGCCAAGCATTAGGGGGATGTGTGCCATGCATAGGGGACATGTGCCACGCATAGGGGACGTGTGCCACGTATAGGGTATGTGTGCCATGTATAATGGATGTGTGCCATGCATAGGGGATGTGTGCCATGCATAGAGGATGTGTGCCATGCATAGGGGACGTGTGCCAGCGGTGATAATCGATGTGTGCCATGCATAGGGGAGTGTGCCATGCATAATGAACGTGTGACATGCATAGGGGATTGTGCCAGCATAGGGGACGTGTCCATGCATAGGGGACGTGTGACCACGCATAGGGGACGTGTGCCATGCATAATGGACGTGTGCCATGCATAGGGGAGGTGCCATGCATAGGGGATGTGTGCCATGCATAATGGACGTGTGCCATGCATAATGGACGTGTGCTGCTAGGTGTGGCCCTCAGGGGATGTGTGCCATGCATAATGGACGTTTGCCATGCATAGGGGACGTGTGCCATGCATAATGGACGTGTGCAATGCATAATAGACATGTGCCACGTGTGTAACGAAAATCCCGCGTCGCTGATTGGTCGCGCCCAGCCAGCCGCGAACAATCAGCGACACGGGTTTTGCTTTAGAGGCAGTGTGACTTGAGATCAAGGTGAGTGCAGGGCTAAGTGTGAGGTGAGTGAAAGGTGAGTGTGACGTGAGTGCAGGGCTAAGTGTGACGTGAGTGCCGGACAGAGTTGATGTGAGTGCAGGGCAGAGTGTGGTGTGACATTGATGAGTGCGGGACAGAGTGTGACGTGAGTGCAGGGCAGAGTGTGACGTGAGTGCAGGACAGAGTGTGATGTGAGTGCAGGACAGAGTGTGATATGAGTGCTGGACAGAGTGTGACATGAGTGCAAGATAGAGTGTGACGAGAGAGCAGGGCAGAGTGTGACGTGAGTGCAGAGCAGAGTGTGACGTGAGTGCAGGGCAGGGGCAGAGTGTGATGTGAGTGCAGGACAGAGTGTGATGTGAGTGCAGGGCAGAGTGTGAGTGGTGGATGAGTGTGAGTGCAGCGCGAGTGTAGGTTGTGTGGGGTGTAAGTGGTCTGCAGTACCTGGCTCTCCTGGTGCTGTGTGTGTTTAGCTTAAGAACCTCTGGTGATGTCACAGGCATGTGATCTTGCTCCAGCCATGATTGTGACATCATCAGAGGTCCTGGAAGTATAGAGAAATGGTAGGGAAGGGAAGTGGGTTAGAGTGGTGCAACTCAGGATCACCTGGGTCGGTGCTGCACAGAGTTTTAAGACGTCTGTAGTCTTCAGTCAAATAGGAAAGGAACTCTCCAGCAGACCGCCAAATCTTCATAAATTGCTTTTATTGGTACATCAGACCATACATAAAACAAATAATGTTGAGGAGGGGAACGCTGGATGCGTTTTGGATGGCAAATCCTTTCTCCTAAACACCCATAAAAGCCATATGCATGGCACACGTCCCATATGCATGACACACGTCCCCTATGCTTGGCACACGTCCCCTATGCGTGGCACACATCCCCTATGCTTGGCACACGTCCCCTATGCATGGCACACGTCCCCTATGCATGGCACACGTCCCCTATGCATGGCACACGTCCCCTATGCATGGCACACGTCCCCTATGCATGGCACACATCCATTATGCATTGCACACGTCCCCCTATGCACGGAAGACTATAACATCATTGCTGCAATACCATCGACCACCGGAGGACTGTAGCAGCGCTGGTGAGCATCACTAGGTACTGCAGGTGGCGTCACGAACTTATATACTTTATTTTCTTTATTTTAACCATTGACTACCAGGGCCACAGCCTTGGGCAGCCACCTGTGAGATCTCAGACCGAGCCTGAGAGCTGAGTACCCTGCCCTGGGTGCGTCACATGGCACACGTCCCCTATGCATGGCACACGTCCCCTATACATGGCACACGTCCATTATGCATGGCACACATCCATTATGTATGGCACATGTCCATTATGCATTACACACGTCCATTATGCATGGCACACATCCCCAATGCATGGCACACGTCCCCTATGCATGGCACAGTCCCCTATGCATGGCACACGTCCATTATGTATGGCACACGTCCCCTATGAATGGCACACGTCCCCTATATGTGGCACACATCCCCTATGCTTCGCACACATCCCGTATGCACATCCATTATGCATGGCACACGTCCCCTATGCATGGCACAGGTGCAGTATTCATGGCACACGTCCCCTATGCATGGCATACGTCCCCTATGCATGGCACACGTCCCCTATGCATGGCACACGTCCCCTATGCATGGCACATATCCCCTATGCATGGCACACGTCACCTATGCAGGGCACATGGCCCTTATGTGTTGCACATGTCCCCTATGCTTGGCACACATCCATTATGCATGGCACATATCCCCTATGTGTGGCACATGCCCCCCTGTTTTAGATATTGCCCCCATGCTGGTCTATTCTTCCCTCCTCCAGCGCTGATCTCCCGGTCTCCCTCCGTGCAACTGTAATCGGGCAGAAATGATGCTGCAGAGCTCCTCCACTTCCTGGTTCTGTGCGGTCATGTGATCGGCAGAGAGTGACATAATTTCTGCATGCGATCACAGCAGCCGCAAGGAGACCGGAGAGACACCGGGAGATCAGCGCTGGAGGAGGAGCCAGGAGGTAAGTATAGACTTTATTATTTTACTATGGCAGCAGCATGGGGGCCATATCTAACATAGGGGGGACATGTGCCATCACGGGGGGGGCGCAGGACCATATAATATGCGCCGCTCCCCCAGCCCATCACTGCGGTGCAGTTTCAGCACCACGGTGATGGAGAGCGGCTATGCATATTATATGAATGGGAGCAGGAAATCTCCCGCTTCCTCCTGCAGCCTGTACCAGCCTCCCAAAGCTCACATTTTCCGGTACACCGTACCGTCGCAAAAAAAGCACTGTCCGTCGCCAAGTTTTGAATGCGCGCGGCTGTTTTGCATACGCTGCGCTCATTGGTTGCCGCGGCTGGCGGCAACCAATGAGCACTGGCACGCGATTTCGGCGTCAGACAGACACGATTAGGAAATTATATAGTAGATATATATATTAGTCACCCATACATATGTAGATATGTATATGTAGATGTTTTTGTAAGTATATATACATATGGTGTACGGTATATATTTATGCGGTTAGGTATCATATATATGTAGTGTTGTGTTTTGCTTTTTTGGTTTTTTTTGTTTGAAAGATTTAATTTAATTTTATTTTAAGGCCAGCATTCAAAACTAAAATATAATCTACCACTTAGCAGTCCTACAGCACAATGTCTGATGACAATGGACGCCCACTTGTGAAAGTGAGTACCTCATGTTTTACAAGAAATAGTTGTTAGATGTTTGTTATTTTTGACATTTCACTTTTTCATTTCTAGAAATCTTCCGATACCGAGTTGGAGCAGGTAGATGATGCGGGGATGGCAGTTGGTGGAGTGGAGCATGTAAGTATGCCAACAGCTTTAATCTTCTTCCACTCCATTTATTATGATTTATTTCTAGAGCACCATTGATTCCATGGTGCTGTATATGAGAAAGGGATACATACAAACAAGCTAAAAACACAACGAATAAACTAAGTGACAGACTGGTACAGAGGGGTGAGAGTAGAGGGGAGTGCTGACTTGAATTTGAGAAGTGCTTGTTTGAATGTTGTGTAGTCTTCTTGTGAGTGTTTTCTTCCAGCACCTGTGTGGTGGAGTGAGGATGTGGAGTATCAGGGTAGAATACAGAGTATGTGAGTGTCAACGTTTGTGAGGTTTCTGCGAGAGTGTGCGAGTTCATGGACATGGGTGGTAGGTGAGAAGCACAAGGATGAGAAGGTTAGTAGATAGTGGTGTCACGTCGCCATTGGACTCGGTGGCCGGTGTTCCTGCCTCGGCCGCTGGGAGGAGCCGGATTCCTTCGGCTGGTGGCACCGGTGACAGGAGAGCCTTGTCCTCATATGGAACTGCTCCCGCGACGTCTGCCTCTGTCGCTGAGCGCCGCGGTGTTTCCCCTCTGGGTGGTGTTGGTCGCAGAGGAGCGGGCCCTGCAGAGGTGTCCGTTAGGCGCAGCCTGCGTTCTTCTGTCAGAGGTGGTGTGGGTGGAGCCAGTCGTGCATCTCCATCTGGCCTGGATCTAGGGGCGGTCCGGATGAGGTCATCAGGTTGTGAGCTCCAGCCTATGGGAGGTAGCCGTGCCCTTCAAGTACATTGGAGCCTGGCTTGCAGGCCGCCAGATATAGTTTTGGTTCCCCAGTGATAGTGTGTGTTTAGTTTTGTGTCTGACCTTGCCTGGATTTTTGACTCTGCTACTGCCTGACGATTTTGTACCTTCGCTGCCCTCTCGGTTTTGACTCGGACTTCTGACGTCGTTTTTCGGGTCTTGATTTTCCCCTGGCGACCTCCCCGGCTCTGTTGCTCATATAGGCAGCTACCCCCTGGGCTCCGCTGTAATTCCAGATCCCTGTATAGGGGTTAAGGGTCTCGGGGTTTCTCGGGGTGCTGCCTACCAGCAGCTCGGCCTCACGGTGGATGGTCGTCACATTATATCTGGCCATACCATTCTTTATATATATAGATAGACTATATATATATAAAGCATTCCTTTTACCTTTTTTTTTCCCCTCTCCTTTTCCCAATGGTTTTTTTTTCTTTTCTCTGAGCTGTGTCTGCTGATTGCTCCCTCAAAGCACCTGTGTTTCCAGCTTCTCAGTCCTGTGGAGGAACACTCCCATCATCTCATTCCAACATGCTGTACAAGCCAGAAGCTGGAGTCCTCTGCATGAACACTGGAGATCAGAAGGCCTCATTCCCTGGATGTCAGCACCTGGGGGGCTCTGGCTCTGCCTGCCCCGGTGCACAGGTATTGCCAGCGGATGCTGCCAAAGTTTTATTACCTATTTCTTTATCTTTTTTCGTTCAATTTAAGTTTATTGAGTTTATAAATTGAGGTATAACATAACATCAATTATATAACAAGTAGTACGCCAAACATTATATGACCTATAGCATTCAAATATAGAGAGTTACTTTGAACTCTGGAAGTCCGTACCATGGTATCTACATGAGCAGTATCTGTTCATCTGTCATAGGCGTTTAAAAAGAGGAACAGCAGAAGATAAAACAGCAAAAGACATAATATATAGCACTATACATTACATTGCCCCTACCCAACCACATATGAATCGCCAATTCAGTTGTTCTAATTGTGTTGTGTAGGTGGGGGTATACCATCTCGCGCTTTACATATGTAAGCCTGAGTTGTGCTAACCTGTCCTTTAAGGTCTTTAAACGAGATATCTAAACATACATCCAAATTTATATTGTGACGCATTTCTCAAATTTCTCATTACTTTGCATCTAATGCAAGAGAAAGGGAAAGAAAAGAAGAGTGAGGAAAGAGAGAGGAAGTAAGGGAAAAGGGAAGGGTCATATGGGTCCATGGGGGGTTTATTAGTAGCCGTATTTCCGTGCGAGACAATCACCACAGTACATCATCCGCTTATAAGCCGTTCCATGGCTTCCTGCCCCCTCTGCCATGTCTCAGTCTGGTGTGGATATCAAACCCCGAATGTCAGGAGACTCATGGAAAATTATCCACTGGCTCCAGGTACGCCGGAATTTGTCTCCCGTATGGGTGACCTCGGCCGTAAGTTCCTCCATTCTACATAGCCTATTCATCTCAATCATCCACTCAGACAGGCGAGGCTGAATAGACGTCTTCCAATGTCTGGGTAGAATATTCCTGGCTGCAGTAAGGCAAAATCGTAAGAGGTCAGTTTTTTGGGATTTCATAGGTCCCGGCAGAATGGAGAGAAGTGCAACCTGCGGAGTCCTCTCCACCACCTGGCTCGTGACCTTCTGGCATAAGTCAAATACCTGTGTCCAGTAAGGCCGTATGTTATCACATTCCCACCACATGTGCAATAGAGTACCCTTTTCCTTTTGGCATCTCCAACACACGTCCGGGACAGTGGGAAAGATACGGTGAATATTTGCCGGGCATTGGTACCAACGGGAGATTATTTTATAATTTCTTTCCTGTGCTGTACAGGCCATGGAGAGACCATGTGAATACACACAGGCCTTCTTCCAGTCTTTCTCAGAGATGTCTAGGTTTAAATCTAGCTCCCATTTTCTGAAAAATGAGAGGCTTTTCAAGGGTCCCGGAGGATTGAGAATATGGTATATAATGGAGATAGTTCGAATAGGTGGGTGATCTAGCATAAACAAGCCTTCAAACGCAGTCAAGGCCGAGTTATAGTGGGCTGTAGTCCGATCAGAAGTCAGAAATGATTTTAACTGTGCGTATTCAAACCAAGACAGGTTTGGTCTGTTGGCGCTGAGGACTCGGAGGGGGGGTAAGTTCCCTCCACTCAGAATATGGACCATGCGTGGGTCATCTCCCTCCTGCCAGCCTAAAAAAGTATGAGCCTGCGTGGCAGGGTAGAACTCAGGGTTATGGAACAAAGGGGTGAGGGGGCCCCTACCCTTGGAGACCACACCTCTCCTAACCTCTCCATCCCAGATCTTCAAGGTCGTGGTCGTCACGTCACCGTCAGTTCCCGTCCCCGGCCTGTGGGATGCTGGTATCCAGGGCATGTAATGTATAGGGATCATTACTTCTTCCTGCTCTATGTCGACAATCTGTTTAGATCCACCCCGATACTGCCAATCTAATAGTCTTGTTAGTATGGCCGCCTTATAATAATTCTTAAAGTTTGGTAGACCTATCCCACCATCGGACTTGCGTCGGAACAGTGTGGACGCACTGATCCTCGGTCTACCCTGTCTCCACACAAACCCAGAAACAGCTGCCTGAAGTCTAGTGAAGAATGACGATGGAATAATAACAGGGACGGACTGGAAGAGATATAAGAATTTAGGGAGTATATCCATCTTCACAACATTTATACGTCCGAACCAGGACAACCGTTTTGTCTCATAATTTTTGATATCCTTAATAGTTCTCTGAAGCAAAGGAAGGAAGTTCAGGGAGAACCATTTAGTCTGGTCAAATGGGACCATCACTCCCAGGTATTTGATCGCATCACTCCGCCATTTAAATGGAAAGTGCTCGGATAGGTGAGTCTGTTCGTCCCCCGGCAAGGTTACATTCAATGCCTCAGACTTCGTGAAGTTCACCTTAAAATTGCTATGCTTCCCAAAGGTCTCGAATTCTTTCATCAGCGAGGGAAAGGTAATGCGTGGTTGAGAAATGAAGAGCAGCAGATCGTCTGCAAAAAGCGCAGCCTTGTAGTGTCTCTGTTTCTCCTGTACACCCTGTATAGCAGGGTTACGTCGTATTGCTATGGCAAGGTGTTCCATAACAATGACGTATAGCAGTGGAGACAGGGGGCAACCCTGTCTCGTGCCATTACTAATACGGAAAGGAGAAGAAAGGACCCCATTTGCTCTAACCCTCGCTGTAGGGCAACTGTAAAGAGACCCCACTTTCTCCAAGAATCTGGCTCCCAGTCCAATCTGCCTCAGGGAGGCGTGCAAGAATCTCCAGTTGACCCGGTCAAATGCTTTCTCTGCATCGACAGATAACAAGCACATAGGGATGGATTTAGTCTTCGATCGGGTCATAAGCTTCATTAATTTTATAGTGTTATCCCTAGCTTCCCTTCCCTGGACAAAACCCACCTGGTCAGTATGAACAAGACCAGGAAGGAGAGGCGCCAACTTGTTAGCCAAAAGTTTGGAGAACAGTTTGATGTCAATGTTTATTAAGGATATAGGCCTATAGTTGGCCACCTCTGTGTGGTCCTTGTCTGGTTTAGGGATAACACTAATGTGGGCTTCCAGTGATTGAGGCGCCCACGATGATTCTGGAGATATCACGTTAAACACCTTCGTCAGGAGAGGGGCTATTTGAGGGCCAAACTGCTTAAAGAACTTCGGGGTGAAGCCATCTGGGCCAGGACATTTCCCCCGGGGAGTTTTTAATGACTTCCAACACCTCCGCCTCAGAGAACTCCGTTTCAAGTGCCTCCACATCATTATTATCTAAAATGGGCAGGGCCGTCTCCATAATATATCTGTCTGTAGTGTCAAGGCAACCTTCGGGGGCATATCGTCATAGTGACCTTTCAGATTGTAGAGCTTCTCATAGAAGTCCCGAAAGGCGTCGATGATCTCCCCTGGGTGTTGGGATTCCCTCCCTCCGGAGCATTTTATCCGAGGAATATGACCAGGGCTGCCCTTCGGGTGAAGTAATCTAGCAAGCGGGCGACCACATTTATTTCCGTGTTCATACATGAACCTCTGAAACCTCGTTCTCAGTCTCAAATACTTTTGGTCAAGAATAGACTTTAATTCCTCTCTAGCCAGAGTTAGATCAGTGAGGACTTGTTCGGAAAGGGATCTCTTATGAGAACATTCAAGATCAGAGATCCGTTTAGTCAGGGATTCCACTTTAGCGGCGTTTTCTTTTTTGAGTCGAGCGCCGTATTTAATGAAGACTCCCCTAACAACACACTTTAACGCCTCCCATTGATAAGGAAGCTTAGTTGTATCGGACTCATGCACCTTGAGAAATTCTGAGATTGCCTCTTTGATAGCATCGCAGCAAAGAGTGTCATTGAGCAAGTTATCGTTCAACCGCCACGTCCAGTGCTTCGGGAATCCCTCTGCCAACTGGAACCGGCAAAATATAGGCGCATGGTCCGACCAACAAATCTGTCCTATTGAGGCCTTAGCTTGCCAGGTTAGGAGGTGTTGACTTACAAGAAAAAAATCTATTCGACTGTACGACTTCTGTACTTGTGAGAAGAACGAGTAGTCACGTTCAGACGAGGAAAGAGCGCGCCATATGTCGACTAGCTGGAGTCCCTGGATAGCCTTACGTACTGCATTTAGCCTTCTGGTAGGATACATCTGCCGTCCCTAGGATGTGTCGATATTGGGGTTGAGAGGGAAGTTAAAGTCTCCCCCTATTAAGATTGTTCCTTCGGCGAAGTCTGCTAGTTTAGATAGGAGGGAGATGCATGCTTCCAGCGGTTTGTGATTAGGGGAGTACCAATTGACTATAGTGAACAGCCTAGATTGTACATCAAGTTTCAGAAAGATGTACCTACCAGCTGGGTCTATCCGACTGTCCCGGACGGTGTGGGCCAATGACCTATGTATAGCAACAGATACTCCTCTGGCTCGCGCCTCTGGATCAGGGCCATGATACCAGGTGGTGAAGTACCGGTCTCCAAGACTGGGCACGTGGTCCCGTTTAAAGTGAGTCTCCTGCAATAATAAAATCGTCACATTCTGTTTGTGCATATTGTATAGAATTTGTTTCCGCTTTTGTGGCGTGTTAAAGCCCCTGACATTTAAGGACCCCAGTGTGATCTGCGTCATAGTGGGTCTCACAGGTGTAAACTGAAAAGAGAGACTGATACAAGGAGGGGGACGTCTACAGTAGAGTCTGTTGTGCCCTTGTCCCCCTCTATACGTGGAAGGAGGGTGGGTTGGGGGAGGTTGAAAAAGGAAAGATTAAAAGTGTAGAAAGAGAAAGAAATTAGATGTACAGCTATACTATTTTCGTCACTGTATTATGCAATAAAGTGGGGAGTGTAGAAACGAGACGCTAAAGGCGTCAGGAAATCCCCAATAGGTGATCGGCCCTCTATCAAGGAGCCTCCCGTCCAAGACCCACAGGTAGCCTTTGCCCCCAGACCCCATTGGGTGAGAAAGGCGGGGTATATGAGCTACAGAAACTTTCCAACAATAGCAACCATAACACACAAAAAGGAAAAACTGAATCAACTGCAGTATATTATATCACAGCCCCTACTGCAAGGGGGAGGAGTCTTGCATATTTCCTATAATGGAGAATCATGTAAATCAGATAAACATCAGTGACCAACCTAACCCGGGAGAATCTCAATACCAAATACTTCAATATCTATCAGCCGGGTATATGCAATATGTCCAGGGGTTCACCCTAAATTGGGTCAGAGAAGAAAAGAAAAAACAAAGCAAAAACAAAAATAATCAGATCAACTGCAGTACATTGTGCCGCAGTTCCTACTCCAGGGGGGAGGAGTCTCATGTGGTTTCTGAAATAGAAAATCATGTCAATCAGATAAACATCAATGACCGACTGAACCCGGGCAGATCATAATACCAAAAACTACAATAACTATCAGCCGGAATCATGTAAGTCTGTCTATAAGTCCACCCGGAATTGGATCAAAAAAAAAGCAACAAAAAACAAAAAAAAAAAAAAAAAAACACATAGTATATATGTTTGGAAAAATTCTCCTGTGAACCCTTGTAGCAGGAAACGGGCACGCAGCCAAGAAGGAGACGTTTTATTTCTCATGTTAGTATTCAGGAGGACGTCATATAGCTGCAGGTAAGGTGACCTCTATCTCAGCGGGGGGGTGTTTTCTCCCTGGATGAACCATCTCGACGTCGGGGTACATTCCTCTCTCTTTGAGGTAGGCCATCACCTGTGCGAAGGGGGAAGTCTGGCCATCCTCGTATGTTCACTGGCGGGATGTCCAGAGAGGCTGCGAATACTGACATGTCTGCTGGGGTTCTCAGAAAGTGTTGGCGCCCAGCCGCTCTTACCTGGAGCCTAAATGGAAAGCCCCACGTATAGGGCAGGTCATGATCCCTAAGTGTGTCCAGCAATGGCTTTAGGGCCTTTCTCTTCTGCAGTGTCAGTCTTGACAGGTCAGGGAGGAGAACAACGTCATGTTCACGGTATCGGCAGTGGGCCCCGTTGCGGATTCTATGCATGACTGCTTCTTTAATCACGTATCGGTGCACCCTGCATATTACGTCCCTAGGCCAATCAGAATCTGCAGGTCTAGGGCCCAGCGCACGGTGCGCCCTGTCAAGTTCAATCCGGGTATCCGGGGGGTCTCCTAGGATCTCATTAAACAGGGTCTGGATCACATTGGGGAGGTCCCTGGATTCAACCGACTCGGGGAGTCCACGTATCCTGACATTATTTCTCCGCCCTCTGTTTTCGTTATCATCTATGGCATCGATCAGCCATGAATTTGAGTGGCCTGTATGTTTAGCAAGGATTGTTGAGATCTACAGGTCTCTTCTAAGGCTAGGATTCTTTGGGAGTGATCCTGACCCCTCTCATCTATTTGTTCGACTTCCCTTCTCAAGGCGAACATTTCACTGCGGCATGCATGTTCTAACCGTGCTATATAGCTCTCCATATCTTCTCTAGTGGGTATGGATGCCATACGTGCTCTGAGATCGCTCAACTCTGCCATTACACTCTGGGACTGTGGAGTTATTCCCTGGTGGTGATACATAACATGAGCAGGGTTGTGAGGGCCATATGGAATCACATGCAGGGCCATAGGTGTGATCCTGTCAGAGTCTGTTATAACAGCTGGAGTTGAACCAGGCAGTGGGGCTGGTGTTATCTTTATCAGATTAGGTGGCTCAGGGGAGACAGAAACTCCAGCACAATTCTCCATAGAGAGCTGCACGGGTGAGGGGGGGTCACTCTGTCCTCCTCCAGCCTGGGCCCGCACAGTGAAGCCTGAGTCCTGTGCACGGCCCTCCCCCTGCATCTCCCTGTACCTCACAGTGTTGTTATCCAGTGCTGAGCCGCTGGCTTTACTGGAGCCTCTTGTCTGGATGCCTTCCTTTAACTCTTTAGCTGCTGGAAGTCGGCTGTCGGTTTCTCTGGCCTCCGTCTGAGCTAGTGTCACATCTCCTGCTCCTTCCATCCTCCCCACGCTGTGGCTGCTCCTCTCCGCGGCCATCTTGGAGGCTGTGTGTTTGGCGGGCTTTCTGGAGCTTCTAGAGAAGAACCTTTGGATGGACTCCCCAGGGCTCGGGTGAGGCTGTGAAAGGGCTCTTTGTGGTCTCCCCGATCTCCGGGTGCTCATAATCCACTTCAGTGGAGCTGCTGTCTGATATAAGTAGCTGATTGTGGGTCAGGGAACAGGAGCTGATCTGCACAGCGTCCTCACTCCTCCATAGCCAGGCTCCGCCCCCCCTATTTCTTTATCTTACCTTAAGAAATCTGTGTGTTTAGAGGCTTATGTTGACAGTGGTTCAGAGGGGAATTTCATAGATCTCCATGTAGCGAGAACTCTTGGTGTACCACTGCTAAGGCTTAATGCCCCCATTAGAACCACTGCAGTTAATGGCACTCCCCTCATCCAGGGTGGAGTGGAATTTGTCACTAAGGAAGTGTCAATGCTGGTGGGGTCGTTACATGCTGAAAATGTGTCATTTTTTGCTATCAATAATCTATCATCTGCAGTAATCCTGGGCATGCCATGGTTACGTAAACATAACCCAGTCATAGACTGGCACTTGGGTGATATTGTGCGCTGGAGCCCAAAGTGTCAGGAAAATTGTATCTCACTATCTGTAAACCAAGTGAAGGTCAAGACTCCTCCATTTGTGCCATATGCCTTTAGAGATTTTGAGGATGTGTTTTCTATTCAGGAATCAGAGAAATTACCCCTCACAGAAAGTATGATTGCGCCATAGATTTGATACCTGATTCTCGTCTCCCAAAGGGGAGAATATTTAACCTCTCTGGTCCTGAACGTCAGGCTATGAATGATTACATAGCAGACAGTCTGAGAAAAGGGTATATTAGACCGTCCACCTCACCAGTAGGGGCCGGTTTCTTTTTTGTGGGAAAGAAAGATGGCGGCCTCAGACCTTGCATTGATTACCGCGAATTAAACGCGATCACTGTGAAAAACCAGTATCCGCTTCCACTCATCCCTGATCTTTATAATCAGCTGTTGGGAGCCAAGTATTTCACTAAACTGGACCTCAGGGGAGCATATAACCTGGTCCGTATAAAGGAAGGCGATGAGTGGAAGACCGCGTTCAATACACCTCTCGGCCATTTTGAGTATCTTGTAATGCCGTTCGGGTTAAGTAACGCACCTGCAGTGTTTCAGAATTTCGTGAACGATATATTCAGAGACATCAGTGGTGTATATGTGGTCGTTTATTTGGACGACATTCTGGTTTTTTCTCCTGGTCTTTGGTCACACGTCTGACATGTCCGTACTGTGCTCCAGAGACTCAGAGAGCATTCTTTATTCGCCAAATTAGAGAAATGTGTCTTCATTGAGGAGGAGATAAACCTTTTGGGGTATATTATATCTGCTAAAGGTTTTCGCATGGATCCTGCCAAAATTAAACCCATTAAGGAATGGGTACAACCCAAGTCTCTGAAGGCACTGCAGCGATTCCTGGGTTTCGCTAACTATTACCGCAAATTTATTAAAGGGTTTTCCGAGATAGCCAAACAACTCACTGATTTGACACGTAAAGGGGCGGATGTGGTTAATTGGAAGCCTGAAGCAATTTATGCGTTTTCTAAGTTAAAGGAATGTTTCTCCTCTGACCCTATATTGGTTCAGCCTGATCTGGACCGCCCCTTCATTGTAGAGGTAGATGCCTCTGAAGTTGGAGTGGGAGCAGTGCTGTCACAAGGCACTGCACCCCTCACTCAGCTTCATCCGTGTGCCTTCTTTTCCCGAAAATTTTCATCTACCGAGATGAATTATGACATAGGTAACCGAGAGTTGTTGGCAATCAAATGGGCCTTCGAGGAATGGCGCCACTTCCTCGAAGGCGCCAAACATAAGATTACCGTAATTACTGACCACAAAAACCTGACCTACTTGGAGTCAGCGAAAAGACTGAATCCTAGACGGGCTAGGTGGGCTTTGTTCTTCTCCAGATTTGATTTTGTTATCACCTTCCGACCAGGTACTAAAAATGTGAGGGCTGATGCCCTGTCTCGAAGTTTTTGCCCCATACAAGTCGGGGACGTTGAACCGACTCCCATTTTAGCCAAGGGGATTGTTGTCTCGGCTGTGTCTTTGGACCTTCTGGAAGAGATTCGTAGATCTCCAGAACAGGCCCCTGACACTACTCCTGCCCAGAAACTATTCATCCCTGCCACATACCGCCTCAAAGTCCTTAAGGAATCTCATGATTCCGTCCTCGCAGGGCATCCTGGTATCAATAACACCATCAGACTGGTAACCAGGAGTTTGTGGTGGCCAACCATAGTAAAGGACTGTAAGGAATATGTACTGGCTTGTGAAACCTGTGCTCGCGCTAAGACTCCCTCAACCGCCCTGCTGGGTTGCTCCAGTCCTTGCCTACCCCTGAGGGTCCTTGGACTCATATCTCCATGGATTTTATTACTGACTTGCCACTCTCAGAAGGGAAGACTTGTATCTGGGTAGTGGTAGACAGATTCAGCAAGCAGTGTCATTTTGTTCCGCTGTCCGGTTTACCTAATTCCGAGACCCTGAGCAAAGTATTTATTAATCATGTTGTGCGATTGCATGGTGTTCCTGTGAATATTGTTTCTGACAGGGGCACCCAGTTCGTTTCTAAGTTTTGGAGGGCATTCTGTAAACGGATTGGAATTGACTATTCCTTTTCTTCTGCCTATCACCCTGAAACCAATGGTCAAACCGAGCGCGCTAATCAAGCTCTCGAACAGTATCTACGCTGTTACATCTCTGAGCATCAATCTGATTGGGTGGAACATCTGCCACTAGCAGAATTCGCCATGAATAACCAGTACCAGGAGTCCATCAAGACCACCCCTTTCTACTGTAATCATGGGCTGCACCCGCGCTTTTGTTCATTTTCTTCTAGGCTTTCTGACGTTCCTGGGGTAGAAAGGTCTGTAGATCAGTTAAAGACTATCTGGTCTGAAGTGAGCAAAAACTTAAAGGGGGCTCAGACTAGGCAGGCGTCTTCTGCTAATAAACGGCGTTCGAAGGGTCCGGACCTGGGAGTTGGGGACAAAGTTTGGTTGTCCACAAAAAATATCAAGCTCAAAGTGCCGTCTGCCAAACTAGGTCCCAGGTTTATTGGTCCGTATGAAATAATTGACGTGATTAACCCTGTAGCCTTTCGTCTGAAGCTCCCTCAATCATTCAAACTGCCCAATGTATTCCATAAATCCCTTCTCAAATTGTACCGATCTCCGATTCGTCCTGTCCGGTCCCCTCCTCCTCCGGTCTTGGTCGGGGGTGCCGTGGAATACGAAGTTCAGCGGATCCTTGATTCCCGCTCAGTGAGAGGATACGTGCAGTATCTGGTACATTGGAAGGGCTATGGTCCGGAGGAGAGGTCCTGGGTGCCTGCCAGTAATATCCATGGCAAGGGTTTGATCAGGAAGTTTCATCTTCTTCATCCCAATAAACCGGGTTTTGTGGGTCCAGAGGCCCCTCGTAGAGGGGGGGGTACTGTCACGTCGCCATTGGACTCGGTGGCCGGTGTTCCTGCCTCGGCCGCTGGGAGGAGCCGGATTCCTTCGGCTGGTGGCACCGGTGACAGGAGGGCCTTGTCCTCATATGGAACTGCTCCCGTGACGTCTGCCTCTGTCGCTGAGCGCCGCGGTGTTTCCCCTCTGGGTGGTGTTGGTCGCAGAGGAGCGGGCCCTGCAGAGGTGTCCGTTAGGCGCAGCCTGCGTTCTTCTGTCAGAGGTGGCGTGGGTGGAGCCAGTCGTGCATCTCCATCTGGCCTGGATCTAGGGGCGGTCCGGATGAGGTCATCAGGTTCTGAGCTCCAGCCTATGGGAGGTAGCCGTGCCCTTCAAGTACATTGGAGCCTGGCTTGCAGGCCGCCAGATATAGTTTTGGTTCCCCAGTGATAGTGTGTGTTTAGTTTTGTGTCTGACCTTGCCTGGATTTTTGACTCTGCTACAGCCTGACGATTTTGTACCTTCGCTGCCCTCTCGGTTTTGACTCGGACTTCTGACGTCGTTTTTCGGGTCTTGATTTTCCCCTGGCGACCTCCCCGGCTCTGTTGCTCATATAGGCAGCTACCCCCTGGGCTCCGCTGTAATTCCAGATCCCTGTATAGGGGTTAAGGGTCTCGGGGTTTCTCGGGGTGCTGCCTACCAGCAGCTCGGCCTCACGGTGGATGGTCGTCACAAGTGGTCAGAGAGTGGAAGAGGGGAGGTTGTGGGGTTAGTTAGGGAGCAGAGGCGGGTGAAGATGAGGTCTAGTATATGTTTGTCTGTGTTGGTGGCTCGTTTGTGGGACCAACAAAACCACTTCCGCGCCAATATAAAGCACACCCAACGACTGGCCAAGATCGTCAGCGTAAGTATATTTTGTTATCATGATCCTCCTCTAACTTTTGGCTGTTTTAACATAACCTTTTGATATTAAATACGCCAAAATAATGTGCTTCCACTCCTACATGTGTTTTTCTTTTTTGGTCACATTACTTACATGTTAACGGGTAACAACCACATTTATAAGAGTGGTACCTGCCAACATGGAAGGTAAGTTTTTGCAAATGTTATCCTGCAAAGCAAATTTTTTAAAGACTTTGTTTGTGGCCAAGAACTTAATATATCATTAGTGTGAAAAAGTTAAGGTATTGTGTATTGACTTTAATTTTTTTTTTGTTCTCTTTTTAAAGGTGGCAAAGTCTTGTGGAAATGGCGACACATCAGGAACAGCTTCAGGAAGCAATTCATTGCTGAGATGCGGGCTTCCAGTGGGTCTGGGGCCCAAAAAAACCCATATTGCTACACCCTTGCGCTACAATTTTGAGACCCTGCATGTTAGCAAGAGTGTAAGTATGCTTCTCTGACCATGTTTTTAACATCTGTTTTATTTTTCTCTTGCATTATGCTTTTCTGACCTTTTTATTTGACCTCTGTTTTTCTCTTTCAGTACGCGTTTCTGACCTTTTTTTTCGCCTCTGTTATTTTTCTCTTGCATTATGCTGCTGACACGTCCCAGGGCCGTGTGGGGTACCCGGTCCCAGGCGTTGTAGTTCATGGAGGATGTCACGGGGCCTGTTGCCTGGTCCCGTGGCCCTGGTGGTTGCTAGAAAGGGGTTTAAGTCAATAAAAATTGAATAAAAGATGATTTGCGATGCCACCTACGGTTCCAGTAATGTCACCGACACTGCAGAACAGACCTAATGGTGGAGCAGCAAGATGGTTACGCTCCCCATAGGTGGAGCGGGATCCTGGGGGCAGTTGTTGGACAGTCTTTTATTTTAACAGAGTGGCAGTTTACCCCAAGTCTTGTCTCTTGTCCTTTTGCTGCAGCAGGAGCTGGCTCATCAGGTGGAGATAATGAAGTACGCCGTACAAGTTTTTAACTCTTATCGGGTTTACTGGCAGTTGTTAAGACAGGTTAACAGTTAACACAGTCTTATCAGGTCTGCCTGGCCTGGGTAGTCACTGAAAAACCGGGATGCTTTACTCAGGACCCTTGGTGATGTGCCTCCTGTTCCTTGCCGGTCCCTCACTGTATTCTCCTGTTCCTTCCTAGCGTTCCCGCTCGCAGAGCCTCAGGCCAGCTCCCACGGATCCTCTCTGCGGGACTCCTCACTGAGTCCTTGGGATCCTATACAGGGCCTTTTTATGGATGCGCCTGGTGTTTGGCCACGACTTCCTAAAAAAGCTTGAGCCTCCGGTTTGGTGGCTCAGGGTGAACACCCGCACCGCTCTCTGAGTCAGTCCTCTGTTCCAGGACTGAACCCCTCTGGTCGGTAATCGTACCAGGCCCTGATTCGGGTGCACCGCAACACCTGGTGCCCCTAGGGTCCCTTTCTGTCAGGAGGATCTCTTCAGAGACATCCTCCGCTGTGCTCCTCACAGCCATCTCTCTTTTCTCACTCTCTTCCCGCTCTTCCACTAACCCACCTAGCTTCTCCCACCAGGATTGGATCTCCCTGGCAACTGGTCCACCCAGATCTCCCTACTTTAAGGTGTGTAGATGGGTGTATGAGGGTCCCTTATGGAATATCCCAGTTCCCCAGTCACAGGAATACTACACACTATTTTGTGGGTGCAGTACCCCTACGTGACGTTCCGACCAGTGGGGCTCCACACTTCTATGACAGTTTTTTTTAATCGGTGTAAATTTTTTCGTACAGGATGCTGTATAACAGGATACATGTTTAATTTTTTTTCCCACAGAACGCACGGGAGTACACTGTAGCCTGCATCACGTAGAGTTTCCCGGCCGCCTGAAGGTGTCCCTGAGGATTGCAGCGCTGACGACTTGGCCACGTCCGCCGGCCCATCTGAGGAGCAAGAGGGGTCTGCAGCAGCAGCATCCTGGGAGCCTGCCAATCCTGCGGAAGATGCACCGACATGTTTTTCCCTATCTCAACCCTCTCTGTTTGGCAGCGCCAGAGAGGGACAGATCGGAGTGTTCTCCCTCAGTTTTTAAATCTGTTGCACATTCATCAAGAGATGTGGAGACACCTCTCAAAACGAATTACTGAGGGCTTTAATCATCTCCACATCGTTGTAATGAATGTGCAGGCAGGTTTGTAAAAGTCTACCAACCAGTTCTTTATGGCACTGGCCAGTGAGATGGAGACTATGTCATGCGATCAGCAGGTGTATATAATACGGTGCTGTGGGCAAGGCAGACAGGCCTAAACATGCGGACCGAAGAACACCCTCAGGCCCCCCAACAACCTGGTGTAAGCCATCCTCCTGTTGCCACCCATATCTCCATTTCCACCCACGTGCCGTCCCCCACCAACATTTGGTCACTGCTCCACCTTGGGACGACAGGTGTACCTCAGCCGTGCCTCATCTACCCCTGCACCATCCGCCTTCCTAACTTCCATCCTCATACCACCATTGAACTTCAACCCAACCTTCACCCTACTACCACCCTTTGACCTCCACCCAACTTACATCAGCCTACCACCCTCAACCCTACACCCACCATCCATCCTACCATCCTTTGCACTCCTCTTTTACACAGTCCTCCTACCCTTCAGCCTCCCACTCTCATTCCCAAATGTACCACCGTCCATCCCCCCTCGAATCCCATTCCACAACATCCCATCACGCAAGCCCTCACCTTTCTGCCCTATCCAATTCCATTGTCATCCCCTCCTCTTCCTCCATACCCACACTCACCCGCTCCTCATCAACTCCCAACTCCTTTGTTGATCCGCACAATAGTTGTGTGGATTACTTATTTAGGATCACATAATAATTACACATTTTAAATTGCAATGTGTACATGTATGTATATTCATGTTGAAATATTCATACATATACACATGATGTACACATGTTTATATATGTCGATACATGTGTTTGTTTGACATGTGTACATAAACATGTATATGTATACCTGTGACTACGTAGCTGTGTGTATGTATAGATAGTGTGTATTTACACTTATAGGTATACAGACATGTATTCATACATGTGTATGTCTGTGTACATATAGGTATACAAAAACGCTAACTTCTATTAAGATGCATACCTACATGGCTGAGTGTATGTATACAGAGATGTTCACATATGAATACATGTATGGGTACCTATAGATATGAATACACACTGACATATCCAAGAATACATCAGGAGATACTGTGTTTCCCCAAAAATAAGACACTGTCTTATATTAATTTTTGCTCTGAAAGGTGAACTATGTCTTATTTTTGGGGGTGTCTTATATTAGCCAAAAAAAATTGACAGAAAAGCAGCCTCCCATTATCCCAGTACCGTATCCCACAGCAGCAGCCTCCCATTATCCCAGTACTGTATCCCACTGCAGCAGCCTCCCATCCCAGTACCGTATCCCACTGCAGCAGCTTCCCATTATCCCAGTACCGTATCCCACTGCAGCAGCCTCCCATCCCAGTACCGTATCCCACTGCAGCAGCCTCCCATCCCAGTACCGTATCCCACTGCAGCAGCCTCCCATTTTCCCAGTACAGTACGGTATCCCACTGCAGCAGCCTCCCATTATCCCAGTACTGTACGGTATCACACTGCAGCAGCCTCCCATTATCCCAGTACTGCACTGTATCTCACTGCAGCAGCCTCCCATCCCTGTACCGTATGCCACTGCAGCCTCCCATGTGTGTGTACACACACCACACACACACACACACACTTTCACTTTCTTACCGTACTTCTTTCTTTTCACTTTCTTTCCTCTGCGGTGCTGCTTTGGTGTTGCACAGTGCAGGAGCCCTGGGCCAATCAGAGCGCAGGAGCCCTGGGCCAATCAGAGCGCAGGAACCCTGGGCCAATCAGAGCGCAGGAGCCCTGGGCCAATCACAGCCCAGGAACAATCAGAGGCTACTGATGTCAACTGGCCTATGATTTCTGCACTGTGATTGGTGCAGGGCTCATGGGCAGAGACCGGCACAGAGCTCCGGAGCTGTGATTCACGGGGAGCAAGAGACACAGATGCATGCCCCGGTCTTGTGATCGGTGGCATGCTGAGAAGGTACGCCTTATAATCGGGGGTGCCTTATGTTAGGAGGTAGGCCCCCCCAAGCATGCCTTACTTTCGGGGGGCGCCCTATTTTCAGGGAAACAGGGTATTCGTCAGTGTGGATTCATAACTAGACACTAGTACACAAACTTGTATTCATATGTGTACCTGTCTGTGGAAAGATATACCCACAGCTATGTCTAGGTATGTATCTTGTGAGTTTTGTGGCTGTTTAGGTATACCTGTAGGAACTCGTAAACACATAAGTACATGTCTGGGTATCTTTAGGTACATACACACACCCCTCTCAAGATACTTTTCTATACATGGAAGTATGGGTATACAGAGAGGTACACATATGAATACATGTATGTATACCTATAGGTATGAATACACACTGACATATCCAAGAATACATCAGTATGAATGAAAAGAAATACACCGCAGTCTAGTAGAAGCGCTTTGGAAGGGAATTGATGGCACAGAGCATGAATAGTTGGCAAATCTTTATTTGTCAATGTTTCCCTTTACAGCTTGCGCCACAACGCGTTTCAACAGCATTGACTGTCTTCATCAGGTGGTGCTATTCACCGGGGTTTGCTGGGGTGCTCAATCCCTCCAGGTTACTGGCCCCCTAATTCCCACATAAGCCTACGGTTCCTCACAGTGAGCCCCTGTTTCTTCTTTTCTTACAAGAATACATCAGGAGATATTCGTCAGTGTGAATTCATAACTATAGATGCACTTACATGTATTTATGTGTACCTCTCTGTATAAATGTATATACACAGCCATGTGTAGTTATGCATCTTGAGAAATTTGTGTGTCTTTACGTATACATATACGAACCCAGACATGTAGTCACGTGTTTATCTGTGTACCTATACCTATACATAAACACACACATGTACTTAGATGCATAACTGTCTATGGCTGTGGACAAATATGTAATCAGAGAAGTACAAATATAAATACATGTATAGCTACCTATATGAATGAATACAGACTGACATATATATTTCTGAATGATAATGAGATATGTCACTGTTTATTCATACCTATAGGCTCACATACATGTATACACATGTGTACCTCTCTTTGTAAATATATGTAAACAGCTACTGTATGTATATTTTATGTATGTTGATAGACGTGTGTTCATGTATAACAATGCATACATAAACCAAAATAACGGACTACATGTCTGGGTACCTCGAGGGGTACGTAAACACACACACTATTAAGTTGTATCGATTTGCCATTGATATGTATAGTTATGTCTAAATACATGTACTTATGTACTTATATCAAATACATAGATTAATACATGACCACAGTAATACATATATGTATGTGTACATGAGAATACATATATTGAAACGTTGTAATATGTAGACTGTAAAAAAGTTATAAAAAAAAAAAAAAAGGTGTTTGTATGTAAAACGTTTTTATTTTAAACACTATAAAAAAAACTGAAACCTACTATGATAATACATTTTTAATAAAAACATCACATGTAGAAATGAGTGTACACAAAGGAAATAGGATGGAAAGTTAGGGCTACAATGTAATGTACTCAACAAAGTAGGATTAGATCATTTGGTCCTGCCATGTTACTCGACCCGCCTTAGATTTGAAATATTCAGCAAGGCGATCCCTCATTGTGCAATGGTAGATCGCAGAGAAGGGTGACTGAAATTGTCTAAGGGGGTTGATAATATCTCTCTCTTCAATATGAAATTGTGTAGGACGACACATGCTTTCACAACATCAACAATAGTCTCCATTCTCAAGTTGATTGCTGTGCCCAGGACTCGCCATTTAGCTGCTAATATACCAAAAGCACATTCTACCATTCTACGAGCCTGAGTTAGTCTATAGTTATAAATCCGTTTAGTACGAGTCAAACCATGGCTGCTGTATGGCTTTACAAGATTGCAACATACCGTATTTTTCGCTTTATAAGACGCACCTGATTATAAGACGCACCCCCAAATTTAGTGAAGGAAAAGAGGAAAAAAATAATTTTTAATGTTAAATGGGGTCTGTCTTATAATGCCAATGTCTGTCTTATAGACTGATTGTATGTCCCCTATCCTGGTATATTTGTCTCCATTCTGGTATATGTGCCCCCTCCTGATATATGGTCCCCCTCCTGGTATGCATGCTCCCATCCTGGTATATATGCCCCTTCCTGATATATGGTATATGCCCCCATCCTGGTTTCCATGCCTCCATCCATTATTTATATCCCCCTCCTGATATATGTCCCAGAATGGGGGACATACATCCTGGTACATAGCCCCCCCAAGTCTTACCGAGGGAGCCACAGAGGTTGGGGGCAAGGCAGGAGCTGTGGGGGTGTCGAGCCGGTCTCCGGTGGGCCACGGAGGTAGGGGGCCAAGGCAGGAGCTGCGGGGGTGTTCCGCCGGTCTCCGGTGGGCCACAGAGGTAGGGGGCCAAGGCAGGAGCTGCGGGGGTGTTACGCCGGTCTCCGGTGGGCGCCGCCATTATTATTTCCCAGCATGCATTGCCTGTTTGGCAATGCATGCTCTTGTGTCTAAAAATGGCCGCGGATCGCGGTCTGCGCAAGCGCCGCCGCCTTTTTCTTGAAGTCTGGAAAATAGAATATATGAAAATGGCCGCGGCGCATGCGCAGACCGTGATCACGGCCATTTCTGGACACTAGAGCATGCATTGCCGAATAGGCAATGCATGCTGGGAAATAATAATGGCGGCGCCCACCGGAGACCGGCGCAACACCCCTGCAGCTTCTGCCTTGGTCCCCAACCTCCGTGGCCCCATGAGAACCGCATCGGACACCCCCGCTATGCACCCCACCCCCCTCAGTAAGATTTTTTTTTTCTTTTTTTTTCTAACATTTGCTTTTTAAGACGCACCCCCGTTTCACCCCCAATGTGGGGGAAACAAAAGTGCGTCTTAAAAAGCGAAAAATACGGTATATGAAATGCTTTGTCAGCCACTAAAATGTAAGGCATCGATGGGCCCTCAATGCCAGGAAGTGGTGCTGTTCTGGGGAAGTCAAAGTCATCTTTATAAACACGACTGCCCATGTCAGACTGTTTGAAGCTTTGGGAGTCGTTCGAGTGTCCATAGGAGCCAATGTCTACAGCAATGAACTGATAGTTGGCATCAACTATTGCCATCAAGACTATGGAAAAGTATTTCTTATAGTTAAACAATACAGATCAACTTCGTGCCGGTTCAATAATGCGCACGTTTGCCATCGAGCGCTCCAATACAGTTAGGGAATTGGCATGTTTCATATAATTTTGATGCAATTTGAAGCCACTGTTGGGTGGTTGGATATGGAATAAACTCTTCGTGCAATACTTCCCATATAGCCAAGCATGTTTGTGCAATTATTCCGGATATTGGTGAAAGTCCCAGCTGGAACTGATAATGGAGTGTTATCAGGCTTTCTCCTGTTGCAAGATATCTGACCAAGAAAGGAAATAAAGTTGAGTTTTTTGTAACAACCCAAAAAAACCCCCCACGAAATTGAATACCAGAGGAGATGGTTCTGTAACACGAGGCCCGCATGCTGCACTCAGTTCTGGTGGCTTTACAGTGTGGCCCGCAGCAATGTTTTTTCCCCATTTTATTATGAACTACAGCTGCCACAATGACAACCTCCTTCACTGAGCTACTTTGATGCAAGCTGTGACCCCATCTGACGCCCGCAGCTCACATGGGCGTCTGACGTCAGCTGCGGTTGTTTGATTGGCCCGCGGCTTGATTTAATGTAGCTGATCTAAGGAGCTCATATGAGCGACAGCCGTAAGTCATAATACAATGGGGACTGCGTCGGCACCCTGCACACTGGACCAAGTGAGATACACAGAGAAAAGGGTTGCAGTATGGGGGTATGACTACAAAATTGGATCTGGATGGGTGGCATTACTACAAGAAGAGTACCAGGATATGGACATTACTACAAGAAGGGGACCAGGATGGGTACCTTACTACAAAAGGGGGATCAGGAAGGAGACATTACTACTGGATGATAGCCAGTATAGGGACATCAATACAAGAATGGAACTAGGATGGAGCATTACTACAAGATGGAGATCATGATGGGTACATTACTACAAGATGGGATGGTGACATAGTACATAGAGTAAAAAATTCTAGAAATATGTGTCCCCCCAATATCTATTTGTTCCGATGTGTGGCCCATTAACAGAGTGTGAGACCCCAGATATAGACATACTGTAGTGTCACCATCAGCCGCTCTTGTGGAGTAATTGCTTTGTGGAAATGAGTGTCCCGCCAGATGATGTGTCCTCGTACTCTATCCAACAACTTCTCAAAACGGGATTCATTCATCCTTATGTAATTCTGGAATTTCTCAGGATCTGCATGCAGCTCGGAGTATAATTTGGGCAAACACTCCACTGGTGTCCCTGTGAAAATGTATACGATGTTGCCAGTAATGATGCTGTCGATGTCACCTTCTTCTGTGTTATGCATCACAGGCAATAGCAAAAGCATCGGCATTCTCATATGCGATATCCAGGTACTGGCAAAACGCTGCATGTGACAAGACCATTTTCTACAAAAAAAGGGTGAAGGGAATAAGGGAACACTGTATATATACTACCCACCCACTGGAGAGGAGTACCCTCCCACTGGAGGGGAGTGACATTTAAAACAAATTTGTTTAAAAAAAAGTATCGAATCGAATGGAAAACGAATGCCAACGAACCGTTTTTTTACAGGATCCGGTAAAAAAATGGATCGAAATGAATGAAATTGGATGCAAACTAATGGCAACAAACTGTTTTTTTTACCGGAGCCGGGAAGCGGATTTGTTTTAAAAATGAATCGTTGGCATTTGTTTGCATCCGTTTCCATCTGTTTCATGAGCATCCGGGAGTGTCCAAGGAGTCCTGGAAAATCAAGGATCGAAACGAATTTGTAAAAACCGTGATGTGAAGCCAGCCAAAGCTTTTCTGTCAGATTGAGTACTTGGAAAACAAACTGTCACCATCCAGGTTTGACCTGAGGAAAGTGTTGGCAACAAGAGATAAGCTGAAGCACCTATCACTGTGCAAGGTTGAAAGCTTTTATACGTACACTAAGCAAAAATACTATGAAAATGGCAATAAAGCTCGCTCACAACTCATCAGTTTAAAGCTTCAGCTTCCCTGGCTTACAGGCATAGTGACAGTACTATTCAGTATAATACAACTACCATTTCAGATATTTTCCTTAACTTCCATAAAAAGCTTTATAATTTCCTCGATTCCCTCTGTTTAAACATATATCCTACAGTGAATACACACACATTCTGTAGACATTCACGCATAAGAGAATACAGACAAATGGGATAGACCTATGTGTCAGAATACTAACACTTCACGATTATCCAGAAAACATGGAATGGAAGCTATGGATGGTTTACAGTATAATTGGTTTAAAAGGGTTATTATATTCTTTACATGTGTCTCCTGGAAATGTAGTATAAAAGACAGGCATGTGCATAGAAAATTATAATGGTACCCTTTTCAAGACCTCCCTTTAACCCTCTCACATTCCATGATAATAAGTGTGCATTATTAGCTCTTTATCAAGCATAAAGCATAAACTAAACTGTTGCATCAGGTAGTCCCACCGCGTTCTGCTGCTCTGCCAATAGATGGCAGAAACGTCCCACAATATCAACAATATTAAAAATTATGACAGTAGTGCATAAACTTTGAATCTACTAACATGAAGATGAACAGCGTAAACCCATACAAAGTGAACATAAATAAATGAATATGGTCTTTTCCACCCACTGAGACCAAGAAGAATGAGCCCCAGTCCTCCTTGTAACTGTACTGTAAAGACAATCTGTTTCCACCCATACTCCTGCCATTAGGATACTAAACCAGAGTCAATTTCCCACTGGGCCATTGCACAGTTAACAAGGGACACAGCTGTTGGTTAATATCTGAGGGAGTACTGAGCTTAGTTTGTAGTTAACTATTGCTTGCAATTGTGGAGCCCACAAGTAAAGGTTGGGGTTTATTTACAGGGGATAGAGTCGTGACGCCACCCGTGGTATGTGGTCAGGGTGACCACCGCTGCTGCAGAACCTCCAGGGGATGATGGATGGCAGCCTGTGATGTGACGGTTCTCCACGGGCAGAGCCTGGTCCCCGGGGCAGTAGTGATGATAACAGTTTGTGAGTGAGAGCGGGGCTCGAGCGCAAGGATTACACAGACTCACGGTTTTGTAGTTTTCCAGGTCTTTTACTTAGATGGTAATTCTGCAAAGTACTGTCCATGGAGTCTGTACAGGGACCAGGTTGCTCCCACCCTGGCTCGGTCCTTTGGCTCCCTGTTTCTGCGCTGTGTGTGTGTGGCCCTGCTGCAGCTTTAGCTAAGCTGCCAGCCCTGTCTCCCCTCACGGGTACCAACTTGCTAGGCAACTGAGTCTTGTCCTGTGTTCCTGATCCCCCGTGTTGCTTCGCTATGGTACAGTGAAGATGTGGGACCTTCACTAATCCGGTGTTCGCTGTGCTGTATGTTTCATGCACAGTCCCGGATCCGGTATCCATTCTGTGCACTCCTCTGGGGTGAGTTTCAGGGTAACTCAGTCTCCCAGGTGTGTTCCTCTTTGATCTGTCTCCTTTCCTCAGACCCTGGCTGGGCCTGGAACTGGACAATGGACCATGGGTTGAGCCTAACGCAGCTCTTTTACACCCGGGTCTTTCTTCCTCAGTGCTGCTCCGCACTGAACTGAACTGCCCACTTCCTCTCCACATCAGAATATATAGGGAAGCAGGTTTAGCTCCCCTTTCTGGCCTGGAGGCGCTAGTGTAGTGTTGTGGGAATCTTACCCTTTGTGATGTTACTGTGGCACATGAGCCCTGGGGTGCCACACATTCCCCCTTAGTAAAGAACTGTACTCCGGAACTGTAGAAAAACAAACAAATGACATATCAAAACAATTATTATGTACAGAGTCTTAAAAGAAAAAAAAAATACAAAAACCACTGAAGCTCAAAAAGAGTCCAAAAAGTTCCAAAATCAGTCCTTCCGGGAGTTTAGTCTATTGCCACCAGGGCTGGCAAATATATACAAATAGTCTCTACCACAACCAGTCCTGTGGTAGGTATGGTCCATAGTTAATAAAGAAGAAAATGTTTAAGAATATGTAAGTAGGATAGTCTCTGTAGGTACTGGGCTTTTAATGTTGCAAAAAAATATAAACATGTTTCTATGGGTGTCTCTGGTTTAAGTGCAGTAGGCTCCTAAGCCCTCGGGTCACCGCATAAGAGGCCAAGTTCTTACTCTCCGTGGATGCCACCTAATACCATGCTACTCTCACCCTTTTTGTACACTTACACCTTAACGGGTTCTATTTAGCTTTATAACAAACATATTTACATTTCACATTTGATTCCACACTTTATTCCTTGTACCTAGCTGTGATCTGCATAATGCTGGTGTACTGGCTATACTGAGCATAATGGTGTGGGTGGACATGTACCTAATTGGAGTATCTGCTACTACTGAGGACGGAGATCTGACAGTAGGACTGGCAAGCTCACTGGGACCAGGAATCGGTTCCTCCTCTACAGGCTCAACTTCAAGTTCTTCATGTCTTGGGACTTCTTTTGGTACGGGTTATGGCATTGGTTCTACCACTTGGGGAAAAGCAATCATGGGAACTACAACGGCTCCATAGTAATTTGGCCATGTTTTGGGGAAATCTCCTAAGACGGTATGGAACACATCTTCTTCTTCATTGACAGGTTGGACCTGTAAGGGTAAGGTTACTTCTGGTGTCTTCAGGGTTCAGGACACAGTTTAAGATGATCTCTTGACACAACTGCTGACGTACTTCCTTCATCCTTGCTGATTAGACACACTTTGGCATTGTCTAAATTTAATGGTAAGACTGTATATGGGGTGGTTTCCCACTGATTATCCAATTGTTCGTGCGTCTCTTTCTTTTAAGAACTTGCTCACCAGGTTGTAATGGAGTTGCTAGAGCATGTTGATTAAATGTTCTCTCTTGTCTTTCTCTAGCTTGCTGGAGATTTTTCTCTACACACTCTTGTACTTGGCGATTCTGCTGTTGACGTAGGGTATCCCAATTGGATTCTTCAACTTCTGTATCTGGCTTCAGAATTCCCATATTAAATCAATTGGCAGCTTACCGGGCCTTGCTCGCATAAGGTAGGCTGGGGTGCAGTTTGTAGAACTCACGACATGGTTGTACAAGTCTCCAAGTCGGATAATTTTTCCGGCCATTGATTTCTCTCTGACTCTGGCAAGGTTTTCAACAAGTCAATCACAATATGGTTCATCTTTTTGCATAAGCCATTGATTTGGGGATGATAGGCTGTCATACGGATGTTCTTACAGCTGTACATGTTGCAGAATTCGTGGAAAATCTCTGACTCGATGGCCATAGATAAGGGGTGGAGTTTAGCACTCTGCTTCCCCCAAAAGTTGTGTTACGTATTATTTTCAGGGGATGTTTTATTTTTCCATCCCCTTGCAGCCCCCAATGTGGTATCCACATAATTCCCTTGCAGCCCCCAATACCATATCCCCCATCATAATCCCCTTGCAGCCCCATCATCCTCCTCTTGCAACCCCATCCTCCTCTTCCAGCCCCAGTATCCTCCTCTTCCAGCCCCAGTATCCTTTTCTCCCAGCCCCACCATCCTCCTCTTCCAGCCCCAGTATCCTCTTCTCCCAGCCCGACAATCCTCCTCTTCCAGCCCCAGTATCCTCTTCTCCCAGCCCCACCATCCTCCTCTTCCAGCCCCAGTATCCTCTTCTCCCAGCCCCACCATCCTCCTCTTCCAGCCCCAGTATCCTCTTCTTCCAGCCCCAGTATCCTCTTCTTCCAGCCCCAGTATCCTCTTCTCCCAGCCCCAACATCCTCCTCTTCCAGCCCCAGTATCCTCTTCTTCCAGCCCCACAATCCTCCTCTTCCAGCCCCAGTATCCTCCTCTTCCAGCCCCAGTATCCTCTTCTCCCAGCCCCACCATCCTCCTCTTCCAGCCCCAGTATCCTCTTCTTCCAGCCCCACAATCCTCCTCTTCCAGCCCCAGTATCCTCCTCTTCCAGCCCCAGTATCCTCTTCTCCCAGCCCCACCATCCTCCTCTTCCAGCCCCAGTATCCTCTTCCAGCCCCACCATCCTCCTCTTCCAGCCCAAGTATCCTCTTCTTCCAGCCCCACCATCCTCCTCTTCTAGTCCCCATCATGCACTTAAAGCCCTTATTATCCTGTTCCAGCCCCCACCATCTCAAGCACACACAAAGAGCAGTCACCAGCCCCCCCTGCACCTGCAGCATTAGGTTGTCTCGGCTGTATGCATAGATGTATGGGAGAAGCTCTCCGCCCATCACAGTGCAGAAGCCGGGCCAATCACAGTGCAACAGCCAGTAGCCAATCAGGGCCTGGCTGCTGCACCGTGATTGGCCCGGCTTCTGCACTGTGATGGGTGGAGAGATTCTCCCATACATCTATGCATACAGAAGAGACAACCTAATTGCTGCAGCGATTCAAAGTTATTATGTCCAAGACAGGTCTCCATCAGGCGTTGGAAGGTACCGGTGCATTGCAGAGTCCAAACGGCATACAATTGAACTCACAGAGGCCCATCGGCGTGGTAAACACTGTCTTCTCCTTGTCAGCCTCTGCCACAGGAACTTGCCAGTACCCACTAGTCAGATTTAGGGTAGAAAAGTAGTTAGCAGATTTTTTTTTTTTTTTTTCAAACCTCATTTTTATTGGAATTTTTTCAAAAATTTTACAAATTTTACATTACACATCATGAATATCTGGAACACAAGTTTACAGACAAATATATGAAAAATAAGTCTACGGGTAAATATTTTCTGAGCAATTCAATAGGTGGTACACAAAATATCAAAATATCAAAATTTGGACAATGCTGGACACCAGGTGACAGTTAACTTAGTACATCTTTTCAACCGTAATACTGTTTCCAAGTAATTCTACACTTCCAATTTTCCCAAAGTCCCCCCCAGATCTTCCAGGAGATACCATGAGGTATTCTTAATTGGGGTTATTATCTCCCGAATCTCTTCGGCTGACAATTGGGATTCCATAAACCCTCTCCATTTTCCCATGAACCCTTTGGTTCCATTTTCCTTGTCCCGAAGAGCCTCTCTCTTATCTACTTCAAGTGCTTTTTTAAACCCAAGATCACCTCTGATTTTCCGGGCATATCTGGTTTAATCCAATGGGACAACAACAAGCGTTTCGCCAGTAGGATTAAAACATGAGCCACTTTTAGCCCCTCCCCACCTCCTTGTGGTGCCTCCAGGTCTTGAAATATCCAAGTTTTCGGGTTTAATTCAAAAGTAAACCTACATATTCGCATACATAGATCACTAATTAAGGACCAGAATTTTTGCACCTTCGGACAATGCCATAAACCATGAATCATGTCCGTCTTGAGTTGATCGCATTTAGGGCAGCAGTTTCTCCTGTCAGGGTTGGTTATGGTTGTTGGAATATTAAAGCCATATATTAATCCGTGCATTATACGGAAGTGAGAATCCCGCCACTGCTCATTCAACACATTGTGCCTCACTTTATTCCACCCTGCCAGGATACTCTCTTCCACTGTTTCTTGTTCTAGAAATTTGCGCCATTTTTGGAAGGGTGTCGAAATCTCTCTAGGTAACAATGTTTCCCTGAGTGTCCCGTAAATTTCAGAGATTGTGAGTTGATGTATATCTAACGCTAGTATCCTGTCCCAGATATTGCTTTTAGACTCCCTTGTCAGGTCCCTCAGTTTGGCCATAATATGATATTTCAATTGAAGGAACTGTAGATCCTGAGCTCCATCTAAATTAAATGTCTCCAACACTTCAAGTTTTGTCAACCATCTGGCCTCCGACAAGTGCATCACATCCCCCATCTTATGTATCCCTTTCTGCTTCCATTTATCAAAAAGGGCGTTTTCCCTCCCCATTGGGAAGTCTGGGAAGGCCCAAGGGACGAGATATTTGGACACCTTCCAGGATAGACCACATTTCTTCCTAACCGCCTTCCAAGACTGGATAGTATCTCTAAAAATTGCTGACTTTTTTATATGGGTCGGTAGCCCCGCCATTGACGTGTGAAGAAGTGAGCATCTCTCCCAAGGAGCACAATATGACATCTCCAATTCCTTGTCCGAATACCTTTCTGAATCTTTAATCCATTCCGCTACATGCCTAAGAAGACATGCCAGATTATATCCCCTAATATCAGGGAAGTTTGTGCCCCCTCTCTCCTTTCTTCGGGTCATGGTTTTCAGACTCAGTCTCGATCTTTTGCCTCTCCATAAAAAATTCGTGAATGCTCTATTCAACCTGACTACATCAACCCTTTTCAGTAACAGCGGCAGAGTTTGTAGGGGGTATAAAAGTCTGGCAAAACTGATCATTTTTATTAGATGACTACGTCCTAACAGTGATAATGGTAATTCTAACCATCTTTTCAATTCTTTCTCAATTTTTTCAATGAGCGGGCCATAATTAAGGGTATAGGTCAGTTCCGACGTCCTTCCCAGTTTCAGACCCAAATATTTGATGTGGGTGCGTGCTATTGGTATGCCCAATTTCCCTAATTCTCCTCCTTTATCTTCCTCCCCTCTAATTTTTAACAGTTCACACTTTTTCCTGTTTAACCGAAAGCCTGAGAATCTACCGTAACACTCCATAGTGTCCAACAGTGTAGGGAGGTCACGGGTTGGGTTGTTCATGAACAATATTATATCGTCCGCGAACAGGGCGGAGGTCAGTGTCTTCCCCCCTACTGGTATACCTTCAAAGGGACTATAGTTGTTCATGTATCTTGCCAGAGGTTCTATGGCCAGGTCAAACAGGAGCGGTGATAACGGACACCCCTGTCTAGTACCTTTCTGTAAAGGAAACACAGGAGACAGAAAGCCTGGCGTATGAACTCTAGCTGTTGGACTAGAATATAAAGACTTTAAATATTGGCGAAATCTCCCCTGTAGCCCAATGCGATCCAGTACCAGACCCAGCCATGGCCACCTTACATTATCAAATGCTTTCTCAGCGTCTAATGTGACCATGACTGGGTCCCCTGCTCCCTCTGATTTTCCAAACCGCACCGCATCCAACGCCAAGAGGGCTTTACGCACATTTGTCACCGCTGACCTCCCCTTAACAAATCCCGTTTGGTGGTTTTGAATCAAATTTGGTAGTATCTTCGCCAGTCTCTCCGCCATAATTTTAGATAATATTTTAAGGTCAAGATTTATTAAAGAAATGGGTCTAAAGTTTGCTGGGTCGTCCCCCCCTCCTCCCCCTTTGGTAGTACTTTGATGTATGCCATATTCATATTGTCCGATATGGGTTCTCCCGCAAGGATTTTATTGAATAAGCCTGTCAATGGCAAAGTCACTTCCTCCCTTAGGATTTTAAAGAATTCCCCTGTAAAGCCATCCGGCCCCGGAGCTTTTCCATTACCCAATTTTTTTATTGTGTGGTCCACCTCTTCCTCTGTTACTAGTCGGTTCAGGTCTTCCAAATCAAGCTCCGTGACCGGGGTGAGGGGAACCCTATCCAACCAATCCATCCCCTCCCTCATGGGCTCGTCCGAGGTCTCATACAGATCCCTATAGTACTTTTCTAGCACTGAGTTTATTTCCTTGGGTGCTGTCATGACGTGTCCCCCTTTTCCTCGTAGTGCCCTTATTGGGATGGGTAATCGTCGTCCCTTTGCTAGACCTGCCAGCAAGCGGCCCGCCTTGTCGCCAAATCTATTAAGGTCCGTCTCTAATTGCCCCTTTATCATCTCCTCTCTCCTACTGGCCCACATCTCAAACTCTGTTTTGGCTTCTACCCAGACTTTTTTGTCACTGAGGTTTTGTGATTGTTTGAACGACCTATATGCGGATGAAACTCTTTCACTGGCCGTCATGTATCGTTCCCTTATAATTTTTTTTTGTTTGGAGGTGTGTGCCAGTATGAGACCCCTAAGCACTGCCTTACCCGTCTCCCAATAGAGCCGGTGGTCACCTTTGTGTTCTATATTATCAGACGCAAAACCACTCCACCATTCTTTTAGTTGTGTCTTAAATTCTCCGTCCTTTGCTAGGTGTGAGGGAAATCTCCATAAAAAATCTGTCCCTCTTTGGTGCGTCTCTGCTATTTCGATAGATATCGGACAATGATCAGAGATGACCATATTTTCTAATGTAGCATTTTCTGTCCTCCTCCACAAGCCCTCAGACGCTAAGAATAGGTCAATGCGCGACCAGGAGCTATGGGGGTGTGAGAAATGTGTATAATCCATTTCCTGTGGATGCAATACCCTCCACACGTCAATTAGCCTCGTCGTCTCCAAGAGCCCTGCAAGATCAGTATTCTTTGTTGATTGGGCGAACGGCTCTCCTCTCCCTCCCCCTTTTTTCCTATCTATATCTGGCGACACCACTTCATTGAAGTCCCCTCCAATTAAGAGATTAGTTTCCCTATCTTCCAGAATAGAGATTGAAAGATCTGTGAAGAATTGAGCTTTAGAGGTATTAGGTGCATAGATGTTGTGGATACTCAATTGTTGACCTTGAAGTTGTAACACCACTTGTAACCGTCTCCCCTCCGAGTCATGAGATACTGATATCACGGAGTGGGCTAGATGCTTATTAATCAGCGTCAACACTCCTGCTTTTTTATCTCGGGCCCCCGATATCCATCCCGCCCCCACCCACAGCTTCTGCATATAATGCAGCTCGTGTGTTTGGAGGTGAGTCTCCTGAAGAAGAGCTATGTCAGCCTTTAATTTTTTAAGATGGCGTAAAATCATATAGCGCTTATTAGGAGATCTCAGCCCCTTCACATTCCATGAGATTATTCGTAACATTTTTTGATTCCCCCTATCCCTTCACACCCTGTGCCCTTTATATGAACCGTCTCTTTCACCTTTACCTTTACCACACCTGGCTGCCCAGTATCCGAAAAATGTAAAACCAACATTTGAAGTGTAGAACCATTAGTTTTGTGTAACATATACATGAAATTCAACAATGCCCTCCAACAAACATTTGTCCCCCCCTCTTTTCCCATTCTCAAGGAGTCTTAGAGACAATCCCCCCCTCTCCTTGGCTATATACAGTTACTCGTGACTTCCCTTGTACTGCAGAAAAAAAAAAACAGCTGCTCCCCGCGCCTTTGTTAATAGTGGGTATTTATGCCTTTCACCTCCCCCCCCCCCCCTCTCCCTTCAAAGCACTCTTAGATCTATATTAGTACGCATCCCTTCAAACTCAGACCCCCCCTTTTTTTTTTTTTTTTTTTTTATATATATAATGCAACTGTGCCTCCTTGTTACCAAAATGAAGGCATGAGATGGGGATGAGCCTCTCCCTGCGAAAGACTCTTCAAACCTGCAAATGTTTGGTGGTCATTAACGTTCCCCTATCGTCCCGAGTCCTCTAGTTTGGTAGAGTTGATCGTCATCTTCTCAGGTAACAATATGGCGTCTTAAAGTCATCTGATCCACGCTTGCTTCTGTGCTCTCTGTCTTTTGTCGTCTTTGTACAGAGGTTGTTTTCCCTCCTTGGTTGCCGACACCTTTTCTGCATAAGAGTGCTGCAATGAAGGTGGCTGTGAGTCGCTGGTTATGGTCGTTGACCGCGATCTCTGAGGTGATGATAGTGGCTCCTGCTGCAAGAAGTCCATGGCCAACTTAGCATTCATAAATGATAGCATCTCGCCTTGGCTGTTTCTAAATCTCAGAACAGCAGGAAAGGCTAATTGAAACCTTATGTTTCGCCTGTACAGAAGGGTACAAGCTGCACTAAAGGTTTTCCGTTTACGTGCTACTTCTGCCGAGTAGTCTTCATATAGTCTGATTTTATGTCCTTGGAGTACTAGTGGGATCCTCTTGGACCTATATTCCCTCAGTATGGCTTCCTTATCTTTATAATCCAAGAATCTAGCAATGGTCTGGCGCGGTCCCTCCTTTGGGTCTTTCGGGGGTCCCACCCTGTGGGCTCTTTCCACTTTGCATTGTCTTTTTAGACCCACGCTTTTAGGTAGCTCTGTTTCCCAAATCACATCCAGCTGTCCCGGTAGAAAGGATTCTGGTAAACCAACCATCCTGAGGTTGTTCCTTCTGGAACGATTTTCAAGATCATCCACTTTTTCCTCTGTATAGGCAGAGTGCTTTTGTAAGGCTGCTATGTGTCTCTCCATAATCACAATCCTATCTTCAGCCTCCCCCAGTCTCCTCTCTGCCTCCTGCAGCCTTTCGCCATGCTGTTCTGTGACTTGTTTTAGTCCAGATAAAGCTTCTGAGACCGTGTCCTTCAGGGCTGCGGTTATGTCAGCCACTATATAGGGTGCTATAGCTTTTGCCAGTTTAGCCACATCTATGGGACTTGTAATGCATGTCAGTTCTGTCCCCTCCATTTGCTGCGCCCCTCTCTGTAGCGGAATCTCCCATCCCTCCTCCAATACCTCTGCAGAGACCGGGTGCTGCTGGTCCTCTGCTTCCTCGTCTCTGCTACTGTCCCCTCGTGCAGCTTCTGTGTCCTGGCGATCCTCTCCCCCTTCTCCCGTCTCAGGGGTGCGAGCACTGACTCCATTACGCTTAGCGTTCCTCTGTGCTTGTGCTTTGCCTCCTCCCGCGGCCGCCATTTTCATTGCGATCCCGCTCTGCTTCCCGCCCTTCGCGTTCTCCGGCTCCTCGCGACCTGTGCTCCTGAGCACATAGCGATCGAGGGTCCCCGATGTTTTGGGGGTCCCCTCCGGGCCTTTGGGGGTGCTTTGGGGCATTTGGCCTGATGTTGTCAGCGGGTATGTGGCGCGGGCTCCGGAGCTTCTTCCTCACGCTGCCATTCCCTCAGAGCCGGAACCGGAAGTCGTTAGCAGATTTTAATGCGGCTAATGACTCCTCAATCCTAGGTAGCGGGTATGCATCCTTGTGTGTAATGGGGTTGATCTGCCGGTAGTCTACGCACATTCTCATGCTCCCGTCCTTCTTTTTAACCAACACTAAAGGCGCTGCCCAGGGCTACAACTGTCTCTTATTACACCTGCAGTTTTCATCTCTTTGAGCATGTCTTTGGTGGTTTGGTAGTGAGCAGGTGGTAATGGTCTATAGCTCTCCTTTATAGGCTGATGGTTACCTGTGGGTATAGTGTGCTCTACCCCTTTAATTTGCCCAAAGTCTAATGGGTGTTTGCTGAATATCTGCTCATATTCTTTTACTACCCGGTATACTCCTGAGGTGTAGAACTGGTACCCACGTGTAGTTTTTGGCACCAATCCTCGAGCTTTTTCTTGAGCCATTGTCATCCGCCTGACTTGACAGGTTCCAGGGCTCAATGGCTGTGATGGCATTGTTATCAACCGTAAATAATTTAGCCATGGTAGCATACTTCGGTACGGTGACCTCATCTTCCCCACAATTTAGAAGGTGTTTTGGCACTCTTCCCCGGTGTACTTCAACTACTCTTCTGGCCGTCAGTATAGTGGGCCTACTGTCTGAGTACACGGGTTCTACCAGGGCTTGATAGTCTTGCCCTTTAATGCCTATTGCGGCTCTACACCAGACCAACATTTCAGTTTTGGGGGGTATTACAATGGGTATCAGATCACTTACCCTTACACTGCCAATTTCACCTCCTGATATTTCTACCTGTTGTTTCAGCATCAGGGCTTTTATTTCCTTCTGCAGGAGCCTCTATTGCCCGGTTCTGGCAGTCTCGGCGATCTGCTGTAAGACAGTAATTACCTCGGAAAAACAATTTTCAATTATATTCATTCCTAGCAACATTACTGGTTCACGTTCTCGCTGGTCAACATCTACAATGATAATTCCCTGGTTTTTCAATTCTACCTTCCCAACCTGAATGGTCATTTCTCTGAACCCAACTTTTGGTATTATTTCACCATTGCTAGCCCATAAGTTCAATGCAATGTTAGATGGACCACTAATAATGTCTCAATCAGCCCAGTACCTCTTGTAGAGAACATGTGGAATCGATGTTATCTGGGACCCGGTATTCAACAAGGGCTGAAGGGGATGCCATCCAATATGATAGGGATGACTGGACGTCATTCCACGAACTTGTCATACCAGGCTGCAGGACCTTGAGAGTTAGTACCTGAGGAGCGGCCCACCTTCCAAGGGGATCCTCGTTTAAAGCACATTCCCGGGCAAATTGACCTGGTTCCTTGCAACGATGGCAAGTGGGCTGTCCATCCGGCTGATAGCAGTCGCTGGGTCGTCCTCTCATTGCTTGGTACTTCCTGGGCCTCATCCATGGGACATCCTCCTTACTGGTCGCCAACTCAATCTTGGGTGCAGCCTTGGATCCACGCAGCTCCTTGATGGCTTTAGCCATGGAAACAACAGTGTCCGTCAGGGCATCTAGCTTTTGGTTGAGGGCCTCATTAGAGATAGGCTCTTTGCGGTCAGCAGCAGTCCCTAACATGGCAGATGTCGCTGATGCTCCTGGCTGCTGAGGTGCTGCTGTAGGGCCTTGAATAGAGTTTATAGCCCAGGGCTCCTCTATCTGCTGGAGACGGGTGGCTCTATCTTTTAGCTGGGCAAAAGTTATTCTGGGATTCTGGATGGTCATCATGCTCAACTGTCCTGTGTGAGAAGGGGATAGGAAACCCTCTATGAACTTGTCTATCAGCATTTTGTCAGCTCCTGGGGCTAAGGCAGGTTCTGCTAATTTGAGTGCTTTGAGCGCTTCCTGCAGGTTTAAGGCATAATCTTTTGCGCTCTTCCTAGGCTTTTGTTGGCATCCAAAGAACCTCATTTTAGCCCATGTGTCAGCACTGGATTCAAATGCTGCTTTCAGTCCAGCCACAAGATGCTCTACAGTGTCTTTGTCTGTGTCCGGCCAGGACGTAACTTCCCGCTGTGCATTGACAGTTAACTGCCCAATACACATGCCGACACGCTGGGCTTCTGTCAGGGGGTACATAACATAGTACGCTTCTATTTTGGTAACAAAGTCATTGAGGGTATTGAGCTCACCTGAATATTGCAGTAGCCACATTGCTCCCAGAGCGTACGGCATCAGGAAAGGGCATGATAGGTGCTGCTCCTTGTGCCGCAGCACCGCCGGGTGCTCCGCTGTTGTCTGGTACCACAACATCTCCTTGTTGTGACATCTTGCGCCCCCTTAGTTAATGTCGACCCTCCTGGTCTTCGCTTCCGTCCGGATGTCTACCAAAGGTTCCGCGTTGGGACCGGGATTCTCTTTCCCCTCTGGATGACGTCAGCACTGAGGAGGAGGCTTGCTTCGCGCTCTTGCAGGGTACCGCCTATGATGACATATCCCCTTTTCTTCTCACACGTCGCACGCTTTGTAATGGCGGCAGTTCAAAAATGACGCAGTTCACATAAATCACAGCACACAGTACCCAGTTTACCAGGTACAGTAGATCCTGTTTGTGATGCCAAGTTGTAGAGCCCACAAGTAAATTTTGGGGGTTATTTACAGGGAATAAAGTCGTGACGCCACCCATGGTATATCATCAGGGTGACCACCGCTGCTGCAAAACCTCCAGCCTGTGATGTGACGGCTCTCCACGGGCAGAGCCTGGTCCCCGGGGCAGTAGTGATGATAACAGTTTGTGAGGAAGAACGGGGTTCGAGCGCAAGGATTACATAGACTCACGGTTTTGTAGTTTTCCAGGTCTTTTACTTAGATGGTAATTAAGCAAAATACTGACCACGGAGTCTGTACAGGGACCAGGTTGCTCCCACCCTGGCTGGATCCTCGGCTCCCTATTCCTGCGCTGTGTGTTGGCCTGCTGCCGCTTTAGCTAAGCTGCCAGCCCTGTCTCCCCTCACGGGTACCAACTTGCTGGGTAACTTGAGTCTTGTCCTGTGTTCCTGACCCCGCCGTGTTGCGTCACTGTGGTACAGTGAAGATGTGGGACCTTCACTAATCCGGTGTTCGTTGTGCTGTATGTTCCATGCACAGTCCCGGATCCGGTATCCGTTCTGTGCGCTCCTCTGGGTAACTCAGTCTCCCAGGTGTGTTCCTCTCTGTTCTGTCTCCTTTCCTCAGACCCTGGCTGGGTCTGGAACTGGACAGTGGACCGTGGGTTGAGCCTAACGCAGCTCTTTTACACCCAGATCCTTCTTCCTCAGTGCTGCTCCACACTGAACTGAACTGCCCACTTCCTCTCCACACCAGAATATATAGGGAAGCAGCTTTAGCTCCCCCTTCTGGCCTGGAGGCGCTAGTGTAGTGTTGTGGGAATCTTACTCTTTGTGGTGTTACTGTGGCACATGAGCCCTGGGGTGCCACACAATATCTCATGCCTCCCCACCATCCCTGATCCCATAGAGCTGGGGGGTACGTTCCTATTTTAGCTCTATCTGTGTCCTAAGATCACAAGTGCAGTTGAATATAACAGAACAGGAAGGCGGCAGGTCTTTTCTACAATGTGTAGTCTATGAAAAGACTTAGACTATGTGCCGATGATGTGGATATGTGGCACCACTGCGAGGGATTGCCACAGGACCCACCGCTGCAGGAAGGGATGTACACCTTGGCACACACAGCACCCAACACCTTCCACCCCAGACCTGGAGGGGAAGCCCCACTGGCTGTTCTTAAAGAGAACCTGTCACCTGGATCTAAGCCCCTGCACCTTCCTAGTTGCTCCCTATCTATCCCTCTCTGAGCTAAAGGGGCCCTATAAAACTGCAGAAAAATAACTTATAACTTACAGCAGTCCCTGAGGCTGGGGACTGAAAAGGCGGCTCCAGGCTCCATTCTGCCCTCCTCGATGCAGTATCGCACACCCCGCTGGGCGGCATTATTCTTTCTTCATCGCCGCCTCCTCCATTTGGAATCTCCGACCCTCTTTACACCTATCATGCAGCGGCCGCTACGTCACATCCGGCGCAGTGCATTGTGGGCCCGATCACGTGATCAGCCCCAGTTGATTATGGGCTTGATCACGTGATCTCTCCGGTGGGAGATTCCAAATGGAGGAGGCGGCGATGAAAAAAGAATAATGCCGCCCAGCGGGGCGTGCGCTGCTGCATCGAGGAGGGCAGAATGGAGCATGGGGCCGCCTATCCAGTCCCCAGCCTCAGGGACTGCTGTAAGTTATGTTATTTTTCTGTAGTTTTATAGGGCCCCTTTAGCTTAGAGAGGGATAGATAGGGAGCAGCTAGGAAGGTGCAGGGACAGGTAGTGATAGTGTAGGGGCTTACATCCAGGTGACAGGTTCCTTTTAAGCCAGATCCCCTTTAAAGATCCAGGCCTGAGAGTAGGAGTCAGTTAGTTCCAGCTAGACAGCAAGGAAGAAGTTAGTCTGCAGTCGGCAGAGAAGAGAGCAGTAGTGAAGGAGCTGGTTGCTGGGACCAAGCCAGGCCAAGAACCAGGAAACCTGATCCAGCTGTGCAGCGCCCTAGAGAGAGGACAGAGGCCAGTGAAAGAAGTAGGAAGAAGGAAGAAGGGAACAGATCCGAGAACCCTTTAGCCACCTGGACACCGGAGTCCGAAACTGTTATTAATCTATTGTAGCAGGAAACGCCTGGACAGACCAGGAGGATCTATTCCCCCTGAAGTTAAGGAACAGAAGACATCAAACCTGACCAAGCAAAAGACCAGGGACCTAAGCAGAGAATAGGGATCCCACAGAAAGGTCCTCATTGTCGGTTGTGGAACAGCACCCTGAGAGGGAGAAAGAGCGGCAGGTTCAGCTACAGGCAGGACTTACCCCACACACCGCACACACTAATAGAGGAGGCCTCACAACTCTCCAAGGTGAACATCCCAAACTGCACCGATAACCTGGTTACCCTCCTGGACCGTTCCTGTTACCGGACATCAGAAAAAAGGTACTGAAACAGAGACTATTGTGTGTGTGCCTGCTTCACCGCCGCCGCCTGCAGCATTCACAGTAGAACCGCTACTACCATTCCCTTCATCCACCCCGCCGCCCTGAGGTAAAGTTCCAACTGTGGGGAGCTGTACTACCAAAGCTGCATTCCCATCGCCTCAGCGGCCGGCCGCAGCCCTGGTAACCCTATTACCATTTACCACAGGTGGCGCCACGTTACAAATTCCCCCATCATCATCACCTCCTCTCCTGCCACTGGTCCTGGCTGCCTGTAGCTAAGCTGCAACCCTTTACTCCTGCTGTAAAGTCTATCACTAGTATGGCAGGCAGCTCGAGCCCTTTCCGAGTTTCACTTCTCTGACCACTGTCCCTGAGCTTTTCAACACTGCTGTGCCTCTAGGTGCCTTGGTGTGGCCAGGAGACATGGAGTATCCTGTCCTCTGGTTTTGGCTGCTGGACCTAGCGCACCCTTGCAACCTTGGACTCCGGTGTCCGTTTCTGGCACTCTGCTGTGGGGTGAACGAGGTAACTGGCTCCATTCCCCAGGCCTACTCCTCTTCTCTCCTCAGACCCTTTCCTACGGGTCCCTCACACTGGCTGCTGGGTATTTTTGGACGAGCCTGACACCGCTCCAGTCTGCAGGATGTCTTCACTGTCCTCCTAGGAACTGAACTAACTAACCCCACTCCCAAGTCAGAATTTATAGGGGCGCTCCCCTGATCTCGGGTTTCAGAGCTCCCCCTTCTGAGTCAGAAAAAGTGTTGCATGCTGTGGGCTTACCTGGTGTGTGGATACCCTATCTTGCTTCCAAGCATAACTCTACCCCGAGGGAGGCAATGCCATTGTGGCAACCGGACTCTGGGGTGCCACACTTAGTGCCTATGTGTAAATGAACAGTGTTTGTGATGTTGACATCTTTAAAATTATATATTGTACTAGCTGGGTGCCCGATGCAGATGCATCGGGATTCTAGCAGAGCGAGTCTCTGACTCGCAATGGCCGCTTCGCGGCCAATGCTTCGCGCTGCTAAGGCGACTCGCCATGCCCGCTGCGCGGGCATAGCGAGTCGCCTTAGAACTGCTCGCAATGGCCGCTGCGCGGCCAATGCTTCGGTCGTATCCACATGACGACATTGACTCGCAGCGTGAGCGGACTCAAAAGGGGCAAAAATCCCATTCGTGATTATATAATAGATTTGTATCTGCAAAAATAAAGCATTTGAACTTAATTGCTTGTAAGGTGGACTGTTTCTGCAATGCAAGAGGTGCTTTGATACTCTCCTACGGCTGCTGGAGGCCTTTGGGCTGAAGGTGTCAGGTGTAGAAATCCAAGACACTACACACTCTTGTAGAACAGAGTCGGGCAACTCCAGTTCTCAAGGGCTGCAAATAGTGTACATTTTTAGGATTTCCTAAGCATTGCACAATTTATTGGAATCATCACCTGTGCAGGTGATTAAATTACAACGTGCACTGTTTGTAGCCCTAGAAGACTGGAGTTACCCACCCTTGCACTAGTAGTCTCTTTGGAGGTAGCTAGGGGGCAAGAGGAATCATCGATCCTTTCCACCATGACTGCGGCTCTCCCTGGACCATCTTACAAGCATATGGGGGTCATATTGATAGAGAGCATCCCCCATATGCTGTTGACTCACCCCAGTGGGGGCTGTGGGGTACTCGGAGCCGGGCCCTCTGGATGTTGTCCTCGGGGTCTCTGGGATGTCACGGAGGTATGACCCGGTCTGTGGTCCCCTATTGGGCGGTCAGTGAAAAGGGAATTGAAAAGGGGTAAAAAGAAAAGTAAAATGAAAAAAGTTTGTCATGATGCCACCCGTGGAAGGCAGCCAGTAGGGACTGCTTCTGCGGTCCAGGACCTCTGGGGATGATGGAGTTGCAGCTGTGATGGGAGAAGTGGATCCCCAGGGCATCCGGAGTGGATGGGATTGAGGTGATGGAGAGCCAGCGGGGCCAAGCTGGCTGCAGAGTAGGGTCAGGAATACTCTCAGGGAGGCTCCTGCTGCCTGCGCGGCGTTTCAATCTACCCCTCTTTAGGCAAGAAATAAATAGTCTGACACAATGTTGAGTTTTAACCCGGTTTACTTGGCTTCTCTCAGCAGGTACTTCAGGTTACAGCACAAGTACAGTGGTGGCCCGGGTAGTACTTGGTAACCAGGATGGCTTGTCCAGTTCACCCCCTTTTGAGTTCTTTTCCTCTAGGGCGTTCCTCTCTCAGCGCTGCCTGTTCTCCTCCTTCCTGCATGCGCCGCCACACAGAGCCCCGATCCAACAGCCACGGGTCTTCTTGGGCGACGGGCAGAGTCCCCTGGCCCTAGTTCAGCTGCCTTCTCTGCGCTGTGTTGGAAGTTGGCCACAGCTCTTGGAAAACTTGTGGCCCCCAGTTCTCTGGTTGGAGTTTGGAGCCTCCTCGCCACCTTCAGGGCAGGGCCCCTGGTTCTCGCCCTGCCCCTCCACTTTACGTCAGATTCGGGCATACGGGTGGATTGCTCATTTCCCCCACCCCTAGGGCTCTCTCTGGTTCTCTTGCAGTCTGCTGTCCTGGGACCTGGAACGAACCAAATGCCTCTCAAGCCCTCTGGGTCCTTCTCCTTCGTCGTCTCTTCTCTGCTCCCTCACTGGACTGACTGCCCACTTCCTGTGCTCTGTCCCTTTGTTCCTTCTCCCACTTCCTGACTGCTCTCCCTAACTTCCCACCTTCGACCTTTCTCCCCGCTGTCCCACGGCTGCCTTGGTTGCTGCTGACTGGTAGTGGCAACAGGGCTGCAGGGGCATTTCCACAGGCACTGGTTACAGTGTGACAAGTAGTGCCCTCACAAAGATTACTGCAATTCAGACATGAGGGGTCCCATATGTGCTATCTCGTGAATTTGAACTGCACATGCACTCCCTGATGTCACCGCTCCTCACACACGCTATATGACGATGCAGGCAAGATATCAGTCCTCGCGAGACAGCAAGTGTGATGAATGCTGATGTCACTGAGGTTATCTCACAGCGGAATTCCCTGCTACATGGTACCCACTGTGTAACTCAAGATAACCTTAGTGAAGTCAGTGCAGTGACTGCTCTCCCAGCATATGGGGGATAAAATCATTGATCTTGCCCCCATATGCTGGGACTACTTCAAGATTTTTGAGGGTTTGATTTTTTTGTTTTTTCAATTTGTTTTTACACTTTTTTTTTTGGTGGAATGGCAGAATTAAAAAAAAATGGATTTTAAGTAAAAAAAAATTGGTGAAAGAGGAATGTAATGGGGAGTTTATTTTACATAAAATATTTATTTAGTGGTGTGATCATTTGTGTCTTTACTGACTTGGTTAGTAATGTCAGGTATCTGATTGATGTCTCGACATTACTAACCTCTGTGCTTGATTTCAGCTGACATTACTCAGCTGGCATTAACTCTGAATACCATTGCTGCATTTGCTAACACACCAGGGCAGTAGGAAGAGCCAGGGTGAATCACCAGGATGGGCACATCTAATGGAGGCAACCGCTTCTGGGGCGGCTGCAATGTGCTATTTTTAGGCTGAGAAAGGCCAATAACCATGGCCCAACCCACTCTGAGAATACCAGACTCCAGTTGTTGGCTTTATATTGGCTTTATTTCCAAAATTGGAGGGACCCTATGCCATTTTTAAAAATGATTTTTATAAATACATTTAAAGGAAAACGGCGTAGGGTCCACCTACTTTGGAAAACCAGCCAAGGTAAAATGGATAGCTGGGGTCTGGTATTCTCGAGATGGTAAGGGCCATTTAAATTGGCAGTCTACTGCCTCAAAATATCATGGCACAGCTATCCCAGAACTGGTGTCTCTATTAAATGCACCATTCCTGGTACATCGCCTTGGCTCTTCCCACTGCCTTGGTGCATTTGCAAAAGGGGTAATAGAAGGGGTTAATGGCAGCTGAGAATTGACACTATCATCAAGCCCTATATTGGTGATGGTCAGGCCTCTATGTGACCCGAACATTACCAGTTCTGTAAGTAAATAGTTAAAAAACACAGACACAGAGAAAAATCCTTTATTTTGAAATAAAACACAAAGACTCCCTCTTCTACTCATTTATTAACCCAAATATACACTGTGTGCAGAATTATTAGGCAAATGAGTATTTTGATCACATAATACTTTTTATACATGTTGTCCTACTCCAAGCTGTATAGGCTTGAGAGTCAACTACCAATTAAGTAAATCAGGTGATGTGCATCTCTGTAATGAGGAGGGGTGTGGTGTAATGACATCAACACCCTATATAAGGTGTGCTTAATTATTAGGCAAATGCCTTTCCTTAGACAAAATGGGTCAGAAGTCAGATTTGATGGACTCTGAAAAGTCCAAAATTGTGAGCAAAGACGACGGCAGCCGATTTACAGGGCTGTGCCTGCTTCCACGAGTCCAGTTCCTCTAACGCACAGCCCTGTGAAACAGCTGACGTCATCTTTGCTCCCCACTCCCTCTCCCTGCAGAATACAGTTAGGGCCAGAAATATTTGGACAGTGACACAATTTTCGCGAGTTGGGCTCTGCATGCCACCACATTGGATTTGAAATGAAACCTCTACAACAGAATTCAAGTGCAGATTGTAACGTTTAATTTGAAGGGTTGAACAACAATATCTGATAGAAAATGTAGGAATTGTACACATTTCTTTACAAACACTCCACATTTTAGGAGGTCAAAAGTAATTGGACAAATAAACATAACCCAAACAAAATATTTTTATTTTCAATATTTTGTTGCGAATCCTTTTGAGGCAATCACTGCCTTAAGTCTGGAACCCATGGACATCACCAAACGCTGGGTTTCCTCCTTCTTAATGCTTTGCCAGGCCATTACAGCCACAGCCTTCAGGTCTTGCTTGTTTGTGGGTCTTTCCGTCTTAAGTCTGGATTTGAGCAAGTGAAATGCATGCTCAATTGGATTAAGATCTGGTGATTGACTTGGCCATTGCAGAAGGTTCCACTTTTTTGCACTCATGAACTCCTGGGTAGCTTTGGCTGTATGCTTGGGGTCATTGTCCATCTGTACTATGAAGCGCCGTCCAATCAACTTTGCAGCATTTGGCTGAATCTGGGCTGAAAGTATATCCCGGTACACTTCAGAATTCATCCGGCTACTCTTGTCTGCTGTTATGTCATCAATAAACACAAGGACCCAGTGCCATTGAAAGCCAAGCATTCCCATGCCATCACGTTGCCTCCACCATGTTTTACAGAGGATGTGGTGTGCCTTGGATCATGTGCCGTTCCCTTTCATCTCCAAACTTTTTTCTTCCCATCATTCTGGTACAGGTTGATCTTTGTCTCATCTGTCCATAGAATACTTTTCCAGAACTGAGCTGGCTTCTTGAGGTGTTTTTCAGCAAATTTAACTCTGGCCTGTCTATTTTTGGAATTGATGAATGGTTTGCATCTAGATGTGAACCCTTTGTATTTACTGTCATGGAGTCTTCTCTTTACTGTTGACTTAGACACAGATACACCTACTTCACTGAGAGTGTTCTGGACTTCAGTTGATGTTGTGAACGGGTTCTTCTTCACCAAATAAAGTATGCGGCGATCATCCACCACTGTTGTCATCCGTGGACGCCCAGGCCTTTTAGAGTTCCCAAGCTCACCAGTCAATTCCTTTTTTCTCAGAATGTACCCAACTGTTGATTTTGCTACTTCAAGCATGTCTGCTATCTCGCTGATGGATTTTTTCTTTTTTTTCAGCCTCAGGATGTTCTGCTTCACCTCAATTGAGAGTTCCTTTGACCGCATGTTGTCTGGTCACAGCAACAGCTTCCAAATGCAAAACCACACACCTGGAATCCACCCCTGACCTTTTAACTACTTCATTGATTACAGGTTAACGAGGGAGACGCCTTCAGAGTTAATTGCAGCCCTTAGAGTCCATTGTCCAATTACTTTTGGTCCCTTGAAAAAGAGGAGGCTATGCGTTACAGAGCTATGATTCCTAAACCCTTTCTCCGATTGGGATGTGGAAACTCTCATATTGCAGCTGGGAGTGTGCACTTTCAGCCCATATCTACTATATAATTGCCTAAGACGTTTTCGTGTCGGACCCCGACAACGTGCCGTGGATATGTCACACTCTGTGACGTCATCACGGCGAAGCATTGGCCGCGTAGCGGCCATTGCGAGCCGCTGACGTCACCACGCACGAGCAATGGCCGCGAAGCGGCCATTGCGAGTCGGTGGCCGAAAATAGAACCAGAGGCTCGGCCACAAATTTAGCGATGTACCGCTGAGGTAGCGCGAGCAATGGCCGCGAGGCCATTGCGAGTCGCTACCTCAGCCGCCCTGTGCCCCTGTGCCCCTGTGCCTCAGTGCCTCAGTGTGCCCCTCTGCCTCCCGCTCCGAACCTGTGCCCCTGTGCCCCAATGCCCCTGTGCCCAAGTGCCCCTGTGCCCCTGTCACCCCCGCCATCCCCTGTGCCTCAGTGCCCCTGTGCCTCCCGCTCCGAAGCAGCTGCTGTCAGCACATGCTGATACAGTGCTCCGGAGCCTGTGCCCCTGTGCCCCAATGCCCCTGTGCCCAAGTGCCCCTGTGCCCCTGTCACCCCCGCCATCCCCTGTGCCCCTGTGCCTCTGTGCCCCTGTGCCCCTGTGCCCCTGTGCCCCAGTGCCCCTGTGCCCCTGTGCCTCTGTGCCCCTGTGCCCCTGTGCCTCTGTGCCCCTGTGCCCCTGTGCCCCTGTGCCCCTGTGCCTCTGTGCCCCTGTGCCCCTGTGCCTCTGTGCCCCTGTGCCTCTGTGCCCCTGTGCCCCTGTGCCTCTGTGCCCCTGTGCCTCTGTGCCCCTGTGCCCCTGTGCCTCTGTGCCCCTGTGCCTCTGTGCCCCTGTGCCTCTGTGCCCCTGTGCCTCTGTGCCCCTGTGCCCCTGTGCCCCTGTGCCTCTGTGCCCCTGTGCCCCATTGCCCTGTGGATTACCGCAACCGCGCCGCATATTAACTCGCTGGCTCAGTGCGAGCACTTGCGGCGCGGTTGCGGTAAAACCCATAAGGATTACCGCAACCGCGCCGCATTGCGAGTCGCTGGCTGAGTGCGAGCACTTGCGGCGCGGTTGCGGTAAAACCCATAAGGATTACCGCAACCGCGCCGCATTGCGAGTCGCTGGCTGAGTGCGAGCACTTGCGGCGCAGTTGCGGTCAAATCCATAAGGATTACCGCAATTGCGCCGCAAGTGCCAGTTGCGGCGCGGTTGCGGTAATCCCCATAGAAAGTATAGGGGGACTTGCGGCAGGTGCGGCAAGTGCGGTTTTGCCGCACCTGCCGCAAGTCCCCCTATACTTTCTATGGGGATAACCGCACCGCAGATGCGGTTTTTTAATAAAATAACATAATTTTAATTAAAAAAAAATACAAAATAATAAATAAATTTAATAATAATAATCGTAAAAAAATAATTAAAATAAATAATAAAATAATAATAAAAAAAAAAAAAAATTACATTAACATATTAATTACATTAATTTATTAAAATATAAGTATTGGACCCCCCCAAAAGTATTGGACCCCCCCAAAAAAATTATGTGACCCCCCAAAAATCCCCATAGAAAGTATAGGGGGACTTGCGGCAGGTGCGGCAAGTGCGGTTTTGCCGCACCTGCCGCAAGTCCCCCTATACTTTGTATGGGGATTACCGCAACCGCACCGCACATGCGGTTTTTTAATAAAATAACAATTTTAATACAAAAAAAGTCACTTAAAATACAAAATAATAAATAAATTTAATAATAATAATCGTAAAAAAAATAATAAAAATAAATAATAAAATAAAAAATAATAATAAAAAAAAAAAAAAAAAAATTACATTAAGATATTAATTACATTAATTTATTAAAATATAAGTATTGGACCCCCCCAAAAGTATTGGACCCCCCAAAAAAATTATGTAACCCCCCCAAAAATCCCCATAGAAAGTATAGGGGGACTTGCGGCAGGTGCGGCAAGTGCGGTTTTGCCGCACCTGCCGCAAGTCCCCCTATACTTTGTATGGGGATTACCGCAAACGTACCGCAGATGCGGTTTTTTAATAAAATAACATAATTTTAATACAAAAAAAATCACTTAAAATACAAAATAATAAATAAATTTAATAATAATAATCGTAAAAAAAATTATAAAAATAAATAATAAAATAAAAAATAATAATAAAAAAAAAAAAAAAAAAAAAAATTACATTAAGATATTAATTACATTAATTTATTAAAATATAAGTATTGGACCCCCCCAAAAGTATTGGACCCCCCCAAAAAAAATTATGTAACCCCCCCAAAAATCCCCATAGAAAGTATAGGGGGACTTGCGGCAGGTGCGGCAAGTGCGGTTTTGCCGCACCTGCCGCAAGTCCCCCTATACTTTGTATGGGGATTACCGCAAACGTACCGCAGATGCGGTTTTTTAATAAAATAACATAATTTTAATACAAAAAAAAATCACTTAAAATACAAAATAATAAATAAATTTAATAATAATAATCGTAAAAAAAATTATAAAAATAAATAATAAAATAAAAAATAATAATAAAAAAAAAAAAAAAAAAAAAATTACATTAAGATATTAATTACATTAATTTATTAAAATATAAGTATTGGACCCCCCCAAAAGTATTGGACCCCCCCAAAAAAAGTATGTGACCCCCCAAAAAAAGTATCTGACACCCCAAAAAAAGTATGTGACCCCCCAAAAAAATATGTCACCCCCCAAAAAAATGATGTGACCCCCCAAAAAAATTATGTCACCCCCCAAAAAAAATATTGGACCCCCCAAAAAAGTATGTCACCCCCCCAAAAAAACTATGTGACCCACCCAAAAAAGTATGTGACCCCCCAAAAACTATTCACACCCCCCGAAAAGTCCTCACACCAGCTATAACTACTATAATCAAATTAATGCACATTCTAGACACCCGATGCATTTGCATCGGGCTCACAGCTAGTTATATATATAATTGTATTTCTGAACATGTTTTTGTAAACAGCTAAAATAACAAAACTTGTGTCACTGTCCAAATATTTCTGGCCCTAACTGTATATACTAGATGGCGGCCCGATTCTAAAGAATCGGGTAGTCTAGAATCCAAATATAGTTTATTTACTAATAGTTAGGGGAGTGCGGTGAAATGAATTGTGTGTATACAGGTAGCTCAGTGGGTAGCAGAGTATACGGTGGCTCAGTGGGTAGCAGAGTATACGGTGGCTCAGTGGTTAGCACTGCGCGGTGGCTCAGTGGTTAGCAGTGAGTGCGGTGGCTCAGTGGTTAGCAGTGAGTGCGGTGGCTCAGTGGTTAGCAGTGAGTGCGGTGGCTCAGTGGTTAGCAGTGAGTGCGGTGGCTCAGTGGTTAGCAGTGAGTGCGGTGTCCCAGTGGTTAGCAGTGAGTGCGGTGGCTCAGTGGTTAGCAGTGAGTGCGGTGTCTCATTGGTTAGCAGTGAGTGCGGTGAGATTGGTCAGCATAGTGGCGTGGGCAGAGTGGTCAGTGCAGCGCCGTGGGCAGAGTGGTCAGCGCAGCGCCGTGGACAGAGTGGTCAGCACACACATACATACATACACACACACACACTTACACACACACACACATACTCCGCTATAGTTAGCACCGACCCTGCGTCTTCCCCGGCGCCTGGATCCTGAGTCGACCTGTCGCCGCCCACGGACGACTGGATCCAATATGGCGTCCGAGAAGTTTGGCGAGACTTCTTGGACGCTATATTGGATCCAGTAGTTGGGGGTTGGCGACATGTCGACTGAGGATCCAGGCGGCTGATGCTTGGCCAGTGGTAAGTATAGCGGAGTGTGTGTGTGTGTGTATGTATGCGGACAAAGTGAGGGAAGTGCAGACAAAGTGAGGGAAGTGCGGACAAAGTGACGGAAGTGACTACATACACACATATATACACACCAGTGGCAGTAGTTATAAACACTACCAAATATGCAGTTAATGCTGAACTGGTATATAATGGGTTAATTTCGCAGTATCATTACAACTATACACTGTGTAATAGAAATAACAACAATAATGGAATATAAGGGGTTAATGTTCCTACTGGCAGTAGTAATAGAGACTACAAAGTATGGAGTTAAGGCAGAAATGGTATATAAGGGGTTAACTTCGCAGTGGCAGTACAACTACACACTGTGTTATAGAAATTACAGATAAAACGGAATGTAAGGGGTTAATGTTGCTACTGTCATGAGTACAATATACGCAGTAATAATACTGTTAACCAAAAAAAGATATATCATCTGATTTAGGGTTGATAATGTACAGGAGAGTGACGGCCCCGGTGAGATCGTCGCAAGGGAGCCAGTCCTTTCACGAGGGCTCCGGAGCATCTGCACAGGCGAGATACTCGGGAGTGATGCAGCGAGGCCTGTGTTTTTTGTTCAACGAGGGCGGCTGTAAGTTTGGGTCAAAATGCAAGTTTAAACACAAGTGTACTTTATGCGGAGGAGGCCACGGAGCGACGAAATGCTTTAGAGGTGCCAAGGGGAAGGGACACGAGGGTACTGACAAAAGGGGTGACCCCGGTACGAGTGCGAGAGATGGTTCCCTTTCTAAATAGGTATCCGTAATTAAAAGAAAAAACAGATATTGCGCCACACTGCAACTGGAGGAACTTAATACACGGTTTTACTATGTTTGTACTAACCTTTACTGGTTGTGCAACACCCCGCACAACCAGACTGATGGCTTAATGTGGATCACTGTAGTGACAAGGGCCAATAATCCCTCCTCCTCAGATACTCCGGGCCTGGTGGTCGGCTCCTTAGTTCCTCTGGAGATGGAGGTGGGCTCCTTCACTCCTCCACCCGAAGAGGCAGACTCGCTGCACTGGCTTCCGTCCCAGCTCCACACTGTGTATCAGTTGATCATTCAAGGGTGGGTCTTTATGATGTACTGCCAGGTACATCAGGGATCCCTCATCCACTTGAGAAAGACGCATCTGTGCGTCGAAACGCGTTGTGGCATACTGGACCCCTGCTGTTCGTGCAATAAATTATCGGTAATCTAATCACCAACCCGTGGTTTCTTTAGCGCTCCAATCCTCTGACACCGCTTGTTTTTCTAATTGCTAAATAGGTATCCGGACAGGGAAGCGGCGGCTTTACTACTACCGGGTTTCACTGAGGGTTTTAAAATCCCGTCCGTTGACGGGATAGTTAATTGTTCTACTAAGAATTTGCGTTCGGCGTTACAGTTTCCAGAGATAGTGACTAAAAAACTGGAGAGTGAAGTGGCTTTAGGGCGACTAGCCGGTCCATTTTCGGTTCCGCCTTTCCCTAATTTGAGAGTATCACCGTTAGGGGTGGTTGGAGAAAAAGAACCGGGAAAATTTCGGTTAATCCATCATCTCTCCTTTCCGAAGGGCTCTTCGGTTAATGATGGGATTGACCCAGATTTTTGTTCGGTAGTTTACACGTCTTTTGATTCAGCAATTGAATGGGTATGTGAGTCAGGTAAAGGAGCACTGCTCGCAAAGACGGATGTAGAGTTAGCATTCAGACTCTTGCCCGTTCATCCGGACAGCATGCATTTGTTGGGGTGTTTTTGGAGTGGTTCATTTTTTGTGGATCGTTGCCTCTCGATGGGGTGTTCCTTACCTTGCGCTTACTTTGAACTTTTTAGCACTTTCGTGGAGTAGGTAGTACGGGACAATTCAGGCTTAAAGTCTGTCATTCATTACTTGGATGATTTTTTATGCATTGGAAGGGCGGTATCGAGCGAATGTTCACTGTTGTTGCGGACGAAGGAGAGTGTTGCGTTGAGGTTCGGGATTCCATTGGCTAAAGATAAGACTGAGGGTCCGGTTACTACTATCAGTTTTTTAGGTATTGTAATTGACACTGTCAAGATGGAATGCCGTCTTCCTGACAAAAAATTGATGGCTCTGAAAGCGGAGGTTCAGGGGTTTCAAGGCGTGAAAATGGTTACCTTGAGGGAATTGCAGTCCTTGCTTGGTAAACTTAATTTCGCTTGTCGCATCATGCCTATGGGGCGAGTGTTTAGTAGGCGTTTGTCGATGGCGACTGCGGGCATTAAGGCACCACACCATTTTGTGCGGTTAAAAAGTGAGTTGCGTGACGATTTAAAGATTTGGGCGGCATTCCTGGACACCTACAACGGTCGATCGTTGTGGATGCGGTCCATAATGCTGGCAAGGGAGCTGGGCGTTGACATCCAGCTCACAGGGAGGACGGACTTTGTCATGTCTTGCGACTGACATTGGTTCGTTGAATTGTGGCCGCAGGCGTGGAAGAATCAGGGATTGTCAACGAATTCGACATTGATCGAACTATTCCACGTGGTGGCCATGGTTACTTGGGAGGATAGGTTCAGGAATGCAAAAGTAAAATTTCGACCCGACACGGCAGCGGCGGCTATCAATACACTGACTGGGTCTTCGGCGTATGTCGTTAGGGTTTTGCAGCATTTGGTCCTGGTTTCTTTGTCATTGAATGCGTGGATAGTGGCTGAGCAGTTCTCCGGTTGTCAGGCCGGGTCCGCTGATTCTGTTTTTTGTTCACAGTGGGAGCATGTTCAGGGTCCAGAGTCGGGAGCAGGGGGAGGTCTGCCATGCATGGAGGAGTTATGGAATCTGCCATTCGGACTTCAGGGGAGTTAATTTGTACGTCTTTGTCTGCGGGGTCCTGGTCGGCGTATGCGAAGGCATGGGACCGGTGGGATTCTTGGCGCAAGGCATGTGGGGGCCACATGTCTGATGAAGGTTTGATGTTGACATTGCTGGGTCATCTGAAGGAAGAAGGTTGGGCTGTGGCTCAAATTACAAAATTTATAGCTGGTGTGGCTTTCGGTTGTAAGGCTAGGGGTTGTACGGATGTGACGAAATCCTTTTTGGTGCGGCAGGCCATGAAGGGGTGGAAAAAGAATTGGCGGGTGGAGAATCAGAGGCGTCCGGTCTCTTAAGAGAGTGTGTACATCGGCTTGGGAAGTTCGTTTGTTTCACATCGCTTTCTCCTTAGCATTTTTCTCTGCATTATGGCTGGGTGAATTGTTGTGTAGGTCCAGGACCGCTTCCGGTGGCTTATTGACCGACGAAGTGGACAGGTATGATGACAGATTGGAGGTGTTGATTCGGTCGTCCAAGACGGACCAATTTGGCAGGGGCAAGAGAGTGATTCTATATCGGGTCCCAGGGTCTGCGATGTGCTTGGTTCGGTGTTTGATGGAATTTGAACGGGGAAGAGGTCTGGCGAGTGGCCCGTTGCTGGTACATGAGGATGGTTCTTTCTTATCGAGATTTCAGTTTACTGCTGTGTTTAAGCGCTGTTTGGCATTTGGGGGGATTCCTGGGGATCGTTATGCTGGACATTCTTTTCGGATCGGGGCGGCTACTGAAGCCGCTAGGGGGGGATTGTCCGATGAAGTGATAAAACGAATCGGGAGATGAGAATCGAGTCGCTTTTGGTCTTACGTGCGGCTGCAGGATTGACGATTGTTTTTGTTTGGTTTTGTGTGTTGAGTTTGGTTAAGTAAGTTCTGTTGTTTAGGCTATTTGTTTTTTCTTTCAGGTTCCGGGGCCCTGTTAGTATGGATCATGGGACATTCTTTTGTCTTCTGGGCAGCCATGAGGGCAGAGGTGCGGCCGTCTGGGCGGCAATTGGGAATATCGCCGGAAGAGGCAGTGATTCGGTGGATCAGTAAAAGGGTAATGGTTTGGAGTCAATTTCTTCCAGAGTTCCACCGATTTGTTAGATGGGACAGGGCTCCGGACGTATTGGTGCTTCATTTGGGGGGTAATGATTTGGGGCAACGGCCTTTTCGTCAATTGATAAGGGATATCAAATTTGATATTTTACGGCTTTGGGTGATGTTCCCTAAAGTTGTCACAATTTGGTCAGACATTGTTCCGCGGAAAGTCTGGAGGGGAGCACGATCTGTAGAAAGGGTAGATAAGGCGAGGATAAAAGTCAATAGGGCCATTAGCCGTTTTATGGCCAGGAATGGTTTTGTGGCGGTTCGCCATTTGGAGTTGGAGTCTGGCCTGGGTGCATTTTGGAGAACAGATGGGGTTCACCTCTATGCAATAGGTACAGATATGTGGACATTGGTTATTCAGGAAGGGGTCGAGAAGACATTGAAGTTGTGGAGGGACATAAATGTTTAAGGTTTCAAACATTTATGTTGTGGTGTAAGGGGAGAAGATCCTCGAAGTTGGTGGAGGTGGTTATTGGGGGAGCAATGGGGGGGAACCCAAGAGGTTCTGGACCCCTCGGAGTGGATCAAGAGGTTGGTGGCGTTTAATGGAAAATAGGCTGACCGTGCTTCCAAGCTGGAGTTGATCGGCTGGAAGCAAGTTTCAGTCAGGTGAGATCACCCAGGTTAAGGGTAATTTGGGCTTCGAGGATCAACCCCCTTTGAGTTTAGGATGTTTTGGTTAACTTTTGTAAGTTATTAATAAATGGCTGCTGTGGCCAATTTAATCCAATAATGGAGTGCGGTTTCATTATTTGTGGGAAGGGGCAAGGGGGTTGGTCGGGCAGTGAAAAGGGGGGTTAAGTTAACTGGGGTGGTTTAAGGTAGGGGTCCCCAACCACCGGGCCGCGGCCCAGTACCAGGCTGCGGGGGTCTGGGTGCCGGTCCGCGCCGCCGCAGACCAGCACTAGACATTGTGTGCTCTGCGGCGGCTCCCGGAGTGATGTCACCGCCCCCTGCATCATTCATTACGTTCCCTCTCTCTTCTACCGTATTCACTAGCTGAGGAAAAGAACTACAGGAGAAGCCATCAGCCAATCACGGTGCAGCAGCCGGGCCCTGATTGGTTAGTGTCTTTTGCACTGTGATTGGATGATGGCTTCTCTGAGGAAAAGAAGAGAGAGGCCGAGATGCAGCAGGTGCTGGGGGGAGAGGGCGCTGAACGAAGTGTGTCTGTGTGTGTGTGAGATTGTGGCTGCCTGGAAGGGGAGGCTGAAAGAGGAGACTGGGGGTTAAAGAGGAGAGACTGGGGGTTAAAGAGGAGACTGGGGGGTTAAAGAGGAGACAGGGGGGTTAAAGAGGAGACTGGGGGGTTAAAGAGGAGAGACTGGGGGGTTAAAGAGGAGAGACTGGGGGTTAAGGAGGAGACTGGGGGGTTAAAGAAGAGACTGGGGGTTAAAGAAGAGACTGGGGGTTAAAGAGGAGAGACTGGGGGTTAACGAGGAGAGACTAGGGGTTAAAGAGGAGACTGGGGGGATAAAGAGGAGACTGGGGGTTAAAGAGGAGACTGAGGGGTTAAAGAGGAGAGACTGGGGGTTAAAGAGGAGAGACTGGGGGTTAAAGAGGAGACTGGGGGGTTAAAGAGGAGACTGGGGGGTTAAAGAGGAGAGACTGGGGGGTTAAAGAGAAGAGACTGGGGGTTAAAGAGGAGACTGGGGGGTTAAAGAGGAGACTGGGGGGTTAAAGAGGAGACTGGGGGTTAAAGAGGAGAGACTGGGGGTTAAAGAGAGATTGGGGGTTAAAGAGGAGACTGGGGGTTAAAGAGGAGACTGGGGGGTTAAAGAGGAGACTGGGGGGTTAAAGAGGAGAGACTGGGGGTTAAAGAGGAGAGACTGGGGGGTTAAAGAGGAGACTGGGGGGTTAAAGAGGAGAGACTGGGGGGTTAAAGAGGAGAGACTGGGGGTTAAAGAGGAGAGACTGGGGGTTAAAGAGGAGACTGGGGGGTTAAAGAGGAGACTGGGGGGTTAAAGAGGAGAGACTGGGGGGTTAAAGAGGAGAGACTGGGGGTTAAAGAGGAGAGACTGGGGGTTAAAGAGGAGGCTGGGGGATAGAAAAGCAGGTTATGGCTGGAAGAGGAGGCTGGGGGGTTAAAGAGGAGGTTGGAGGCTGAAAGAGGAGGCTGGGGGATGGAAAAGCAGGTTATGGCTGGAAGAGGAGGCTGGGGGCTGAAAGAGGAGGCTGGGGGCTGAAAAAGGAGACTGCGGGCTGAAAAAGCAGGTTGTGGCTGGAAGAGGAGGCTGGGGGCTGGAAAAGAAGGCTGAGGCTGCAGAAGGAGGCTGGGGGCTGCAAAAGGAGGCTGGGGCTGCAAGGGGATAGAGAAATAAGAGATTCCCCACAAATAAGATGTAATGCATCTTTCGGGGAAACAGGATACTAAACCCCACCCCTTCTACATGGCCACGCCCCATATGGTCAAAGCCCCGCCCCCTATAACACCCCCCGCCGGGCCTCAGAGAAATTATCATGCTTGACGCCGGTCCCCGGAGCAAAAAAGGTTGGGGACCCCTGGTTTAAGGTATACAAGGACTCACCTACACCTTTTGTCAAGAGAAGCCGGACAGAGAGAAAGGGGGGTGAAACCCCCCAACATAAAGGGAGGCTGACATGAAAGGGTTAAGGCGGGAGTGGGAAGTTTGCTATGGGAAAGATTAGAAGGAGAGGTTATTAGCTGAAGGGAAAATAGTAGGATGGGATTATAGTAGAAGGGGTGGAGGCTTAGATTAGGGACAATTACAGTGGTGGGCATTATGTGAGAAAAGGGGGGGGAGAAGTGATTATGAGGGGGGGAGTAACAAGGTGGGGTCATATAAAAGGGGGCCACCATTTTGAGGTGTCAGCCATTTCGGGTTCACTGACCCCTGTTGAGGATCTCCCACCCACCCTCCCTAATTTGGTATCACTTGAGTTTGCAGGTTGGGCATTGGGGTTTCTTTTCAAGTTTAAGGGGATTTTTTAATTTTGATTGTCATTTATTCTGTTATTATATTTTGTCGCAGTAGCTGGGCGTAAAGGGAGAAGATCCTCGATGTTGGTGGAGGTGGTTATTGGCGGAGCAATGGGGGGGAACCCAAGAGGTTCTGGACCCCTCGGAGTGGATCAAGAGGTTGGTGGCGTTGAATGGAAAATAGGCTGACCGACATGCTTCCGAGCTGGAGTCGATTGGCTGGAAGCAAGTTTCAGTCAGGTGAGATCACCCAGGTTAAGGGTATTTGGGCTTCGAGGATCAACCCTCTTTGAGTTTAGGATGTTTTGGTTAACTTTTGTAAGTTATTAATAAATGGCTGCTGTGGCCAATTTAATCCAATAATGGAGTGCGGTTTCGTTATTTGAGGGAAGGGGCAAGGGGGGTTGGCCGGGCAGTGAAAAAGGGGGGTTAAGTTAACTGGGGTGGTTTAAGGTATACAAGGACTCTCCTATACTTTTTGTCATGTCAATATGCTAAGAAACTAAGCTAAGAAAGCCTAAAGCTGTATACCTTATACAGAGAGTATTTATAAAAGTAGGTGATGCACCTGTAATTATGATTATGTCATCAGAGCTGAGTTGATGTTTTTTGATTGGTCACCAAAAGATAATAGAATACTGAGGCCTCAATAGACTAAATAGATGATGTAATAGACTAGCTACTAACTGCAATAATAATGATGATGATGATGATGATGAAATAATAAAGGCACAATTTTTCTATAAGCCTGCATGAAGCTAGAAAATTAGAACCAATCAGGCAATTTAAGCATCATATTAGTTTTCAGCACCACAAAATTAGTTGAGTTCTACTGTTTTCATCTTTGAACTAACTTGGCTATAGAACTGTGTAATAGGGGAAATAATTGCACAGCTAGAAGGAAGCTGAAAACATGGAGAGAAATCGAGTAGCTGTTATGACCTTACTAGTCATCACTCTGAGCTTCCTTATGTGTTTAATCAAACTCCAATAGTTGCCTTGATTCATCAAGCGATATGTATCAAACAAAAAAATCTCTCATTTTAAGTAGCCGAAATCTTGCCATTATGCACACGCTACAGTGAACCTCATTAGCATTGGACATAGCACTATGGGAGATTAGTTCAGAACAGTTGACTCAAACACGCAGTTCGCAGACAGCTGCAGCCCGAGTCTACTTTATGCAGCCCACAGGCATCGTAAACCCCTTGAGGATCGAGGTCAAGCCTAGGGGCCGCCGACATCCACTTTTTACTTCAGTTGTATTGCCAGGGACAAGCTCTGCTCAGTTATAGCAATGGCAATGGCCGGTCAATAAGAGGCCAGCAGCTGATTTCAGCATATGATGTTTGCTGCTGGCCTCTGATTGGCTGGAGGCTTGCACTTGAGATGTGCCGAGAGCTTGTTTCTCCACGCGCCAGGTAAATAATTGGAGTAAAGCACAGGCATTAGAGGCCGCTGAAGAGGACCACAATCCTCAAGGAGTCTACAGAGCCTGCAGGCAGTGGAGCACAGGGGAGAAGAATCTTTGTGTGTGTATATGTATATGTGAAAAACAGCACAATAGGAGCCATTAATACAAGATGAGCATCAGGATGGGACATTACTACAGTATGGGAACCAGAATGGGGACATTACTACAAGAACGAGATCAGGATGGGGACATTATCACAATATGAGGAATAGGATGGGGACATCATTACAAAAAGTAAATCAAGATGGGAGCGTTACTGCAAAATGGGGATCAGGATATGGGCATCGCTACAAGAAGGGGATCAGGATGGGGTCACTTGGCAACACGGTGGCTCAGTGGTTAGCACTACAGTCTTGTAGCGCTGGGCTCCTGGATTCAAATCCCATCAAGGACAACATCTACGAGAAGTTTGTATGTTCTCCCCATGTTTGCATAGTTTTCTTCCAGATGCTCCTTTTTCCTCCCACATTCCAAAGACATACTGCTAGGGAATTCAGATTGTGAACCCCTATGGGGACAGTGTTGCTGATGTATGTAAAGCACTATGGAATTAATGACACTATATAAGTGAATAAATGTTATATATTATTTTTATTACTGTGAGAAGGAGACTGAGATGGGGATATTACTACAAGAGGTGGATCAGAATGGGCACATAACTACAAGACGGAGATCAGTATGGGGACATTACAGCAAGAAAGAGAGTAGAATGGGGACATTGCTTCAAGAAGGAAATCAGGGTGACGACATTGCTACCAGGAGGAGATCATGTTGGGGAAATTTCTTCTAAAAGGGGACCAGAATGTGGACATTACGAGAAGGGAACCAGGATGTGCACATTACTACAGGAAGGGGTACAGGAGGGGGACATAACTACAAGAAGTGGACCACGGTGGTGACATTACTATAAGAAGAGGACCAGGGAGGGAACATTACTGAAAGATGGGGACCAGAAAGGCAAACATTACTACAAAAATGGAACCAGGATGGGGCACATTACTTCACAATAAGGACCAGGATGGGCACATTACTACAAGATGAGAACCAGGAAGGGTAAATTAGTAGAAGATGTTGTCCAAAATTACTATATGGTGCTAATTGTAAGATGATATTACTTATAAAGGGATAAAATGTAAAAAACAATAAGTTTAAAAGGCATGAAAAAATGTTTTTACCACTTACAATGCTGTTTTATACAGTATATAAACTAAAATAACAAAAAAGAGCACATTTCTTATTGCTACATCCATAATGACCAAAACTATAAAACTGTGCTTTTAACCTACACAATGACTGCCATTTAAAAATATAAACTAAACAAGTGAAAATGTTTAAACAAGGTGATCAAAAGTAGGGTTGGGTGAACCCGATAGGTAAAGTTTGGTGTCCGTACCATATACTTAGTGTGTAGGCACAGACCCTGAATGCGGACTCCTCTGAGAAGTCCATGTAAGGGCCCTTTCACATCTGCGTTTTTCGTAATTCGCGGCAGATGCGGTGAAAAAACCGCATCTGCCGCGTTTGCCGCATAACGGTTCCACTTGCGGCACGGTTGCGGTTTTTTCCATAGGAAGTATAGGGGGACTTGCGGCAGATGCGGCAAGTGCGGTATTGCACTTGCGGCAGGTGCGGCAGCGAAAAAAACCGCAGTAAGCCGCGGTTTTTTTCTCTGCCGCACCTGCCGCAAGTGCAATACCGCACTTGCCGCATCTGCCGCAAGTCCCCCTATACTTCCTATGGAAAAAACCGCAACCGTGCCGCAAGTGGAACCGTTATGCGGCAAACGCGGCAGATGCGGTTTTTTCACCGCATCTGCCGCGAATTACGAAAAACGCAGATGTGAAAGCACCCTTACACATCGTGTTTGCATTTGACTGGGAGATGTAAAAATAAACAAAATAATGATTAAACATCAGCTCATACTTACCGTGTCTACACGCTTGTACTTTTAGTACTATTCATTAACTTCCGGATTATTCACTTTTGAGGGGCGCAACAGCCAATCACAGACACTGTCACAGAGAGTGGGCATCTGTCATTGGCTGTTGTTTTAACCTGGAAACAGCCCATACATTTGGCATCTAAATCACATAGACAACCCTCCTTCTCCAATTTCTTATTACCCCACACATACCCCTCTGACGATAATCCAAAACAATGTTCCCATGAAGCTTACTCTCCCCTGCTACATCCAGATTCTGCAGAGAAGGAACTCCCTGCAGACTCTGCGATCACACTAAGTGCCATGTGGAGTGGTGACATAATTTACTGAGTCATTGAGGCTGCTATCTGTGGGGTCACGTGAGTTCACTGCTGCAAGAAGTCTTGAGTGACTCAGTGAGTGATGTCAATGCTCCCTGTGGCAGTGAACTCATGTGACCCCCGCTGTTGGCAAAGGAGTTATTTGAGCTCACTGCCGAGGGGAGCCTCTAGTGTCTCAGTGAATGCCATCACCGCTCCTCACGGAAGTCAATGTGATTGCAGAGAGAGGATGCTTTTGTTACCTCTCTTCAGAGTCTGAATGTACCAGAGGAAAATGAGCTTCATGGGACCATTGCTGTGGATTATCTTCTGAGAGGTATGTGTGGATTAATGATAAATTGGAAAATGAGGGTTGCCTGTGTGATTTATTTCAAATGAAGGATTTCCTTTGTGATGTATTTCAAATAAAGGATTTTTCTCTGTGTCTTTATTTTTAAACTACGTCCCACAGGATTGATAATGGGTGGGTCTCAGAGAGGCCTGACATAATCAATCTAGGTTTAATAACAAGCTGTCAATCACCAGTGTCATTAACCCCTTCTATCACCCTGATGCCACCGCACCAAGGCATCAGGAAGAGTTGGATAAAGTGCCAGAAATTGGTACTTCTAATGAATGCGCCAATATCTGGGGCAGCTGCGGGCTTCTATTCTTTAGCCTGGGGGGGGGCAATAATTATGGGCCTCACCACACTAAGAATACCAGCCCTCCAGCTGCCTGGGTTATATCTTGACTGTTTATCAAAAATAGGGAGAAGCCCTTACATTTTTTTTCTAATTATTTATTTAAATCATTTTAAAAAATAATAAGCTTCCTGCATTTTGATTGCGAGCCAAGGTAAAGCAGGCAGCTCAGGGTGGCAGTTCGTAATGTTCACCTTATCTGTACTGAGAATCAAAAATACAGCAAAGTCCTACGTAATTTTTTTTTAAATGATTAATTAATTTTTGCACTACTATGATGTCAGTCATTTGGCGAGGGGCGCAGGTTAGATGATACAATGCATGGGCTGTTTCCAGGTTACTCCAACAGCCAATCACAGATGCCCACTCTCTATGACAGTGTCTGTGATTGGATGTTTTGCCCCTCACCAGTGAATAATCAGGAAGTTAATGAGTGTCCCCGGGAGTACAAGTGTGCGAACCCTGTTAAGTATCAGCTGAAGTTTAATCAATGTTTTGTTTATTGTTACAGCCCCCCCAGCCACCATCCCATCAGTTTAAAGAAGGGGTTTGTACTCAAATTTGAGTCACCTGTTTGTCCCTAACTTGAACTGAAAAAGTGTAAAAAAAATATATGATATCCATAAAAATGTCAGTTTGACTTGCAAAGAACGCGGCTGCCAAATAATTTTTTTCTTTGTGCGGCCTATATAACCAGCCAAGGCTGAGACCTCTGGTTTTGAGGGACATAGGAAATAAGTGATCCTGTTTCTCAGGGCTGCAGAGTCAGAATCGATGCCCATTTTGGTGGAGTCAGAGTCTTAGTTGGAGTCGGTATAAAATGGACTGACTTCAACTCCTAAAATATATAATAAATTAGGTACAGTAGTTCAATGTAGAATGTGCTGAATATTATTATGAATTATTATTATGTTTTATCTAATATCTTAAATATTGTATCATAATAATGATTAAAGCCTGATGTTCACATTGTACAACAATAAATTTTATCACTTAAACATGAGCCATGTATTAGGAAGTCAGAGTTGGAGTCGGAATTGAATTTCAGGAAATTGAGGATCCGAGTCGGTGGTTTGGTTTACCAACGCCACAGCCCTGCAGCTTCTGTATATATTAGAGGCATTGGAATGTGTAATAATAGTAGCTCTAGTCATCAGATTCATATGATAAATAAGAACTTATTCCTGGCTTATTAACTTTTTGAAGGGCAAACAAGGTATATTTTATTATCAATATAACCTAGCAGTTTTGATAGTGTGAATTACACAATATATATATATATATATATATATATATATATATATATATATATATATATGTATATATATATGTATATACACTATCGTTCAAAACCCAGACAATTTGATGTTTCCATGAAAGCTCATACTTTTATTAATCAAATGATTTGCAAAATGAATAGAAAGTATATTCCAGGCATTGACAAGTTTAGAAATGATGATTTTTATTTGAAATAATAATTTTCTCCTTCAAACTTTACTTTAATCAAAGAATGCTCCCTTTGCAGCAATTACAGCATTGCAGTCCTTTGGCGGTACTATTTATGAAGCTGCCAGATGAAGAGCTGTGAACAGGGGCGTAACTACGACAGGTGCAGGGGTTGCAAGCGCACCTGGGCCCTGGAGCCTAGGGGGGCCCCAAAAGTCCCTTTGGCCTATAGAAAGAGACTATTGCTATTAAAGATTTGCAATAATTGGGGGCCCCATTGGAGCTCTCGCATCGGGGCCCATGAGCTTCAAGTTACGCCACTGGCTGTGAAGCATCGATTTCTCAAACTAGAGACTCTAATGTACTTGTCTTGTTGCTCAGTTGTGCAGCGGGGCCTCCACTTCTGGAATAGCCTTCATTTCTAAGAACAAGAACAGACTGTCGAGTTTCACATGAAAGTTCTCTTTTTCTGGCCATTGTGAGAGTTTCATAGAACAAACAAATGTAATGCTACAGATTATCAACCTCCTTCTCAAAGGAAGGTCAAATTTATAGCTTCACTAACCAGCCAAACCGTTTTCAGCTGTGCTAACATACTTGTACAAGGGTTTTCTAAACATCCATTAGCCTTCTTACACAGTTAGCAAACACAATGTACCATTAAAACAATGGAGTGGTGGTTGTTGGAAATGGGCCTCTATACACCTATGTAGATATTGCATTAAAAACCAGACATTTGCAGCTAGAATAATCATTTACCACATTAACAATGTATAGAGTATTTCTGATTCATTTAATGTTAGCTTCATTGAAAAAAAATGTGCTTTTCTTTGAACAGTAGTGTATATATTTATTTATTTATTATGTATGAGCTTGTTACTTCTATAGGAAACTAGTTGCATGGGTTTTCAGTGCTGTTAGGCTAGGGTCACACTAGCGTCAACCTTTTGGCTGTGGTTTCCAACTAAAACTTAGAATTCTGTAGCCTGAATGCTAGCGTTAACGTGCTGTGTTTAGGCTGCCTATATATATTCCTATGGGTACCGGTCTTCCAGCGCAGCCGGTTGCTTGACACAGAAGTAACCGATATGCGCTATTTTTGAGTGCACACGGAAACGCAGTTTGCAGCATTTTCCTGTGCGCTCAGAAATAGCGCATAACCGATGGGAGACTGATACCTATAGGAATATATAGGCAGCCTAAACACAGTGTTACAGCACATTAACGCTTGCGCTCAGGCTGCAGAATTTTAAGTTTTAGACAGAACCGTCAGCCAAGAGGCTGACGCTAGTTTGAACCTAGTCTAAGGGCCACGTTACATGCTTCAATGTTCCAGCGATCTACCCAACAATCCCACCTGGCTGGGATCGCTGTGACATCGTGATCAGGAGTAGCGAGAACGCTGGTAACCATGGTAAACAGCGGGTAACTAAGCAAAGCGCTGTGCAAGCGCTGGGAGCTTGTTCATCGTTGGTCTCCCGCTGTCACATGCGCCGATGCTGGCCGTCCAGTGGGAGACCAACGATGAATTTTTGGTCCTGGCCATTAACCAACGACCAACGATGAACGACCTCATCGTTGGTCATTGGGAAATATCACACACAACGATGTTGTTTCGACATCGCTGCAACGTCACCAAACCGATGACGTTGCAACGATATCGTAGCATGTGACGGCGCCTTAACAGTCACATTTTCACCTATTTTTATGGCTGGTTTAAAATGTTCAAGTTTTACGGTCCCATTAAGGACTGTGATGTCTGGGCCTTTGTGGGTCTCCTGATCCAGAATCAATGGCCACACGCAGAGACATGCGACTGGTCTGGATAATGTGCTCTGTGCTCAGACCTTGAATATCAGACATTTGAATCCAGCCTATATCAATCGAAAACGTGTCATCAATTTTAGCTTTATGTAGCTCCAATTTTGTTTGCTTGTTTTTCACATTTTTCTTTTTATTATACATTGAAAGGAGTGTCGGGAGATCAGATGAATGGTTTCCAGGTAAAAAAGAAAAACATTGCCTTGGTGGTCGTAAATCCATCACAGGGAAACTACACAGATTGGTGGTGCTGAATATTATGATGGTTCTTACACAAGAAACATGAAATAAACAATTACAAAATAAAATATATATATGGGTAAGCAGTGGCATAAGTAAAGTCCGAAGGGCTCCGGTGGAAAATTTGGACCTGGGCTCTCCCTTCCCCCATGCGCCCACATTGGTCAGACGTTTGGGTCAGATGTATGGGCCCAATGTAACATTTTAAATCCTATAAAGGCTCACGAATTGACCCCTCTCCCCTTCATTATGTATTAATGTCCCTCATCCTGCCATATATGGTCCTTCTCCTGGAATATGCCCTTTTTCTGGTATATATGGTCCTCCATTATAGTAGAATTCAGCCTCACAGCCCTCCATATAGTATAATACAGCCTCACAGCCCTCCATATAGTATAATGCAGCCTCACAGCCCTCCATATAGTATAATGCAGCCTCACAGCCCTCCATATACTATAATGCAGCCTCACAGCCATCCAGATAATATAATGCAGCGTCACAGCCCTTCGTATAATATAATGCAGCATCACAGCCCTTCATATAATATAATGCAGCGTCACAGCCCTTCGTATAGTACAACGCAATAATGCAGCCTCATAGCCCTCCATATAGCATACATCCTCCCCACAGTCACACTGCCCCCTGTACAACCTTCCCCATTCACCCAGTCACACTGCCCTCTGTACAGCCCTGCCCCCCACACACAGAAACACTGTCCACTGTACAGCCCCCCATACACACACAGACCCACACACACAGACACACTGCACACTGTACAGCCCCCCCATACCCAGTCAAACTGCCCCCTGTACAACCCCCCCACATACACTCACAGACACACTGCCACCTGTACAACCCTACCCTCCAACACACAGGCACACACATTCCCTCCCTTCCTCTCTCTCCCTCTCCAGAAGCTGTGAGAGGCTCTTTGGCTCGTGAATCGAGCTCACACTCACCGCTTCCGCCAGCAACTCTGTCCTGACTGTGATGGGGGTCACATGCCCTCATCACAGTGCAGCATGCAGCAGCCGTGGGAGTTTTAAAGTTACAGTGCCTGCCAGTCCTCCGGTGGACATGATCAGCCTGGGGGACTGGCCGGGCAGACCACCTTAAGGTGACATGGATGTGCGTCCACAGGGACGCACATCCGTGTACAGCAGGTGTAGGGGTCGCAGGGGTCGGTAGGTGCTGAAACTGGTCACATTTGCAACCCCTGCGACTGCACCACTGGGTATCCCCATCATCCCCTTGCACCCCCAATAGGGTAACCCCATAACACAGGGAGACACACACAAACTGAGGGACACCCACACAGAGACATATACACACACACGGGCACACACACACAGGGATACACGGACACACACAGGGACACGCACACAGGGACACACACACAGGGACACACACAGGGGCACACACAGGGACACACACACAGGGACACCATACACACAGCACAGTGCAGGCTCATACTGTGTCAGGCCTTATTATAATGATCACCTCCAGGGAGATTAGATCACGTGCAGTGATCTGGGAGTCCAGGTAGTCCTCGTACATGTTATAGTACGCTACAATCCCATCTATAGAGGCACCGCTCTCCTCTTCCTCCATCTTGCAGGCTGACATCGTCCTCAGCAACGTGTCAGGGGCTGACACCGATCCACCGACGCCGCTCTCAGCCTGCACGAGCACTGCACTCATCTCCTTGCCTACGATGCCATAAGTTTATGGTGTCGCTGTCCTGGCCAATCACAGGCCAGAAGCTGATGTCACGTGCCGACTGGCCTGTGATTGGCCGTTGGGCTTTTGATTGGCCAGGACAGCGGCGGGGGTCAGAGAGAGAACGGTGCCGAACTTTATGCAACTGGCGGCCGTGATCAGCCGCCTGGGGAATGGATGTGCGTCCTCAGGGACGCACATCCATGTAAAGCAGATACAGCCAAGGTCGCAGGGGTCAGCGGGCCCCTGTACCTCCGGGCCCGGCCGCACCTGCAACCCCTGCAACCGTGGTTGTTACGCCACTGCGGGTAAGTAATATTTCAGCAATTGTAAAATCAAGCAAGATTTGACCATTGACATTATGTTCTTTTAGTAATCTCTCAAAGATTCGGAAAATCGTCCGAAGTTCATCCAGAAAACCTGATTATTTTAAACTACATTTCATCCCATTTTTATCCATGTGTCATCCATGTCTGTTTTTTAACTAGTATGTGACATCCATGTGTGATTTATTTTTTATACATCTGCATTAAAAAATATAAAGGATAAAATACAGTTTCCTTGGTTTATAATATACCGTAAATGTATCTGTGAATATCGAATGCCGCATATTCTGTGTGGGATCTGATGTTGATTGCAGCCATAGACTTGAATGGGGAATCTCACTTGATAATTGAAAAAAAAAAAGTGTGTCACTGTGTTAAAAATCAGAGAGCTCTCATCTGCATCAGCTCTAAAGCTGGGTTTACATGGGTCTGCAAAAAATTGTCTGAGTTTCAACCAAAAACTCAATTTTTTCTTGTTTTTATGTTTGCAATCTGTGTCCAATTTTTTTCAAACAGCAACAATTATTAAACAATTACAAGAGTAAGTAAAATTTATTTTGTCAAAGAGTTATAATTTATCCATAAAAATCAAATGGTTAGGACAGAGTCGTACTGGCATGTGACTCGCACGAGTGCGCTGCGAAGAAATCTCATTGCACTCGGCTCCATGTTAAGGCCGCTTCACACGCTAGGATCTCGTTAACGATATCGTTGAAACGTCACAGATTTCTCAACGTTCTAACGATATCGTTTGTGCGTCCTTGCATGTAAACGAACGATGTAGGTTGGAAAAATCATTGGAACGTTCATCCAAAAAATGAGATCCTGACCTCAAATCTATCGTTCGTCGTCCAATTAAGGGTCTGTGAAGAAGCCACATCCTTCAGTGTGACACCTTTATGAACGATGTCGTTCATATTTCTCCTATTTCTGCCGCTATTTAACATCGTTCATACATTCTTCTCCGCATCGATCCATTGTGTGTGACAATGCACCAATGATGTCGGAAGGATCGCAGTCACGTGACATAGGTAACGATATCATTCACCTATATCCTAGCGTGTGAAGCGGCCTTAAGACAACGCTGCAGGTTACATTTGCAAGTCTTTCCTCAGCCCTAAGCAGACTAATCTCAGCATACTTCATTACACTCGCACCCATACAATTCTATGGGTGCGAGTGAAACATCCCAATGCACTCGGATGAGTTTAGAGTGTAGTGTGATAATATACGCCGAAGCAAGAAGTGGAGGAGATGGGGAGATTAATCACTGCCTCTTCTCTTCACCTCTTATCTAATCACAAGGTCATATCAGAGTATAATGACGCTCGGTTCACGATGGCAGCAGAACCTGAGCCGAGTGTTATTAGCATATCACATCTGATGCCATGCGCTAATGTGAGTCCGGCCTTATACAGTGTCTCCATATGAAATCTAGTTTTCTGCACTCATGATGGGTGGGTCTCATTCAAAACATGAAAGAAAAAAAAACAAGTGAATGCTATAATTTTTTTCCAGAAAGATACAATGAAAACGCTCATCTGCACTGCCTCACTTAATAACATTGGTTTGCGTACTGTCCATATGTCTGGCCAAAAATACACTCGTGTGAACCTACGGTAAGGTCATCTGCACACGGTATTTGATGAGTTTTTATACCTCAGGGTTTGTAAACAAAACCAGGATTGGGTGATAAATACTGAAGTAATGACATGTTTATGTGGTGCCCCTGAGGACCTGTTGCCACTAGATATCGCAGCTGCTGGGATTGTTAAATCAGTCACCCCAAAACACACACCAAACACACTCTTGATCCGAAGACCAGAGACTCTATGCCCAGCAACGGGAAGACAGGAGGAGACAAGTGGAGGGTGTGAAGTTAGGAAAGAACCCTGTTAGGGGAGGAAACAAAAGGACACAAGACAAAGTTCACAGAGGAGCACTCAGCCAAGAGACACCAGAGAGTCAAGTTCAGGTAGAAGGAGAGGTGAGAACACCATCATACAGGACTGAGAAGACAGGGACCCGGCGATCTGTGCCACCTTGAGGCTTGTCCGGGTCCCGGGCTGTAGACCGTGGTGAGAGAAGGAAGGAGTGCAAGGTGTGCTCAATTTAGCAGGGACACTGAGGGACTGGGCCGGAACCAGAGTGTCGGCTCTGCTAAAGTGGCCAGGAGGCTCTATGCTCGAACCACAAACCCCAGCTGGGTGCGGGGTCTTTATGTCCCGTGACTCAATCTCCGGCGCAGCGAAAGGAAGACCACTGTATTAGGGCTAGGGGACCTGGAAGGTCGCTCACTGAAAGTCTGTGGCCGCTGGACCGTAGCTAGCATGAGGACAGACCGAAAAGGCCCATGAGAGGAACACGAAAGAGGGGTGATTGTGATGAGCCATCCGGGCTGAGTAGACAACACCAGAGCCGTCAATGCACTGTCTCTAAACTAACCATCTGTCGAGAAAAGAGAATAAACCTGGTTAATGCTCTATGCTGTGTGAGACTGTGATTACTGCGCCTGAAGGGAGATAGACTGATTTTGTGAACCGGCAGCAGGAGACTGCCTGATTGTATCGTGAACCCTACACCCCCGACGAGCCCTGCATCACAACAGACTATTCGGTTTCCCTGGGGACCCGGTCTTCCTGTGGAGAGCTGAACCATCTACGCTGCAACTTTCATCATCCCTAGAGGTTCCAATTGCATCAGCGGCTATACCAGCCGCATCCCACGGGTGGCATCACGACACTCTTTTATTTTTGTTTTATTTTATTTTTATCTATCTTTCCAATTCTCCTTTTTAACTGCTCCCCGACGAGGGGATCACAGACCAGGTCACACCATCATGACATCCCGCAGCCCCAGACGACGCGAGAGGGCCCGGTTCCGAGTACCCCACTGTCCCCGCCAGGGGCGAGACATTTCTTTTATACTTTTTTACTGGTTGTTACAAATACTGAAGTAAAAAACTCACCAAATACTCAATGTCTGCACGTGGCCTGAGCCCTATGACTTTGGTGCGTTTTTTTATGCTGTTTTTTATGCAGCTCTTGAGAATCTGCATCAAAATCAGCATGTCTATCCTGAAATCAGCAAAGTCTATGACAGTTCAGAAATGTGTGCCCATGTTGCTTTTTTCCCTTTCTTTTTTCTGCACCAGAGATCTGCAATGAAAATAAGCCATATGAGCACAGCACTTCAGTACTATAGACCTTGTCGGCTTCAGATTAGACGTGCAAATTGCGATGCAGATTCTCAAAATCTGCTTTAAAATAAGCATCAAACAATGCACCTTGGGCGCAGCGCCTTAGAGTATGTGCATATGGCATCTTTTAAACTTTGTACATGCGAAGTTTGCCAAAATAACATTTTAGGGAGATGCCAGTTGTGTTTTTCCTGAGGCATCTTCATTGGCGCTAGCTCTGCCATTTTTGTGGCAACTTAGTCACCAGCATATTTTTTGGGGGGGATTTTAAATATTAGCAGATTCCAAGCGGAAGCTGCCCAAAGAAAAACATGCTTCTTCTTTTAACCACTTCATAACTTTTGAAGCCTGAAGAAGTAACACACTTTTTTTCCTACAAATTGTGGGGGAAAGTGGGGGTGACTCTTATGGTCCGAATATACGGGCTGTGGGACTGTGCTGTACTGAGCTGAAAGGGGGGGGGACCTAGAGTGGATGGAGGAGGCTGGCATGGGTTGAAAAAGCGACCTGTGGTCACGTTCCCCTGCTCTTTAGTCTATTGTAATATTCACTGCATCTCACTGTTCATCACCTCTCAGCACTAAGAGGTGAGTGAGGGGCAGTGTATATAACAGTACACTAAGTGTACTAACACCCCATCCTACATATAGCCCCCCATGCTGCTGCACACACTAAAATAGTAAACTGTGTAACTTACCTGTCTGGAGCACCTCTCCGTCTCTCCCTCTGAAGTATTGATGTCTTGCTGTGTGTACCAGTATCCGATCATATGATCAGCACAGCACAGTGATGACATCGCTGCGCGTCCCAGTCACAGGATTGGACACCAGCACACACAGGAAGAGATCGAGGGTACAGAGGGAGAGACGGAGGGGAGCGTCAGACAGTTATGTTACACAGTTTATTATTTTAGTGTGTGCGGCAGTATGGGGGGCCATATTCAGTGAAGGGGTGGAGGTGCAATATCCCAGGATGGGGGGATGCTATATCCCAGGATGGGAGGTGCTATATTTCAAGATGGGGGGTGCAATATCCCAGGATGGGAGGTGCTATATCCCAGGATAGGGGGGATGCAATATCTCAGGATGGGGGGTGCTATATCTCAAGAATGGGGAGGAGGTGCAATATCCAAGGATGGGGGGCATATCGGATTGGGCTATATACCAGGATGGGAGGCTATATACCAGAATGGGAGGTTATATATCAGGATAGGAGGCTATATACCAGGATGGGAGGCTATATCCAGGATGGGGGACATATATTACCTCGAAAGGGGCCAGGTATGGGCACATTACCCTCATAACAGTGTCAGCAGCATATCCCCCCTTCCCCATAACAGTTAATTATAACCACATTTTTTCTTTAATTTTTTTCCCCCTATTTTCCTCCTCTAAAATCTGGGTGCATCTTATAGTCCAAGCGCATCTTATAGTCTGAAAAATACAGTAATATATGGACACAAAGTTGTTTTCACATTACTATGCATATGTTCATTCTTTGTAACTTTTTTTTTTTTCGCTTTTTTCAGGAGGGTTCCAGGCAGAAACAACTAGAAAAAGGTGTTATGTGAACTTTAATGGGCCCGTTACACGCTACGATATAGTTAACGATATCGTTTGTACGTCACGGCTTTTTAGGTGGAGCAACGACGTAACGACGTCGTTGCGTTTGACAAGTAGAAACGATTAATGATAAGTTGACTGATCGTTGATCGGAGGTTTTTGAACCAGACCTAAAACCGTCCAACCTGCAGCATCGGTGTGTGTGACACCTTGATAACAATGTTGTTAACGACTTCGCCCATTCAGAACTGATCAAACGACCGCAAGTATCATTCGCTTGTCGCGGAATCGTTGCTGGGTCGTTAAAGATATCTGTACGTGAATTTCACTAGCGATCATTGAACGACGTTCAAGCGATCTAGGTCAAGTCAGATTGTTGGTCGGCTCTTCGACCATTGAAGCGTGTAACGGGGCCTTTAGGCTTCATTCACATGTCTCTGTTTCATGTACATGTTGTATCAGCTTTTCCACCATACAACATGAACTTATAGTCTATGGTGTTATTCACATAGTTGCATTTTTCTGGGATCATGAGTGAAGAGGACCAGAACAAGTCCTTGGGTCCTGGGTGCATGAAAAACTCATACATCACATGAATGGCCTCAAACTGCAGCCCGTGTCCTGTACGTATTTAACGTTGCAAATATAGGAGAAGCTTTGTCATTATTCTTCATTCATCCATGAAAAACACTGATGGTAAGAACGGACACACTGACTGTAGCACTAGTGACACTGTTACTTTTTCTTCACATACATGGATGGTGAATAAGGCCTAAAGGCCCCGTTACACGCTGTGATGTCCCAGGGATCCCACCAACGATAGGGGTCACTGGGACATCGCTATCTGATCGCTGGTGAGCTGTCAAACAGGCAGACTCACCAGTGATCAGCAACCAGCGAGAACAGTGGTATCCAGGGTAAACATCGTGTAACAAAGCAGAGCACTTACTTAGTTACCCGACGTTTATCCTTGTTACCAGCTTCCAGCGTGTACTGTGCGGCGCTGCAAGGTCATTGATCGTTGGTGGCCAGCACGGCGTGGTGACAGCGGGAGACCAACAATCAAAAAATGGTCCTGACCATTTACCAATGATCAGCGAGCTGATCGCTGGTCGTTGCTAAATGTCACACGCAGCAAATTTGCTATGAGGTCACTGCAACGTCACAAAAGCGGTTTAATAAGTGTATTATAATAATAATAATAATAATAAAACCGGTTATAATAAGTGTATTAATATACACTGGAAATCTAAATTAAAGAAAGCCAGATGTATTAAAAATAATAAAGAATGAATACTTACCCTGTGGCAGGTGTTCGGGGAGACAGGAGCCAACACAACCGCAGTATCAACCTGCAAGGACCTTGCGTGATGTCATCGGGCGCTGTGGATTGGTTGCTCGCGGTCATGTGATATGCGCGTCATATGATGTCACATATTACATGACCGCGAGTGGCCAATCACAGCGGCTGATGACATCATGCAAGGTCCTTGCAGCTCGTGTCCTGTGGTTGTCTTGGCTCCCGGTAACTGAAACAGCTTCGGACTGGTAAGTATTTACATTTTATTATTTTTAACATTATTTTTAACACATTTGCTTAACTTTAATTTGGGTTTTGCATTGTATATTAATACATTGCAAAATCCAAATGGGGCAGGTCACAGATGTCACAGAGGGGAGGAGGAACAGGATTCTTCCTCCCCCTCTGTGACATCAGATCCTGCAGCGCAGGCCCCATATGGGAGAAAGTGCCGGCACTGCTGCGTAAAGAATTGACATGTCAATTCTTTTTACGCCTGCGTTTTCTCCCATAAAATTGCGGTGTATTTTTACACTGTGTCTGTATCGGCAAAGTGAATTTCCCATTCACTTTCCGGCAGACACAAGGCACATTGCGCATGTAAAAACAGCATGTCAAAAATATGCAATGTGTGAATGTAGCCTAATAATGGCCTTTTATCAAAGCCAAATACCAGGAGAATTAAAAACAAAGTAGATTGATTTAGAACAAGACAAATGGAAAGAAAAAAAAATGCACTGAAAAAAAATAGATAAAAAAGAAAAATGGCAAAAAAAAAACTAATTTAGGTGATTGAAATATGCAATGTGCAATATCAAAAATGCACCAATTCCCATGGCGGGAAGTAGTCTAAGGCTATGTGCACACCTGGTGTTTTTTGATCATTTTTCCTTGCAGATTTTGGAAAATCAACAAGGGAAAACACATCCCAGCAAAGTGAATGAGAATCCTGAAGTGCTGTGCATGCTCCAGGCTTCTTCCTTGTAGATTTTTAGTGAAGAAACAGAAGCAACATGCTAAGTCTGTCTGCGATAAAAACAGGAAAAACACACAGAAAACGCACTAAAAATGATAAAAAAAAAACAGATTTATTTCTGCCAGGAGATGCAGATTAGCTGCAGGAATAACCTGCTAGGTGTGCACTAGCCTAACATCTCCATCATTGGATTAACATGCAGTGTTGACAAAATACAAGTAATGCCATTTTGTGCAACCATTGCACATTGCTTTGGTCCATTAGTGAAGTTATTTTTCCCATGTTTTTATGGATGATTCACATTAAAGTTAGTGTTAGTGAAGTGGCCACATCTAGTAGAAATCTAAATGGCCCTCTGTTTTATATATAGCTAATCCCAGGTGTTACACATGGCCTCCATCGAATAGCATGCATCTATGTACAGGCTTGTCCTCAGTCTAGATGTGGTGTTGTTCATAGCAACCAGACTCTGCCTATAATGAAAGGAAACTTATGATTGGTTGTTATGGGTAGCTCCTCCCCTTTGTGTCACTGCTATAAATAAGGAGCAGCTGCAAAATACAGTAAATGCAGCGATGCGGACAGGCTGCATAGGATAGTGCTGCTGGATAGGAGATTATTATTATTATTATTATTATTATTATTATTATTATTATTATTATTATTAACAATGTCATACTAATTATATTATAATTATAATATTTATTCATATTTTAGTTATAATAGAATTTATATGTTTTATAATATAATTACAATAATTATATTATTAATTATTATATATATTAATATAATAGTATAATAATGATAATAATAACCAATAATATGAATGTGCTGATGACATGTAGATCTCAGTACCGGCTTGCACCCCATAATCTGCTGCTCCCCCCATCTAGTGCACAGCAGCCGTCTGCAGGGATCTGCTCAGTGACAGCAGCAGATCTGTATCTGTGCAGCCATCCGCGGATTAGGGAGATAATGTGCAGAACCCAGTGACCCCCTTGTAATAATAAATAGTGAGAGATAAACCAGGGCAGAGCTGTAGGTGGCCAGCTAGGCTACAAGGAAAGGAGCCATCAGAAACAATGGGAGCCCCGGCCTGCCCATCACAGATCGTGCCCAGGAGATCCTCCATACCATCAATACTGCACAGATCTAGATACACACAATAGGAGAAAATAGGTAGAATGAGAATCTACTAATAATAAGAATAATAGAAGGCTGAAGCAAAAGGTTGATTGTATCTGTGCCTGTCTGCTGGCAGTAGTGATTGTAGATGGAAATATTCGTTATTGGCATTATTAGATTACTATTATTTGTTGTTGTTATTCTTCTTATTATTATTAGACAAGTTTTGATCACCATGGACTACTGCTGCTTGTTTTAAATCCACTTCAAATTGTAAGTAATATTTCTAATACAATAGAATAGTGTCAGGGAAAGTAGTTATCTAAATAGCAATAAAAAAATATTCTATCATAAAAAACGTCAACTACATAATTTATTTAAATTTTTCTTAACTTGATCCAAATCACTATGATAATTTGTATTACACTACTATTTATACTTGTAATATTATCATAATAGTCTTTTTTTTAAAAGAGACGTCTGCAAATCATTTCTTACTATCATTCAGATAGGTTCACATTGCCTTCCAAGAAGAATATTATTAATAAAAGAAGGTTATTATTAATAATAATTTATTTATGTTTTCATTTTTGGTGTCTGTTTTGACTATCTTTTAGTTAATGATTAAATAATAATAATATATTATTTATTTTTTCAGTTTTGATGTCTGCTTTCACTATCTGTTGCTTAATGATTAAATAATAATATAATAAAATAGTAATAATAATATTAATAATAATATATTATTTTTTTTTATTTTTGATACCTGCTCTGACTATCTGTTACTTAATAATTAAATAATAACATAATAATGTAATAATAATATATTATTCATTTTTTCATTTTTGGTGTTGTTTTGACTATCTGTTACTTAATGAATAATAATAATAATAATAATAAGAAGAAGAATCATATATTATTTATGTTTTCATTTTTGGTGTCTGATTTGACTATCTCTTACTTAATGAATAAATAATATAATAACAATAATAATAATAATAAATATTATTTATATTTTCATTTTTGGTGTCCGATTTAACTATCTGGTACTTAATGATTAAATAATAATATAATAATGTATTATTTCTTTTTTTCATTTTTGATGTTGCTTTGACTATCTGTTACTTAATGATTACATAATTATATTATAATAATATATTTTTTTCCTTTTTGGTGTTGCTTTGACTATCTGTTTTTTAATGATTACATAATTATATCATAATATATATCTTTTTTTTCATTTTTGGTGCTGCTTTGACTATGTTACTAAATGATTGAATATCACAAAGTTAGTAAAAGGGCTAATCTAATCTATCTATTATCTATCTACTATCTATCTATCTATCTATCATTACTATAAATCTATCTATAATCTATCTATCTACGGGCCACGTCACACACACAGATATTGGGCAGATATTGTTCGCAGATCTCTGTTGCAGTGAATCATGGACACATGGTTCATTTTGTGGCTGTGACAAATGGAGCAATCTGTCCATGATTCACTGCAACCAAGATCTGTGAACAATATCTGCCAATATCTGTGTGTGTGACCCCAGCTATCTATCATTATCTATCTATCTATCTATCTATCTATCTATCTATCTATCTACGTCTGTCTGTCTGTCTGTCTGTCTATCTATCTGTCGCTCTCTAAAATCAATACAACGTGCAACCCTTATATAAAGAAGAATTTATTCGCAGAAATATCTAATCTTTTTGAAGAAACAAAAAAATATATATAAATTTGTAATATAAATCTATATATCTGAAAATGAAGTAACCCTCAGTCAGGACTTCCAAAGCCCTTCCCAAAGAAGGTTCCTCATATATACACATAAATGTACAAAATGACACAAAATGTTCGGAGAGTTCTTGGACCAGCAAGACTCCAGCACGACATGTCGAGTTAAATAGAAAGGCTTAGTCCATTTGGTCAGGTGATATTCTTGTTTGTTATACTGAGATGTCCCTTTCTGCAGCTTGTCCATCCATCAGTGGTCATGATGCCGTGGTGCCACACAAGCGACTTGTGCCCACCACCTCCTTAAGGTCACTTTCAGGCTTTCCAGCCACCATAAAGGGCCAGGTCTGTCAAGAAAAGAGATTACCCACAGATCAGTACAGACAGCAGCATATCTCTTAACATTTAACCCCATAATGTTCCCATAGCTGTAGGTTGGGGTGAGAAGACCTCTATCCAGATCTCCAAAATAGATTGTCCAAGATCAAAGCTTTTATCTGCACAATATGGCTTATTTCGATCTGTTATTCACCTTTTCACTTTACTGAATGTTAGAAACCTAAATGAACACATCCATATTATTAATATACCAACTGCGGCAACAATATTAATAGCAACAATAATGAATATGAGTAGTGATACTTCCACTACTACTACTAATCATAATAGCCATAATGCACGATTAATAATACACTATCAACAGCAACAATATTAATATTATTATTGTTAGTAATAGTAGTAGTAGAAGTAATAGTAATATCAATAAGACAATTACAATTACAAATTGTTATTACTATTGAAAATAATCATCATGTACAATTACTGATAATTTGATAATTGCTCTGATGAGAATACTTGGAATTACTATTATTATTATTTGCATTCCAATACTCATTATTGTACTGTTTACTCTTAATTTCATTATCCCCAGCAGTTTTCTTCCTTCCAGCATTTAACACCGATATCTGTTTTATAAACATGGGCTCCTGCTTTTTTTTTCTTAGAGTTCTGGAAGTGCTGATAAAAACATTCCTGCCTTCAAGAAATCCCCCAGATTCATTATTTACAGCGAGGGGAGATAATGGTCAAATCTGGGGAGTGAAGGCTCTTCTAGCAGTAGGTGGTGAAGTCACATTTCCAGGAGGGTTAGCTGAATGTTCTACTACTTATATGTTTACTAGCCCTATGACAACTACAATGAGAACAAGCCACAATAGCTCTCAGCTGAAAATGTACAGGAGATAGATAGATAGATAGATAGATAGATTGATAGATATAGATAGAAATATAAAATAATAACAACATAATAATAATAATATAAGACTAATCATAAATACATATTTGATATGGGATACATTTGTTATTATATAAATATGTTAGGTACATGCATAGATATAGATAGATATTAGATAGATAGATAGATAGATAGATAGATAGATAGATAGATAGATAATATTAGATCGATAGATAGATAGATGCATAGCTAGATAATTATAAGGCAGTATAAGACTGATCTTATACATACCATAGACAGAAAGTTAGATATGCAATACTTAGACCTATAGATAGATAAATAGCTATAACAGACATATGAAATAGATAGATCTATAAATAGCTATTACAGACATATGAAATAGATAGATCTATAAATAGCTATTACAGACATATGTAATAGATAGATCTATAGATAGATACATAGCTATAACAGACATATGTAATACCACTTATAGATAGATAAATAGCTATAACAGATATATTTAATACATAGACCTATAGATACATAAATAGCTTTAACAGACATATGTAATACATAGTCCTATACATAGATAAATAACTATAACAGACATATGTAATACCACTTATACATAAATATCTATAACAGACATATATAATCCATAGACCTATAGATAATATCTAAGACATATGTAATACATAGTCCTATAGATAGATAAGTAGCTATACAAGACATAGGTAATAGACCTATAGATAGTTAATATCTATAACAGACATATGTATTAGATCTATAGATAGTTAATATCTATAACAGACATATGTAATAGACCTATAGATAGTTAATATCTATAACAGACATATGTAATAGACCTATAGATAGTTAATATCTATAACAGACATATGTAATACATAGTCCTATAGATAGTTAATATCTATAACAGACATATGTAATACATAGTCCTATAGATAGTTAATATCTATAACAGACATATGTAATAGATAGACGTATAGATAGATAAGTAGCTATAACAGACATATGTAATCCATAGACCTATAGATAGTTAATATCTAAGACATATGTAATACATAGTCCTATAGATAGTTAATATCTATAACAGACATATGTAATAGATAGACCTATAGATAGTTAATATCTATAACAGACATATGTAATAGATAGACCTATAGATAGTTAATATCTATAACAGACATATGTAATAGATAGACGTATAGATAGATAAGTAGCTATAACAGACAATCATCTCCAGTGGAGCAGCTGTACTCACCAGGTTAACAGGATGGATGTACCCATTCTCGTACTTGTCATTGGCTAAGATCTGCCTTAGGTGAGCTATATAACTTGATGCCAGCCTCAGGGTATCTAGCTTGGAAAGTTTGGTATCTGGTGGTACCCATGGTAGAGTGGTCTTGAGCCTGGAGAAAGCCTTGCTGAGCACCCTCATCCTGGCCCTCTCCCTGGCATTGGCCGCATTCCTCTGGACCTGCTTTCCTTCATGATTGACCCCACCACTCAGAGGACTTTTCTTCCTTGGGGTCTTCCTCCTCTTCCCTGTAGCTCCTCTGGCTTTCTTAGGAGATCCATTGTCACACACTGAACTTTCCTCATTGCTGTCATTGGAGATTCCAAAGTCCTTGCTAGAATCCAGTTTCATGGCATCACAATCCAACATTTCCACCTCCTGGAAGTCCTCTACATCACTCAGGGAGCCCGTAGACATTGCTGTCCCTGCTCTCCTGTGGTCCAGGTGTGAGTGGATGCAGGAGAATAATAGGGGATGTGTCTGATTACAGGGGACACGCCTGTTCCAGTGTTTGTCTTAGGAGGAGAGCAGTGGAATTTGGTGTGGACAGTAGTCACTTATTTATGGGATGGAGGGAGGAGAGAGGCCGGACTAATGATACCAGGAGGAGGAGGAGGACAGGGTCTACTCTGTGTCCTGCCAGCCCACGGATTCCTCCCTCTGCTCATCACTAGCTTGCAAGACTCATGGAATTTCAACATTAATACACTTTTCATCTATTAAACTGTAAAATATTGACATCACCTAATATATGCTTCATTTGTGCCTAAATCATACAGGAACATAAAACAGCCAGCTATCACATAAGGAGAGGATAAAGCAATGCATGTAAGGGGACTTTATGTAAATCTACTCATTAGTAAAGTCACTCTCATTAAGACATAGAAACATGTTTAATGCAACCGACAGGAACATTGTATGAAGTATACTGAGATGTGAACACAAGGTGCCCAGCTAAACTCTAGTAATGTCCTCTAGTGTCTCCTGGATGACTGAGGTCAGAGGCCATGTAACCTCATCATTAGGTGACCAGGGCAAAAACAACAAGCCAGAAGATCTACCACTCACATAACAGTAGAGAAGGGGACATTCGGGGATACAGGGAGATATATATGTATGTTTGCAGCATAAAAACATCACTACTATTAATATTAGTTATGTTCTTTTCAGTGATTTTAAGACTTGCATATTCATTGTTTTATTTCTCCTATTTATTGGCCATTTTAGTTTTAAGACCACTGATTGTCATTTATAGCCAGCACTTTCCTGTCTCTGAAATATACAGCAATGAAAGAGGCAGAATCCAACTCCTATTACATTTCATTGTCACTTAGTATACCAAATAGGCTGATGGGGTAAGATGTGTGTTGTACTGTAAAAAGGCAGTAATGACAAAGCCAGAGAATGATATGATGGGACTATATATTCACATGATATCATACTTGTCATCAGCAATGTCCTAGGCACATCCCCTTCTGTGTCAGCTGAGATATAGATGTATATAGCCACCCAGATGGACAGTATAAACACATCCACATAGCACTAGACAGATATATGATAGATACATATGAATTAGATAAATACATACAGAAACCAAAGGTGCATATATAGCAATATATTACTAAACAGATAAACATTTATAGCATAATGGCTAAATAAATAGTCTGACTTCTTCCCAAGAAAGAGTTGACAATACTCAATGAGGAAACCTGGATTAGTGAAATAGAATACAGTTCTGATATTTTATTTTCTATAGTAAAAATAATTAATTTATGTATTCAGTATAGCATACATTATATCATATGACATATATATATATGTAAGGAGTTTGGGTGTTCTACCTGTGTTTGTGTGGGTTTGATCCAGATACTTTGGTTTCCTCCACTCAAAAGACTGATAGGGAATTTAGATTGTGAGCCCCAATGGGGACATTATTGTTGATGTATGTAAAGGGCTGTGGAATTAATGGTGCTACATAAGTGAATAAATATTATTATTATTATATACCTAATATCTGCAAATCTATATTTTGCTTCATAGTTGACACCACTAGAAATAATTTTGCATATAGGCAATATGTATAATTTTTTTTAGAAGGTGAAAAAGGAATGGAAACATTGTATTCATAACAGTAATTGTTATTAATCATCCGCATTTCCTTCTTCTTTATCTCCCCCTTGTATGTGATCTTTAATGTCTGCAAGCCAAATGCAGAAATGATGCTCTAATGCTGCATTTGAGAATATATATATATATATATATATATATATATATATATATATGACTTCTCTGGACCTTGTGAATGCTCATATCTGCACCAGAAAGCGAGAGGATTATTCTGAAAGACATCCCTATTACTTTGTAACATATTAGCACAGCAGGAAGATTGTCAAGTGTTTACAGTATCACTGCTTCTACCCAGTTTATAAGTGGGGGGGATCTGTGGATTTTACCTAGTTGACTGAATATATAAATATAACCTTAAGAAAATATTGTCTACATTTCCATCTAGTTCAATTAACTTTGGTCAATTTTTTTAGTATTTGTTGTACATTGATGTATACAACACCTACTTCACCAAATATATGTACAGCTACATGCCCAAAAAAAGTATAGTCCTATAGAAGAATATACGCATAAGCTTCTATTGTGCAGTCTTGTTTTTTAGTAAACATGTCACAGGCTTATGTTTTTGTAGGTTTTGAGCTTTTGGGTTCCATTATAGGGATGAGTAAAGCTAAACTGGTGGCAGTGTCAGACCTGTCACATAACGTTATTAGCAACAGACATTATTGAGTAACTTGGGGTCTATAGGTGTCTGTCAAAATGTCCCTTATTTTTCCAGATCATACAGCCCAGCATTCTGCTTTGTCTTTATTTCTCGGAATCCACATTGAAGGCTTTTAATGGAGTCTCCAATGCAGATGTGAGCCTTGCCTTACAGATAGATGAACCATAAATCATAGGTACAGTATATGTTTGCATACACACAGTATATGTTTACATTTCCATACATTTGGATCTATCTGAATGAAAAAACAAAATGTAAGTTCTTTTTATAAAACAGATTGAAACCATCAAATAGATCTACTGTTATGTATATTATTAATATATTGATTTGACTGATCCAATGAAAAGTAAACTGTAGCTACAGTACCTTTTTATGTATCTTTCATGTATCTTTGTATCATGTATTTCCCTTTTCGTGTATGATTTTCCGCAGTATATTTACAGATAAATAAATAATTACATATCGGGTTTAGGTTAGGGATGGGCGAGTATACTCGCTACTATTCGGTACTCGCCGAATATACGGTATTCGGGTACTCGCTACTCGCCAGTAAATTAGGATTACTCGGGAGTAGCAAGTACCGAGTATTTTGCAGTGTATCAATAAATACACTGCAAAAGTCCTGTAAAAGAGAGAAAGTTGTTAAAAAAAAAAAAATCGGATACTCACCTTAACCGACGGCTGTACCGGGACTGTCCGATGCACATCTATTCATGGAAAAGGACCTTTCACTCTCCCAGCCAATCAGATGCTAGGAGAGATCTGGCCAATCAGATGCCGCCACATCACAATCACGTGATCGCTAGCAGCCACCTGAATGGCCAGATGGAAAGGTCCTCTCAGGTACACCGAGGACCTTTCCATCTGGCCAATCAGGTGGCCGCTAGCGATTACGTCATTGTGACGTGGCGGCATCTATGGCCAGATCTCTCCCAGCCATCTGATTGGCTGAGAGAGTGAAAGGTCCTTTAACATGAATAGATGTGCATTGGCCGGTCCTGGGACAGCCGTCGGTTAAGGTGAGTATCCGATTTTTTTATTTTTTAACCACTTTTCCTCTCTTTTACAGGACTTTTGCAGTGTATCTATTGATACACTGCAAAAGTATTCGGAATTGCTATACTCGCAACAAGTAGCGAGTACCGCTACCTACTCATTGCGGGTATAGCGATTCCGAATAGTACGGTACTCGCCCATCCCTAGTTTAGGTCACACAAGTGGTGAGAATATGACTTTACTTACTGCAAATATCCAACATTGAATAGTGATTGCTATCTGGTTAGCTGAAACAACAGAAGGAAAATGATGGAGGAACTGATCCCATTGATTACAATAGGACCTTTTCCACCTGTCTTATTCATCAGTTGTTGCTATATAAAGTAGAATATCTGTGGTACCAATAAAGAATGAGTATAGAGGTAGTAGAAGGGAAGCAAATATTTTCAGTCATCGTCTCATCCATACAAATAATACATTGTATTGTCTGATACGTATGTCATATGAATATAAACCTTGGGGGCTGGGTGAGGGTAAGAAGCTTCTTCATGGAAATTATACTGCTATATCATATCTGAAAGGTAGCCATTTCAAATACCATTTTACTAAAACTTATGGTAGGGATGAAAGACACAATTTACTTTGTTGTAACAGATGCATATGTAATATAATGAATGACAGGTTATGTTAGATTGACCTTTAGGACCTAAATGGTTGCACTACATCCCCAAGTCACAATACCCTGTATCCCAAATGCAGAAATTCCTAACAGGTGCAGAATCTCCAACTTCTACAAACACGGTTAATTGTGATGAAGGTTCTATTACATCTATATGCAGAGCATTGTAATACAGGGTTTGATTTGGCCCATTCAGACATGTCAATAATCAGGGAATGAGCCTTGGTAGAAAATGTGTTCTCAACTCTCAGCCCTTGTAAACAGGCTGACAAACACCCACTGAACAGGCAAAATGCTTGTCTGTGAGGAGCAATGAGTTTTTTAACCTGGTTTAGAAATCATCAATATTGGCAGCACTGCACCCCATGTAAACATAGGTGCTGCCAATAACATGATATTCTCAGAAATCATCAATATTGGCAGCACACCACCCTGTGTAAACAGATGTGCTGTCGATATACCATGACAGTCTTACAAATCATCAATATTGACAGCACAGCACCCTGTGTAAACAGATGTGTTGCCAATAACATGACAGTCTTAGAAATCATCAATATCGGCAGCACACCACCCTGTGTAAACAGATGTGCTGTTGATATTCCGTGACAGTCTTAGAAATGATCAATATTGACAGCACACCACCCTGTGTAAACAGATGTGCTGTCGATATTCCGTGACAGTCTTAGAAATCATCAATATTGACAGCACACCACCCTGTGTAAACAGATGTGTTGCCAATACCATGACAGTCTTAGAAATCATCAATATTGGCAGCACACCACCTTGTATAAACAGATGTGCTGTCAATACCATGACAGTCTTAGAAATCATCAATATTAGCAGCACATCACCCTGTGTAAACAGATGCGCTGTCGATACCATGGTAGTCTTAGAAATCATCAATATTAGCAGCACATCACCCTGTGTAAACAGGTGCGCTGTCGATACCATGGCAGTCTTAGAAATCATCAATATTAGCAGCACACCACCCTGTGTAAACAGATGTGCTGTCGATACCATGACAGTCTTAGAAATCATCAATATTAGCAGCACATCACCCTGTGTAAACAGATGTGCTGCTGATACCATGGCAGTCTTAGAAATCATCAATATTAGCAGCACATCACCCTGTGTAAACAGATGTGCTGTCGATACCATGGCAGTCTTAGAAATCATCAATATTAGCAGCACATCACCCTGTGTAAACAGATGTGCTGTCGATACCATGGCAGTCTTAGAAATCATCAATATTAGCAGCACATCACCCTGTGTAAACAGATGTGCTGCTGATACCATGACAGTCTTAGAAATCATCAATATTAGCAGCACACCACCCTGTGTAAACAGATGTGCTGCTGATACCATGACAGTCTTAGAAATCATCAATATTAGCAGCACATCACCCTGTGTAAACAGATGTGCTGTCGATACCATGACAGTCTTAGAAATCATCAATATTAGCAGCACATCACCCTGTGTAAACAGATGTGCTGTCGATACCATGGCAGTCTTAGAAATCATCAATATTAGCAGCACATCACCCTGTGTAAACAGATGCGCTGTCGATACCATGACAGTCTTAGAAATCATCAATATTAGCAGCACACCACCCTGTGTAAACAGATGCGCTGTTGATACCATGACAGTCTTAGAAATCATCAATATTAGCAGCACATCACCCTGTGTAAACAGATGTGCTGTCGATACCATGACAGTCTTAGAAATCATCAATATTAGCAGCACACCACCCTGTGTAAACAGATGTGCTGCTGATACCATGGCAGTCTTAGAAATCATCAATATTAGCAGCACATAACCCTGTGTAAACAGATGTGCTGTCGATACCATGGCAGTCTTAGAAATCATCAATATTAGCAGCACATAACCCTGTGTAAACAGATGTGCTGTCGATACCATGGCAGTCTTAGAAATCATCAATATTAGCAGCACATCACCCTGTGTAAACAGATGCGCTGTCGATACCATGACAGTCTTAGAAATCATCAATATTAGCAGCACACCACCCTGTGTAAACAGATGCGCTGTCGATACCATGACAGTCTTAGAAATCATCAATATTAGCAGCACATCACCCTGTGTAAACAGATGTGCTGTCGATACCATGGCAGTCTTAGAAATCATCAATATTAGCAGCACACCACCCTGTGTAAACAGATGCGCTGTCGATACCATGACAGTCTTAGAAATCATCAATATTAGCAGCACATCACCCTGTGTAAACAGATGTGCTGTCGATACCATGGCAGTCTTAGAAATCATCAATATGAGCAGCACATCACCCTGTGTAAACAGATGTGCTGCTGATACCATGACAGTCTTAGAAATCATCAATATTAGCAGCACATCACCCTGTGTAAACAGATGTGCTGTCGATACTATGGCAGTCTTAGAAATCATCAATATTAGCAGCACATCACCCTGTGTAAACAGATGTGCTGTCAATACCATGACAGTCTTAGAAATCATCAATATTGGCAGCACACCACCCTGTGTAAACAGATGTGCTGTCGATACCATGGCAGTCTTAGAAATCATCAATATTAGCAGCACACCACCCTATGTAAACAAATGTGCTGTCAATACCATGACAGTCTTAGAAATCATCAATATTAGCAGCACATCACCCTGTGTAAACAGATGTGCTGTCGATACCATGGCAGTCTTAGAAATCATCAATATTAGCAGCACATCACCCTGTGTAAACAGATGTGCTGTCGATACCATGACAGTCTTAGAAATCATCAATATTAGCAGCACATCACCCTGTGTAAACAGATGTGCTGCTGATACCATGACAGTCTTAGAAATCATCAATATTAGCAGCACACCACCCTGTGTAAACAGATGTGCTGTCGATACCATGGCAGTCTTAGAAATCATCAATATTAGCAGCACATCACCCTGTGTAAACAGATGTGCTGTCGATACAATGGCAGTCTTAGAAATCATCAATATTAGCAGCACATCACCCTGTGTAAACAGATGTGCTGCTGATACCATGACAGTCTTAGAAATCATCAATATTAGCAGCACATCACCCTGTGTAAACAGATGTGCTGCTGATACCATGACAGTCTTAGAAATCATCAATATTAGCAGCACATCACCCTGTGTAAACAGATGTGCTGCTGATACCATGACAGTCTTAGAAATCATCAATATTAGCAGCACACCACCCTGTGTAAACAGATGTGCTGTCAATACCATGACAGTCTTAGAAATCATCAATATTAGCAGCACATCACCCTGTGTAAACAGATGTGCTGCTGATACCATGACAGTCTTAGAAATCATCAATATTAGCAGCACACCACCCTGTGTAAACAGATGTGCTGCTGATACCATGACAGTCTTAGAAATCATCAATATTAGCAGCACACCACCCTGTGTAAACAGATGTGCTGTCAATACCATGACAGTCTTAGAAATCATCAATATTAGCAGCACATCACCCTGTGTAAACAGATGTGCTGTCAATACCATGACAGTCTTAGAAATCATCAATATTGGCAGCACATCACCCTGTGTAAACAGATGTGCTGCTGATACCATGACAGTCTTAGAAATCATCAATATTAGCAGCACACCACCCTGTGTAAACAGATGTGCTGTTGATACAATGACAGTCTTAGAAATCATCAATATTAGCAGCACATCACCCTGTGTAAACAGATGTGCTGTCAATACCATGACAGTCTTAGAAATCATCAATATTAGCAGCACATCACCCTGTGTAAACAGATGTGCTGTCAATACCATGACAGTCTTAGAAATCATCAATATTGGCAGCACATCACCCTGTGTAAACAGATGTGCTGCTGATACCATGACAGTCTTAGAAATCATCAATATTAGCAGCACACCACCCTGTGTAAACAGATGTGCTGTTGATACAATGACAGTCTTAGAAATCATCAATATTAGCAGCACATCACCCTGTGTAAACAGATGTGCTGTCGATACCATGGCAGTCTTAGAAATCATCAATATTAGCAGCACACCACCCTATGTAAACAAATGTGCTGTCAATACCATGGCAGTCTTAGAAATCATCAATATTAGCAGCACATCACCCTGTGTAAACAGATGTGCTGTCGATACCATGGCAGTCTTAGAAATCATCAATATTAGCAGCACACCACCCTATGTAAACAAATGTGCTGTCAATACCATGACAGTCTTAGAAATCATCAATATTAGCAGCACACCACCCTGTGTAAACAGATGTGTTGTCGATACCATGACAGTCTTAGAAATCATCAATATTAGCAGCACACCACCCTGTGTAAACAGATGTGCTGTCAATACCATGACAGTCTTAGAAATCATCAATATTAGCAGCACACCACCCTGTGTAAACAGATGTGCTGTCGATACCATGGCAGTCTTAGAAATCATCAATATTAGCAGCACATCACCCTGTGTAAACAGATGTGCTGTCGATACAATGGCAGTCTTAGAAATCATCAATATTAGCAGCACATCACCCTGTGTAAACAGATGTGTTGCCAATAACATGATAGTCGTAGAAACCGTCATTGTTGCCTGAATACCGCCCCATGTAAACAGATGTGCTGCTGATACCATGACAGTCTTAGAAATCATCAATATTGGCAGTACAGCGCTCTATGAAAACAATGTGCTGCCAATAACAGGACATTCTTAAAAACCATCTCTGTTGCCAGAACACCGCCCCATGTAAACAGATGTGCCGCCGATACCATGACATTCTTAGAAATCATTATTATTGGCAGCAGACTGCCCTGTGTAAACAGATGTGCCACCAGTTAACATAAAATTTTATGAAGAGAATGATTGTATTTATGATTGTTCTGTATGCATATAATATTCATCTACATGTGTAATAGGCCACTAAACAGCTGCCATGCCATATCTACCTGCAAACTCCAATTGTACTCCTTGGTGAACAGACACTGGTTTTACTGGAGTCGATACATTGCTTTGGAAATAATTCAATAAAATACATTTTGTACACTGCCTTGTTTTTTTAGTTAATATAGTGCACCTCAGATTGATGTCCAGTGCCTTACCCCCAATATTTTATAGCTGTTACTATTTTTTTTTTACTAAATCCTATATAAAGTATTTGTTTATGCTGTAAGGTTTCTATCTTTATATATGTTACATTTCATAGACGGGTCTCTAACTCCTACAGAATACTGTTTATTATGATGGCAGCAATCTAATGCCTACTGTAAAATACACTCTTTGCTGAATATGGCATTTGTTTATGTCTACATGTGTATTTCCAATCAGTGAGACTTTAAAGAGGTGGTCTGAAGGCTAAATCATTTTTCTACCAAATCGAATGACGTAACTTGTGTGGGCTTTACTGATGTCTGAACAACGCGTCCTGACCATCTGCTCTGCCATGTTGCCAGCTGGCATGCGGGGATAGATCAGTGACCAGACCAGACCCTAAAAGGGGTGTCACTGATGAGTTTTGTTTCAGTGAGGGGACGGGTCTATGGCTTCTGCCCTCTAATGATGCTTCATTTGAGTATCCCAGCATGCACTTGGATTCTCACGCAAAGAGTCATAGACAGGAAGTAGGAAAAAAAATCAATATTAGTTAGATATTGAAGTAAGGCTGGCTTCACACGACGGTTTTCAGCATCAGGTTGTGTCCGGTTTGAACCGGACACAACCTGATCCGGTTTTGCCTCCCATGTATTCCTATGGTGCTGGATTGGTCCTATTTGGCCATCCAGTTTTGTGTATTTTGTGCCTGATCCAATTTTGTCCGGTTTTTCCCCGTCCCCAAAACTGGAGCCTGCAGTATTTTTTGGCTCCAGTGCAAAAATTGAACAAAACAGGACAGAAACAAATCTGGGCGATCTGGCACCCATAACATGGGAGTCTATGGGTGCCGGATCCGGGAAAAATCGGATTCAATTTTTTCAACAGAGCATGCTCAGAAATCCTGATGTTCTAATTTCAGCACCATGGACAGCAGTATTTCATGCACAGTCTGTGAATTCAGCACCAAGGACAGCGGCAGAGCAGACACAGGCAGACTTCATGGCCATAGACAGCAGCAGAAAACGAATCATGCAAAACACAGGATTGGAGGCACATTTGGCCACACTTTGCGAACATCCTATGCTTTCAGGTTATGTCCGTTGGATCCTGCAAAAAACAGGATCCAACCTGACAGACAAAAACTGTGGTGTGAAGCCAGCCTTAAGACCCCGCCACAGACTACAATGTCCCAGCGATCCGACCAACATTGTGGATCGCTGGGACATCGTTAGCTGATCACTGGTGAGCTGTCACCCAGGCAGACTCACCAGCGATCAGCGTTCAGCGAGAATGCTGGTAACCAAGGTACACATGGGGTAACAAAGCGCAGCGCTGCGCATAGTTACCCGACGTTTATCTTGGTTACCATCTCCCAGTGCTTGCTTGCGTTAACGATATCGTAGTGTGTGACGGGCCTTTAGTCAACAGTAGGGATTTTTAATGCAATCTTATTAACAAATAGTTTAGATTACTTCATTAAATAGACAATAGATAAAATTTGTTTAGCCTTCGGATCAACACTTTCATACATGAACTTTGCAAATTTTGCTTCAGCACAGTCAACATTGTAATTTATTTTCCTTAGACATACTATTGGATATTGAAAGTTATATTTTCAATTAGAGAGCTCTTAAAAACTGTACTTTACATTCATTAAATGGCAACGCAATGTTCCACCTAAATTACAAAGCCCCTATCACATCTGTAACATTTTGGTAGACCCAAATAAAGGGCCCGTTACATAGTACGACAGTGTTAACAATATCGTTGATACGTCAAGGCTTTTGGGGCGGTGCAACGATGTCGTAGCGTGTGACACGTACATACGACTAACGATAAGTCGCTGATCATTGATCGCAGGTTTATGATCAGGACCACAAATCAGTCATTGATCGTACGTTCGATCTGCTGCATCGCCGTGTGTGACACCGTGATAACGATTTCGTTTACGACTTCGCCTATTCAGAACTAAAGGACGTAGGTGACCAAACGACCGCAAGTATCATTCGCTTGTCGTGGAATTGTTGCTGCGTCGTTCACTATATTTGTACGTGTGACAGCTCACCACCGATAAATGAACGACGTTCAAGTGATCCAGGTCAAGTCGGATCGTTGGTCGCATCGCTGAGACATTGAAGTGTGTAACAGGCCCTTTAATCCTCCCACTTTATGCCTTCATGTCCCAACAATTAAATTTACAATGTAGAAATTAATAGTAACAAAAAAATGGAGCAATCAGCTCACCTGTCTGGTGCTTTGCAAAAATCCCTCTGTAATAATATGGGTGAATCCACTAAAAGCCAGCAATTGTAGTATTCCATCAAATAATAAGTTTATTGGTCTGATTAAAAGCATGAGTGTCAAAGAGCGGCAACAATGATAATTCAAATATATATAACAATGGTAGAGAATGGACACACATCTAACCAGAAACTAGTGGCTCAGATGCCTGATGTGCATCCAATCTCTACCATTGTGTGATAAATTTTAATTATATTAGTTGCTGCTCTTTGCTTAGCTTATAATCTGAACTCTAAAATTATTTTTTTTATGGAATACTATGAATGCTGACTACATGGATTTACTAAATTGTAGCAAATTCTTTATCTTGAGCAACCTGAAATATAGGTTGTGTCTTAAAATATCATATAATAAATCTCAGGAATTACTCATCTGTCATGGGATTTACTGTCTATTAAGAAAGAAAAACACTACAAGGACATAAAATTTGCAAACTCACCATAAACAACCAAAAGATCTGATATCCAATGCACTTAGCAGGACACAGCAGGCCCTAGTGATAAATGCAACACAGGTGCATAATATAGGTGCAGCTATCACTCTCAGCCTATCATGACATGGGGGAGATGATTGGTGGTATTTTAAATGCACCCAGATGAGGTTTCCATAGGGTGTCAATCACACAAGTGACTCGCCCAGGGCATGGTACTCAGCACTCAGTCTCGATCAGGGATGTCACGGGTGGCTTGCCCGGGGCCGTGGACCTGGCAGTCAATTAATAAAGGGGGTGAATAGATATGGGATAATTTTTTGTCTTCGTGACTCCACCTGCTGAGTCTGGTGATGCCCACCAGCGCTGCCACAGTCCTCCGGTGATTGGTGGTATTGCGGCTTAGATGGATTAGTCCTCGCAGGCGGGACTGAACCACGGGGCAGTGATGCTGTAAAGCAAACAGTTTGTTTTGAAAGGATGCAGCAGAGTCGGGACTTCACTTCACTGGGTAACTTTACTGACAAACTTCGCCAAAGTTATACAGTTCAGTAGTTCAATAGATGTTATAATGGCAAATGCGACGGTTGCCGCAAATGGGATTTCTGGCTGCTAGATGGCTCTCTCCTTATTTTCCTTTCTTTTTCTTTCTTTCCTTTGCCTCCCAGTGGCTGTGAAGTCTGACTTCTTAAAGTTGGTCTGACCTCCTGCTGCTTCTTGTTCTGTCTCCTTCCTTGTACCCGTTGGGTGAACCTTTGACTTGTCCTTCGCAGGATCTAACTGCAGGACTGATTCCGCTCTTGTGGGCTCTTTGGGAGTTGGGGCCGTATTTGTAATATCCCCGTTGAACAGATTTTCTGTGAGCCGTAAAGGAACTCACAGGTGCGGGCTCCGATACCCGGTTGCTTCCTATGGGGCAAACTCTTAGTTACTCAATTCCCCACTAGAGTGAACTCTGCCTCTGAGCTTTCTTCTCTCCTTCTTTCTCTCTGGGATCCTCGCTGTCTGGGCCCCTCAGCCGAGGAGACCCTCCTTGCTCCAACTGTTACTCCATCTCTCTCTCACTGCTGTCTCACCGTCTGAGCTTGACTGCACTCTAGTTCCCCCTAGAGGTCATTATATTCCCTCCCAGGGTCTTTCCCACCCACTATTCTAGTGTGTGAGTGCTACTCTAGGGTTCCATCTAGTGACCATAGTCCCAATTGCAGTGGGGTGACTACATTGCTTTTTTGGGTGCAGTACCCCTTTTGTGGCACCTACGCAGCGGGGTGCCACACAAGCAAGTATGATGCAGAGTGACTGTAAGCAGCCTATTATACCCAGCACTATATACAGTACATGCACCACACAGGACAGATGCCCCAAAGTACCAGGCTGCATCCTGCATAAAGATAAAAAAGTGCAAAAAAAATGACTGATAATGTGAGTTAGTGGTGGATATTTTAGCCAAAACACGCAAGCTCGCAACCAACGTCATGGGTTGAGAGTGATTGCTGCATCGGTAATATGCACTTGTGTTGCCTTTATCGCCTGTGGCGTCCTGCTAAGTTCATTGGACATTAGACATTTTGGCTTTATATAGCGAGTTTTCTGTCATGGGCTCCAAGTAATTGAAGGGGTTTTCCAGCTTCAGGAAGCCTGTGCCCCCAGTTGCTTCTTGTTTTAAGAAGATAAACTATGCTTTACTTACCCTCTCTGAAACTAGAGTTGAGTTTCCGCCACTTCTCTGCTTTGTTGTCTGCAGCACTGATTTTATGTTTACAGCGCTGCAGCGAGTCAATGTGCTCAACATGTAATGCCATCTACAGTGGCAGACTGCTAAACTCATTGATTGGCTGCAGTGCTGTCAGTGTGACATCAGTGCTGCAGATAACAACAGACATTGGAAGTGGAAACACTCATTGCTTCACCTTGGGAGGGTAAGAAATCCTGTGTTTTAAGTATTTTTGGAAAGGGAAAACTCTCTAAATATAAAGAATGAACACTTTTTAATATATGGTCAGCAAGAATTAAAATGTTAATATTGATCCTAAGTTACAGATTGAAAGGAATGTTTAATACAATTATTGACATAAAAGTGCCATCACATGGGCAGCACGGTGGCTCAAGTGGTTAGCACTGCAGCCTTTGCAGCACTGGAGTCTTGAAGTCCTGGGTGCAATTCCCACCAAGGATGCTAAGGACAACATCTGCAAGGAGTTTGTATGTTCTCCCCGTGTTTGCGTGGGTTTCCTCCGGGCACTCCGGTTTCCTCCCACATTGTAAAGACATACTGATAGGATGTTTAGATTGTGAGCTCCAAGAGAGACAGCATTACTCATGTATGTAAAGTGCTAGGGAATTAATAGCGCTATATAAATGAATAAATTATTATTATTATTACATGCTTCAATTTGTTGTTAGTGATCTCATGCAAGCGAGATCGCTAACAACATCATTCCCATTGCTGGTGAGCTGTCACACAGGCAGACTCACCAGCGATGTGGACCAGCGAGTTTGCTGGTAACCATAGTAGACAGCGGGTTACTAGGCGCCGCGCGGGGCTTAGTAACCTGATGTTTACCATGGATACAAGCTCCCAGCATAGGCTGTGAGGCGCTGGGAGCTCATTCATCGTTGGTCTCCCGATCTCACACGCAGCGATGCTGCGTGTCCAGTGGCTGACGAATGATAGATTTGAGGTCTTGTCCTCAAATCAAACAATCAATGATCAGCCGACTGATTGTTGATCATTAGTAGTGTCACACGCAGCGATGTCGTGACGTTGCGTGACGATGACGTGACTTTTGAACGATATCGGCAACGATATCGTTACGTGTGACGGTACCTTTAGACAGCACAGTGGCCCATTGGTTAGCATAGACTGTGAGCCTCGCGGACAGGGTCCCATCCCCTCCTGTTTCCTGTTTGCCCGGACTACACGAATATATTGAACTTGTCCTTGTCTACCCCCTTACGATGTAAAGCGCCATGGAATCTAATGGCGCTATATAAATAAATTATTAAATAATAATAATAATAATTGTTGATTTGGGGTTCTGGGTTCAAATCCCACCAAGGGCAACATCTTCAATGAGTTTGTATGGTCTCCTCATGTTTGCGTGGGTTTCCTCTGAATTCTTTGGTTTCCCCCCATACTCCAAAGACATACTGGTAGGATGTTTAGATTGTGATCCCCAATGTGGGCAGTGATGAAAATGCCTGTAAAGCGCAGCAGAATATGTTGGCGCTATATAAGCAAAGCTAAATAGATCTTTCAAGGACACATTTACATTCTGGTAAGCTGAAAACAAGGAAATAGAGTTTTGAAACAAATCAGTGCTAACCATGGGTGAACATGAATTTAGTGTATTCTATTGAGTTTAGTAAAAAAACAACCATTTCTAAAGACTCAGGAGACATCACTTCAGTCTCTGCCCATTTTATGAAGCTAGCTGTACATAAAATGTAATTTTCTTCCACCATCTCTTGTTTCCAGACTAGTGCTTTTAAGCCCCCCTCCTTTCATTTACAGTCACCCACCTTTTGCCAGTGGTCCACCATTTATCTATAGCTGTCATATATTCCTTTTCACTAAGTGCCTTTAAACATGACTTGTTTAAAATAGAAACCAAGTAACTGCGGAGCTGTCACTGCAATGTAAACAGCTACATACATAATTGGAACGATCCCACCGAAAATAATAATAATATATTTTTAAATTACTTCTTGTAAAGTTGTTGCTAAAAGCCTAACACTTTAATGTTACAGCTAATGCATTATTGAAAAAAAATACAAAAATAAGTCCAGAAATGTTCTGTCTTTATTGGAAATTCTCAGAAAATAGTTTGTAGTAATAAAATAATAATACACAAGTGGTCTAGAAATTATTAGAATATCATGTAGTGGGAAAGTGTGTAGATTAGTAATAAAATGGCTGCTTTGTCCACATTCAATGTAGTTGTATGAGCTTGGTGTACATTGCAATGCTGGCATACATCTGGCTACATGAGCAGGAATCACCTCATTTATTAAAGGAATGGAGGAGTCTTGGAAGTGTGTTCACTTTTCCTCTATTTAGTTTATACTGGCTTAGGTAGGCCAGGTGTTTTCTTCTTTCAGCTTTGAGGATCACATACTGCATGATGTTCGTACATCTGTGCTTGGTGGTCACCAGGGCTATAATGTCTGAGGCAGTAGAGGTGGAAAATGGGACTGTGATAAAGTAGTGTATTAGTTTTTGTTGGGTCTTTAGGTCAGTTATACTTGTTTTTTAACCCCTTCACCACCCTACCTGTTTCACCTTCCTGACTAGGTAACATTTGACACTTCTGACCAGTGTCACTTCATGAGGTAACTCTGGAACACTTCAATGAATCCATTTTCAAACTTTGAGTTGGTTTGCCCTTAAACCAGAGAGTTATGTCATACAAGCTAGTTAAGAAATAACACTCCCCACATGTCTACTTTTCATGGAAACACAGGAACCATTATCCCCTTATATCTATAGGAGGCGAAAATAATAATAAACCAGACATTGATTGGATTAAAAGGCCGTGAAGCTTTAATAAGGGTAAGCAAATTGTACAAGTTATACTCAATACGAATTTTAATAAATAACAATAAAAATTCATAAATAACCAACTTGTACAATATAACCACCGTAAAAATGCCCAATTTTTTTGGCAAAGGGGCAAGGTTTTCCTTCGATGCAGCACGAGTCTTGCACCAAATTATCCACAATTGTTTCTTCTTTGCTTGCTGACAGGAATATATATAATATATGCTCCATCTCCCACTGAGGGGAGCATATATAGTCTAATTTCCCGCCCTTTTTAGACCAATCAGGTTGACACCACAGCAAGAGAGTCAGGGAGCCAATCACAGTTCTCCCTCTCTTTGTTTCCATACAACAGTCAACAAGGAGGCTGTTTACCTCATGAAGATGCTTCATGATTACTTGAAATACCTAAAAAACATAAATAACTTGCCATATCATTAAAATTATAATTTTTAATTAATAATTATTAACAATAAGTGACACCTCATATAGAGATCTACTATAAACGCCTAACTAACTAGTAGTCTGTTACCCCATGCAGATCCTTCCCCTATGCGCTTCTGGATCTGAATCATTAGCCCGATTTTTGAACCATAGTTTTTTTAGGAAGTTAGAAGGGTTAAAAGATTATTAGCAATTTCTAATTTTATAAGGGCCCTTTCACATCAGCGTTTTTTGAAATTTGCGGCAGATGCGGTGAAAAAACCGCATCTGCCGCAATTACCGCATACCGGCTGCACTTGCGGCGCGGTTGCGGTAAACGCCATGCAAAGTATAGGCGTACTTGCCGCAGGTGCGGCAAGTGCGGTTTTGTACTTGCGGCAGGTGCGGCCACGAAAAAAACCGCGGTCAGACGCGTTTTTTTTCGCGGCCGCACCTGCCGCAAGTACGCCTATACTTTGCATGGCGTTTACCGCAACCGCGCCGCAAGTGCAGCCGGTATGCAGTAATTGCGGCAGATGCGGTTTTTTCACCGCATCTGCCGCAAATTTCAAAAAACGCTGATGTGAAAGGGCCCTAACAAAATTTTTAAAACCATTTTTTAGGGACCTCATCAGATTTGAAGTGACTTTGAGAGGCCTTTGTGACAGAAAACACCTGAAAGTGACACCATTCTAAAAGCTGCTCCCCTCAGACTGCTCAAAACCACATTCAAGAAGTTTATTAACCCTTCAGGTGCATCACAGGATCTAAAGCAATGTGGAAGGAAAAAGGAAAAGTTTTCTTTTTCCCACAAAAATGTTACTTTAGTCACAAATTTTGCATTTTCACAAGGGCAACATGAGAGAATGAGTATGAAGAGCAAAAAACTTCAAGGCCTAACCATGGCCACATTTGTACCAACTATTAATGACACTGAATGGGATTAGACTAGTATACAGTAGTCTATTCTAGACACCATTTAGGTAAATAAAACAACAATCAAACCAACACAAAACTTTATAAGAGAAAAAAGTCGTGATAAGAGTAGAAAGAGGAGAAGAGAAAATGTCAGCAGAAAGAAGGAAAAGGGTAAGATATAAAAAGCAAAGAAGGTCTCAGTGGGCCACAATCCTCAAATAATTTAGTTGAAGAAAAATAGCAACAAAGTTCAGCAAGTTACAAATTACGACAGGGACAGCCATGCAGCAAGATCCTGAGAGTCCCTGAACATGATTCAGGGGGTCCACACCTCACAATGTCTGCCCTGATTCTCAAACGAGGTGTTGGTTATTAATTCCTCCATTCTGCATATGTTGTTAATTTCAGAAATTAGCTCTGCACTAGATGGGCACTTTGACTGTTTACAATATCTTGGAATCAGTCTTCTTGCCGCCGTTAGGAAATGGCGTAAAAGATTTTTTTTGAATTTGGAGAAAGATATATCACCCAAATTAAGGAGGGCTAATTCAGCTGTGAAAGTTAGTTTTTCAGATGTGACTCCACAATATAGATCATTTACCATCATCCAAAAGCGTTGGATAGACGGGCACACCATACAATTCTTTGTGCAATGTCTTCTGCGTACATCAATACCCCATATGTGAAAAAACACTGTTTGGGTGCAAAGTAGGGCACAGAAGGGAAGGAGCGCCTTTTGACTTTTACAAAGTAAAATCGGAAGTAATGGATAGTGTCACATTTGCCCTGATATGCCTAAAAAATAGAAACCCCCCACAAGTGACCTTATTTTGGAAACTACACCCCTGAAAAAACTTATATAGATGTGTGGTGAGCACCTTGAACTCCCAGGTTATTCACATAATTTTATAATGTTTAGGCATGAAAAGGCAATCAAGGGAACTAGTCTGAACCTTAGATAGGGGGTCCCTAGCTAACCCTATCCCCACAAGTATCTCTAAAGGTGAGGATGTCTGGGCCACCACCCTTGCTCTGCTCCTGACCAGCCCTAAGCTAACACTCCCTTCCCTCCACCAATGGACCAGGATAAGCACAGCAACTCCACACAAGATGGTAATCTCCAGGAAAGCTACAGGATGACCTCAGCAGAAACTGCAACAGCATACACACAGCTCACTGTCTTGCAGAGGATGAACTCTATCAGCGACACCTGATGATGGGTCATGAGACTACTTAAAGCCTTTGGGAGTGGTCACCAATATCACCTGATACACTTAGCAACAGCAATTATTACTGCAGCGCCACAGCCAACTCATACTGCAGAGCCACAGAAATGAACCCTTAAGGAACAAAAGGAAATTAACTTAATTTAAGCTACTGCAGAGCTTTTCACAGAGACTACAGAGCAGTCAACACGTAACAGTACCCCTCTTTATGAGTGACCATCTGAAAACGGTCTACAGTTCTTGAGTGATGATCTGTGAAAGATGTTACGGGTATTTAGTAATTGAGGTAGTTCAAGTTGGTACAACAAAGGGTCAAAAATGGCTGAAACCCTAAATGGACCAATAACGCCATAACTAGAAGCCCCAGCAGCACACCTCCACCTGCTATGTTTAGAAATCTCCCACACAAAATCATTCACTCTCTAGTCTGGACCTGAACGTTTCTTTACATTCATCCGGTTACTGACAAAGGGTACTTTCTTAGAAAGGCAAACAGTGGAAAGATCTTGTGACTTAGGACTTTTTCCCTCAGGACACTCAGTGGGAGTCACAGCCCTCCCCTGGCCACTCCTCCCACAACTGCATCTAGGCGCAGCATTAATCTGAGAAGTAGGTTGAGCTATGCCCCTATTCTCAAGTAGGCACATAACCACATCTGCCAGAGACATAGGAACATACTTCACCAATAAGGCAGGGACAGTAGTACTGAGGCAATTATTTTGACATAACTTGTCCCAATTAAGTATTGTTTGAAATCGCTAGTCAAACACCGGGTTATGCTTTCTCAGCTACAGAAGGCCCTAGATGAGGGGTGTAGACAGATTCTCCAAGATGTAGCAAGACAGGAACTCCTTGGGAAAAGTTCCAATACACAAGTTCACATTTTGTACAACTTTGGAAGGAATCCTATGGCTGAGAGGAGCAGAGTCAATGGGAGAGATAGGAATAGATCTTGCTAACGCACTGCTATTTAGTTAGATCTTGCTAACGCACTACTATTTAGACCATGAGTCTGTGCAAAACAAGAATATATCAAATTGACTCCTTGCTCACTTCCCCCTAAAACAGGAATTGTAACTCTCTTTCCACCAATCAGTATTTCTGCAGAAATGGTAGGCTAATGGTACCGTCACACGCCGCAATCTCAGCTGGCGATGTGTGGCGATATGACATCCACGCTCACGTATTTCGTGCCCACCTCAGATCACCGATGGCGGCGTCAGAGGCCGCAATATTGCCCTGAAGTTAAGGCGATGTGTCGCTCCGGAAGTCGCCTCACCTACAGCGGAAGCAATTCTGCCTAATTCCATTGCCGCTTCACACGGCGCGATCTCAAAGGCAATGTGGGCGTACATGTTCAGTGCGGCGAGGAGATAGGCGTGCCACAGTGGTTTACACCGCACCCCATACACGCTTATTGGACAATACATCTGCGTTACGATTGGTCAGCATGCTCTGGAAGGCTGGCTAATACATGACGCAATTGTCTATCGGAGTTTGTGACAAATACACGCTTGTGTCATCAATTTTGGCTCCTGCAACACACTTTCGAGGCACCAAAGTGTCACACAGGAGCGGTCTTGTGCATTACAGTGGATTACACTAAGAATGGTTGTGTGTGCGTCTGTAGGTGATTGCGGTATGCTACAAAAAACACTATGGACATATGTGCTTGCATTGGTCCTCGCCATGGCAGAGCTGCCATGGCTGCACGATGTGTGTGCACACATGTTTGTGTGTGTGCACTGAAGTGTACCTACATCCCCCACAAACACCATTGCATTCTCCATGTGTGTGGACACGTTCCCATGTGGCCAAACACATCATAATGGACATGTACACACAGTCACGGCATACAGTGTGGGCCAAAGGGCTGGGTTTGTGTACTGGACATTAGCAGACAATGCTACACGGACCCATCAATACCATTTAACGTATCATATACCTCTGTGCACAGCATAAAGCTACCGTATATACTCGTGTATAAGCCGAGTTTTTCAGACCAAAATTTGGGCTGAAAAGTCTCCCCCTCGGCTTATACACGAGTCAATACGGTAGTCGGGGCTGGGGAGGCTGGAGGAGGCGGGGGGAGGCTGCTGTATGAGCGGCTCCGTCACGTGGGGCCGCTCATTATATATGCACTGCTTCCCCCTGTCAATCAGCGGCAGGGGGAAGCAGTGCATATGCCCCCAAATGCCGGCACTCACCCCCCCTTGCAAGGGCTCCCCCCCGGGCGCTTATATTACCATCCCGGTCTTCTGATCCGCGGTGCTGCGTCCTCGGTGCTCCGTCCTGCTACATCCAGGATCTACGGCCGTCGCGCGATGACGTCATCATGCGACGGCCGGGGATCCCGGATGTAGCAGGACGGGAGCTGCGAGGACGCAGCACCGAGGAGCAGCGCGGATCAGAAGACCGGGATGGTAAGAGAAGCGCCGGGGGGGGGGGGGGGGGCCCTTGCAAGGGGGGGTGAGTGCCAGCATTTGGGGCTGCAGGTTACCCCCAGGGGGCTGCTGGGTACCCCCTGGGGGCTGCTGGGTAACCCCTGGGGGCTGCTGGGTACCCCCAGGGGGCTGCTGTATAGCCCCTGGGGCTGCTGTATAGCCCCTGGGGCTGCTGTATACCCCCTGGGGCTGCTGTATTACCGCTGGGGCTGCTGTATAGCCCCTGGGGCTGCTGTATACCCCCTGGGGCTGCTGTATTACCGCTGGGGCTGCTGTATAGCCCCTGGGGCTGCTGTATACCCCCTGGGGCTGCTGTATACCCCCTGGGGCTGCTGTATAGCACCTGGGGCTGCTGTATTACCCCTGGGGCTGCTGTATTACCCCTTGGGCTGCTGTATTACCCCTTGGGCTGCTGTATTACCACTGGGGCTGCTGTATTACCACTGGGGCTGCTGTATAGCCCCTGGGGCTGCTGTATTACCCCTGGGGCTGCTGTATAGCCCTTGGGGCTGCTGTATACCCCTGGGGCTGCTGTATTACCCCTGGGGCTGCTGTATAGCCCTTGGGGCTGCTGTATAGCCCCTGGGGCTGCTGTATTACCACTGGGGCTGCTGTATTACCACTGGGGTCTGTATATACCACTGGGGAGGCTGCTGTATACCACACTGCTGGGGGCTGTATACCTGTGCTGGGGTCCACCCTCGGCTTATACAAGAGTCAATAGGTTTTCCCAGGTTTCGGCTTATACACGGGTCAGCTTATACACGAGTATATACGGTATGTGCAACTGCCCTGTATTGAAAAGTAACGACAGACACAGGTAGTTTGGTTATGGTTTTTTTAGTGGTATTTTTTGTGCACAAAAAGGAATTATAACAACACACACAAAACATTAACAACAGAAGTATGAACATCACACAAATACAAAATGATGATAAATAATGGCCATACCCAAACATTTGACAGTACAGAAAGAAAAAGAAACAAACTAACTAACTAATGTTAAAGCACACAAAATAAACAAAACACCACCATAATCCTCCTGGTGCTGCCACTCTATGACTCCACCCTCCTCCTGATGTTGCTGCCTGACAACACCAGCCACCCTACACTTGCTAACTAGAAAAGAGAGGAGATACAAGAGGCCCAGATTGTGCCTTATCAAAAGGACACTATTTGATTTAGTGTGGATTATATAGATATCCACTCACCTTTTAAGGTTGTGAGACCCCCAACCAGTCTGAAAACATAAGGCAGCTGCTGCAGAACCTCCACCGTCACGCCAAAAACCGCGGGAAAAACAGGAGTCAAACAGGAATGGTATCCACGGTCCGCACTGCAGCTCTTTACCAAAGGATTTCACACGAGGGTATTACCATCATAAGGTCCTTTATTCATCAAAAACCTACGCGTTTCAGTGCTGTCCCAGCACCTTTTGATGCCCTGAGGAAGGTGCTGGGACAGCACTGAAACGCGTAGGTTTTTGATGAATAAAGGACCTTATGATGGTAATACCCTCTTGTGAAATCCTTTGGTAAAGAGCAGCAGCGCGGACCGTGGATACCATTCCTGTTTGAACCCTACACTTGCTGGTGCTGCCAGGCCACTGCCCCAGGGCCATTAAAGTAGGAGCAGTATGCGTCTCTGTTGCTCCTGGCAACCTGCTGACTCAGACCGTGGCTCAGCGGCTGGAGTTGCGCCACACCATGGTCGGCAGCACGCCAATCCCCGGGATGGAGCTTCCCTGTTGTGGGGTCCACAGAATCCACATAACTTGCCGGCGTGTATGATGACCGATCCCTACGATGCAGGAAGTTATGCATCACACAGCAGGCCAGCACTACCACATCGATAGATTCCAGTTTCATATGCAAAGGCGTATGAAACACGCAGAATCTATTGGCCATGATCCCGAACGCATTTTCAATCACACGACGGACCCGGGATAGCCGGTAATTGAAAATGCGCTGCTCAGATGTAACCGTCCTCTGGGGATATGGCCGTAGTAGGTGAGCCTGACGTGGGAAGGCTTCATCCTCCACAAACGCAAAGTTTAGATGACCGGTCATCACATCACTTGAGGGCAAGTTCAGAGCACCTCTCCTTAGGTCTTGGGCCAAGGAGCTGTATGCAAACACACCCCCATCTGAGACATGGCCGTTCATGCCAACGTCCACGTAGAGGAACTCATAGTGAGCATCCACCAGGGCCATGAGGACCACGCTAAAATATCCTTTAGAATTAAAATACAAGGACCTCGTGTTGGGGGGTTGAGTGATCCTCACGTCCTTACCATCCAATGCACCTCCGCAGTTTGGAAATTGCCAAAACCTCTGGCAACATCCATCCATCCAGCGGGGGTTGTTGATAACTGCATGTAGTATGGCAACAGAAAACTCACGATGGCCTCACACGTCTTGGGTATCACGCGGCTCAGCAGTGGCCATGAGACTGCTGCAGAGTATTGCAGGTCTGTCCTTGAACAACCTGTTGCCAGGAACCTCAAAGTTACAGCCAAACGATCCTCAGGCGGCACAGCTCGACACATCAAAGTGTTCTGTCGGGCTATCTATGGCTTTATGAATTCCAAGAGGAATGTGAAAGAGTCCTCGGACATACAGAGATAGTTCCTGAAATCATGCGGACTAGTATCCTCCAGCTGATGCAGCAGGCGCATGTGGCTCAGGTTGTCCCGTTGCCGAAGCCAATCCCTAACCCACACACGGCATGGTTAGCGAGCCCGCAACATCTCAGCTCTCTCCTCCAGCCACAAGTCCTCTTCCACCAAGGCAAGAGCCACGATAACATCTCCATCAGGGTCCATGATGATCTCACCTACCAACCTCTGCAAAAGGAACAAAAAAAGCCTATCATCAAAAGAACACGTTATCAGGCATCAAAAGTAACCACTATCTCCTTCTCTACACATCTCCTAGCCAGTTACCCACATCCTACCAGACTCTGCTCATATGGCCACCCACATAGATATGTGGCACCATTGAATGGCCACAAACAACATTATACTGCCTCACAACAACACCTGTTATCACTACATCCTTGGGCCTCCTCCACAACTATACCTCCATTGTCCAAATTGTGACATCATTACCATACCCCCATATAGCTGCCCATAATGTATATGTACTACCACAAGGCCTAGGAAAATACAAAGCTCAACCACACAG